>SNVD02007714.1:0-301790 GCA_013180625.2 Boswellia sacra
TAGGCATGGGCATTTGCCCCATTGAGTCCGGGGCCCCGGTCAGACCAGACCCAATGGGACGGGTTTTGATAGGGGCAGGTCTGGGACAGAAAATTTTTACCCCAGTCGGGGCGGGTCCAGGTCCGGGTCTAACGCTTGAACCCGTAGACTCGCCCCGCCCCGTAAGATTTAGGGGTGTATTTATAAAATTTTAAAATTTTAGGACTATAAATAATTTTTTAGGTTATATTTGTTAAACTTTTCATATACATAAATTCTTAATAATTTTACAAACAATGCAAATATAATAATAAAAATTACATTTTAATTAATAATTAACATCTTTTAGTATATTAACATCAATTTAGTCATATTATAATGACAAAATAAAATATTTGTATTTTATAATAATTGAATTTGTATAATATATACAATCTTTATTGTTTTTATGATTGTTAAAAAATGATCATAGTTATAAATGATATGATGAGAAATTGATAGGGGAGTTATTTGTAAAGATATAAATGTTACAAGGGATAAAGTTGCAAAAATATAAAGATTATAGGGGTGTGATTGAAAAAATATAAATAAGGACGGGGCGGGGCGGGGCGGGATCAGCTCAAATTTTTTTTGCCCCGCCCCGCCCCACCTGCACAGGGGCAAAGGGACGAGGTAGGGCAAAAAAAATTTGAGCGGGGCGAGGCTGGATACCTGCCGCCCCGCCCCGGTTCCAAGCCTAGGATCCCTTCTCTTCGACAAATTATCAAAATACCCTTTTGCTTATCATAGTACCATTCCATATCCAAAAATACCATAATGCCCTTTTACATCTAAAATTATCAGAATACCCTTCCAAATCAAAAATTACCAAAATATCTTTCTATATCAAAATTACCAGAATACCATTGCACATCCAAAATTATCAAAATACCCTTCTACAGCAAGATTCATAAGATAGCAAATTAGGATCCCCGATGGAGCAAAAGATTACACCCATATCTTTAGAAGACACCACAATATCAAATCAAATTCCCAGTGGAGAAAAAGAAAGAGATTATGATGGCAAAACCACCATGGATGAATCAGAGACTCAGTCCCCAGTGAAACAAAAATCAACACCCAAATCTAGAAAACATAGAAAGCAACAAACTAAGATCCTCAATGGAAAAATCAGCAAACAAGCTTCAAATGGTACGTAGTATCTAAGATCAGTATTGTAGACAATGCATCAACATCAAGCCACAAGTAGGCGCAAATCAATCAAAACGAGTCAGCTAGCCACCATGAGACACAAATCCATCGGGAGTGGTCATCAAAGCCATATGAGGTGCAAATCGACCAAGAGTGTTCATCAAGGCTGCCACAAGGAGTAAATTGACCAGAAGTGGTCATCAAGCTACCAGGAGACGTAAATCGACTAGAAGTGATCTTCAAGCTGCCAGCAGGCGCAAAACAGTTGAACTCAGACATCTAGCCTAGACTACGTAAGTATGCTTGCAAATACTTTGTCGATGTTTGTGTTCCATAAACCCCTCCAAAGTAAGGGGTAAAACCAACGTCAACGTGAGTCCACCTATTTATCTCTAATCCTCATATGCAATCAATTTGAAATTAGATCATTCAAGATTATATCATGACTCATATTCCACCACATCAAACTCATTGTGTAAAATTAAATAAATAAAAGTCAAAAGAAGATTAAATCCAACATGGCAACTTCTAACTAACACTAAATTGTCTTAGCATGCTTCTAATTAATCATTACCGGTGAACAAAGTAAAATTAAGAAAATTAACGCATTAATCATGGGAAAAACTGAACACGGTAACCCACTGATCAACATCAAAAATGTAAAAACAAAGCACTGAAAATCATGGGAAAAAGGAAACATGTGAACTTGCATTACTCCTATCATCATTTCTATCACTAAATAAAAATAAACATGCAAATAACCTAAATTAATCAAAACAGCCCATAAACTATTCTAAATTGGCATTTAAACATTCAAAGATCAATTCATGTCACGAACTTAAACAAAATAAATAAAACAAAAAATTTAATAAAATAAAAAAATTCATGGCAACCTACTAATTTATGAATAAACCAAGATAACTAGCTAATATTAACAATAAAATTCAAGCAATCATTCAAAGAGTCTTAAACTAATCATTTAGCATCCATTTAATCAAAATATGTAAATAAAAGTTCAAAAAATAAAATTAAAATAAAAAACAGCCTACTAATTTAATAAAAAAGTAGATAAAAACAAGGAAGTTAAAATAACTATTAAAATAGAGAAACATGTTAAGAAAAGGAAGCATGTTAAATATATAATCACACACAAAAATAAGTGAATCATAATTATCTAAAAAAAAATCTGAAATAAATTAGATGAAATAAAAGACAATGTTAAAAATCCCACATGATAATCAAATCATAGAATAAAAAAGTGAGCATTATAGTATTTTGAAGAGAACAAAATATTAAGTAACAATGAGTGAAAATAAATGAAAATAACAACATTTCGAGATATTATAATATTACAATATTTTTATCATCATTCTTAGTAATATAAATCATGGATTTAAGAGGAAAAGAGGAATCTAAAACTAAAATAAAGCAAAATCCGAAAACAAAATAAAAAAGATAAATACAAATCAAGGCTAAAATTTGGAATAAAATATAAAATAAAGTAAAATAAATAGCAATCAAAGGAAAAATCACAAAATAAATGTAGAAATGGCAATAAAATTATGACATTTTAAAAATAAAATGTCTCAAATCTCTCAAAAGCTCTCTAAAATTGTGTCTTATGCTTGATGATTTTGTAATACTTTTAATGGAAAATATAAGTAGAAACTAGATGAAGATGTGCTGAAAAAATTGTAGAAAAATACTGTCAAATATGCTCGGAAAAATAAGAAGGCCAACACACAGGCACGCCCTATATATTATCAACTTCAGTTCTTGATTTTTGCAATCTGACCCCCGTTTTATCTTCAAACCTGACTTTGATTTTCTTTCATTTTCATCCTTTTATCTTAAAGAAAAGACTTGAATTTTTCAAAATTATCCCAATTCTAAATTTTTCCATTTTCACCCTCACATTATATTTTTTGTGAATCTCGAGTAACTTTTTGAATTAAAAATCCCACTTTGAATGGTATTTCTTGTTATTATCATCAGGGTTTAAACTATAAACAAAATTTCATACTTACTAGACCAATGACCTTTATGAGTGATAGATAAAAGGGATACTTATTGCTTCAATTGAGCAGTGGCCTCATGCATCAAATATATATTGTGGGAAACATTTTATGGAAATTTCAAGAAAGAGTATATAGGTCTAGACTGCATCTTTTGTTTTGGAGGGCTTGCAAGGTTGCCAATGTCAATGCCTATCAAGCAGCCATGGAAGAGATTAAACAAATTGATTAAAGAGCCTTTGAATACTTGGCCAACATCAACCCTGCTATGAATTGGAACAGGCACACTTTTGACTAAAAGGTCAAGGTTGACCATGTGACAAACAATATCACAGATAGCTTTAACTCATGGATCAACCGTCTTCGTAGTCAAACATATCTTAGCATGATTGAGGACATTAGAAGAAAAGTCATGAAAAGGATGCAAAGGAAGTAAGTGATTTTTTTTTTTTGGGTATGAGTGATACATTAGAAATTTTGTTCTCAATTTACTAATAAATTCTTTTTTTTCTTTTAGGTTAAAAGAATGTATTAGGTGGCACACAGATGTTGGCCCCAACATTAAAACCATTATTAGTAAGAGAGTGAAATAGGTTAACCACATGAAAGTGATGTGGTGTGGAAATTTAGAGTTTGAAATGGTCAGCAAAGATAGGACTTTCGTGGTCAAGTTGAATAAGGAAGATTGTTCCCGTCGACTTTTTTAGGTTTCTAGTATACATTGCACACATGCTATTGCAAGTGCAAGAGAAAGGAGGATAGATATGCACCAATTTATAATTAAGTTGCTGTTGAGAGATAGGTACGTAGCAGCTTATAACCACTATATAAGACCTATACTTGATCAATCTGAGTGGTTAGATGTGTCGTGTAACTGATAACAAGCACCCAAAAAAAAAAGGACAAAGGCAACAAGACCAAAAAAAGCATAATGAAGAGCACCAAATTAAGACCACCTCCAAGCAAACTATGTACAATGACTTACAAGAATTGTGATGGGTACAATCATAACAAAAGGTCTTATAAAAAACCACCTGCCACAATTGAAAGAAGGTTTGTTCTACTTTCTTCTTATTTTCTACTCTGGAATTTTTAGAATTGATAGTTTATAATTTATTCTGCTTGGTTTATGTTTGAGGCAAGGAAAACCAATGTTAGGTCATCTTCATAGCTTCATCTTATACTCAACCAGCTCAAACTCAGCCTCATGGAGCATCATCTCAACCTCATAAGAAAAGAACAAGTAATAAAGCCTCAGTCAAAAAGCAAAAGAAGGTGATTACTATAATATTTACAAAGATTTAAATAAGTTTTTATTTTTCTAACTTGTTTGTTTTTTGAATATTGTAAGCCAAAACATCTTCTCAACCACCACCAAATTAGACTAAAGTAGCTTCTCAACCAGCAGTAAATCAACCTAAAGCATCATAGCCTCCTATGGCATCATCTCAGCCTCTATTCTCATCATAAGAATTTAGGTGCTCAGCACCTCCATCATCTCAACAAAATATTTAACACCAACATTATTGTTTATATGAATGCAGCTAATTCTTATTTTGTCATTTACAATGTAATGCCTATATATATATATATAAAATATTTTATTCCTTACATTAATCATCATTACATCATTTTAGAAGAAATGATATGAAAATAAAAACAACAAGTAGTATAGAAACTTGTTCAACAGGATAACATTCTTCATTTTTTTCATCAATTTGCATAAGCATTTCGGTTTGGCTAATCAGTTGCTTCATATCACCTTGTATGTCTGTCAAAATCATTTCGAAATTATCCTTTTTGTTTTGCTCCTCCCTTCCCATAACATTAGTGTAGTTTACAAAATCATATAGTTCACTATTGACTTCTTCAACATCAAGATCCCACCACCTATAGAAATTACATTTTCCATTTTTGGAAATGAAATACATATTACCAGGATTATTTGAAGACTCGAAATTCAAAACGGATGCTTTTGTACCATACTTACACCTCTTGTTTTTTAATTTTATTAGGCAACCATTTAGCATTTTGTGCCTTGCAATACTTGAGGTCGGTTGATTGATTGATTTCAGTGTGTGTACTCATTTTTGAACTGATTCTGTTGTGGAAATTATTGCATTGATGTTAGCTATGTTTGGATGATGGCTGTGTTGAATAATAAGGCTGTACAAGAATTGATAGCTTAGATAGGCAGCGAGAAATGGTGAAATTATTTGCAAATGATGTTGATGTTAGCTATGTTGAATGATGAAGCTATGTAGTTTTTTTAGCTTAGATAGGCAGTGAGAACGTTGAATTTATTTGCAAATGAAGCATATTCTTATACTATAACAAAGTTAGGTTTGCATACGAGCAACAGATAGATTCCAACAATCATATTAATTTTTAAATCTCTCAAGGGTAAAAAGGTCATTACAAATGTCCAATTGTGTAGGGACCTCACTTGTTTTCTTTTCTACTTTAGGGGTAAAATTATCATTTCAAATGGTTCATTTACTATTACAAATAAGCACATGCATATTTAAATTGGAGTTAAGGGTATTTTACTAATTGTTAAAGATTTGGTCGAAAAAATGATATCAACTAACAGTTAAGTTTACAGAAGGGTGGTCTGTGATGGATATTTGAAAACATAAGGATGAAATTTAGACCAAAGTATAAACAGTCCATATACGTAATATTAAGCCAAAATGCAGGGGTACTCCATGACATTATCTTGAAAACAAATTGTGGAATTCAGAAGAAATCAAACATCGTATCAGATGATTTTCTGACATAAATGACTAATTATAGACAGAGAATGAAAAACCAGTTTCATCTGTAATATGCAAAAGAGTCATTCTATTCAACCCCCATATATTATCTCATCAGCACCATCCTTCATTTTAGCAGGGATAGAATTATAATTTACTAATTTATAATGAATTAAGAGATTTTAATAATTATAATATAAAGAATTTATTTTTTATTTTTATTTTTTTACAAATATTGAAAGTCTTACTCATCTATCCTACATCAATCCAAAAGGAATTAAGTGTAGTGACGATTAAATTAATAAAAAAAATTCTCCCAATACCATATATACTTAAAAAGAAGGGGGTGGTTTTGTAATAACTTGTAAGGCATAACTTAAAAAAATAAATTCAATGATTAAAAGAATAATAAAACTATTAAACTTTCAATTGATATATGTTTAGATTTTTTTTTTTATTATTATTAAAGAGGTTTTCTCTTCGAGCATTTTAAAGGTATTAGATGAATCTAAATTAGCTTTCTTCTAAGTTTTACTGTAGATCAATTTTGTACATGAAAGAAAAAAATGATTTTACAAACTTTTCAAGGATTTAAGAAAGTTGTAAAGGGGTTGCTCTGTAGCTCACAAGTCAGATACAAGCAAGAAGCGGTAGCAAAGTTTGTTATTTTAGCGCAATGAGAGTAGATGATAAAACTGCAACAAATCCAGCAAATTTGATGCTGAATATCCTTCTTTTTTTGTTTACTTTTTGTTACATTTTTACCCTTACCAAAACTGGGGATGGAGGTTAGTGATAGGATTAATAGGGGTTGAATAGATCAACTCTATAAAAATAAAGACTTAAAACTCTATAATATCCAATTTTGAATGGGTTGGGCTTGATATTCAGTATAATTGGGCTTGAATGAGATGGGCCTAACATATGAATTAGAGTTCATTTGCAATCCAATCACAACACACTACTTTCTTTGCTCTAAAATTTGGTTCGATCTAAAAAAAATAAATAAAAAATAGATATCTATCATTTCAAGATGTGGTAGTGCATTGGAGGGACAGTTACTTCAAAGCTTTTAAGATAGTACATCAAATGTAGTCTTACGCATGAACTAGTTTCATTAACATATATATATCTCTCTGTGTGTGTGTGTGTGTGTGTGTGTGTGTGTGTGTATGTATATGTTATTATTTATTGCTACAACATATGCAATGGATTTTAAGACTAACCAACTTTCCACTAGGTGAGTTGTAATGTATTTCATGTAACATAGCATGATCCTTTAAAATTACATTTTTAAATGATTATGGTAGGCTAGAAATGCATTTTTCAATATATATAACATTAATATTATATATATTTGTTTGTTATTATTTGTTTCATCCAATAGAATCAGATACAAATTTTTTAGTTTAACACGATTTATTTATGGTAGGCAATGGACAATTGAAGAATGTATATTGTATCAAAATTGCATAACTAAAATTATTCATATCTTCATATACGAGAAAGAGTTAGCTTGTTTGTTAATTTTTAATATCCAATAATTCATATTCCTTTGATTATTATATCATTTATCATTTGTATGGTATAATTATATTACTGCATTTATATGATTAATTTGTTGTGTGTTGATCACTCATCTTTAACGAATATTATTGTTTTAAATTTTAATACGAATTAACTCTCACCCATTAGACACTTATCTTAGGTTAAGTAGGACTGGACTTGATAGGTGAGACTCGACCAAGCAACCTTGAATTTGGATATAAATATTATTGAGTAATACTATATTAACAACTCATTTACAACTAACTCTTCATATAACTTGAGTTGACAAATTATCATTGGATTGATAAAAACTGAAGATAAATTAAGGAGATTAAATATAATTATTCATCCAATCACATTTTGCTAACTCAGATTATATAAAAAGTTGGTTGTAAATGGATTATAGATGTAGTATAATTCAAATTTATTAATAAAAATGCATGCTTTGTATTCTACTATTGTTTATTAGTGGACTTGAGGATAATTTCATTAGAGCCAATGACTTAATTAATTAATTAATTACACTACTAATTTCTAGAAAAGTTGCCTAGCTAGCAGTAACACATGATAATGGGTAAGAAAGAAGGTGAATGAGAAGGTTTCTACAACATTTAACATGGCTTTAAATTTGGTTTGTTCTAATGAAATTTATATAAAAAACATTTAAAAATATTATTTCATACTTCG
The DNA here is from genome assembly GCA_013180625.2 of Boswellia sacra. Lineage (NCBI taxonomy): Eukaryota > Viridiplantae > Streptophyta > Magnoliopsida > Sapindales > Burseraceae > Boswellia > Boswellia sacra. The sequence goes on from SNVD02007714.1 coordinate 8,177, forward strand.
TGATAGTTTAAATTTTGGTTTTACTTATAATAGAATTTGCTGATGCTGAAAAATCGCACCACTGATGGCTCAACACGTGTCCTAAAGGGATGGTGAAATGCTACGAGATTACTAGACGGTCACCTAAGAATTAGGTTGTAGAACCCTTCTCGGCTGTTTGCTTTCAAAGAGATCGACTAAAGCTTGGAAATGGCCTAACCTTCCCTTGTCCTTGCCTACTTGAGAACTACAAGTTGCAAAAATAGGAACAGAGGTTAGAAAGTGCTGGTGGAGCCCAACATGCCCTCTTCAATGCTCAAATCAGCCATGTTCAAGAAAGTATACATTCAGTAAGGCATAAGAGGCATATTTAATAAGTCATAAGGGCAGAGTATATAAGAACCAGAAAACGGAGCTAGTGTATTGGAGTGTAAGCGTTGGTCTTTATGTGTTCCTCCTTGTATCATGGAGGCAAATAAGCATGAAGAGATCACTGATTCCTTCTTCTAGTTGATCTAGTACTTGAGAGATTCCTAAGATACTCAAATGGTGTCTAAATAGGGTTTTTCATCAAGATTCCAGCATATCCTATCTTAACCCTAATTATGGCTTAACTACCTCATACCTAGTTCGTGTGAATGATCTCGATAGCTCATTCCATGCTTGATGAGCGATTGGATGTGCTTTCTTTTACTTGACTTATGTGGGTAATCTAGGTCGCTTATTCCATGCTTGATGAGCGGTTGGATGAGTTTTATTAGGTGTTAAGTTGGCTTGTTGTCTCTATCCATGCATTATTTAGCTACTAGACGGACACGTGGAGGTGGAGACTATACTTTAGTATCTTTCATGCTTAGGTTGGCCATATTGATTTGCAAGCTAAGGGACTATCACTTTTTTCTTATAACGATGCTGTCCAGCCATTACACCATACTACATTAAGTGTTTCTTTGCGTGTCTAAGGACTTGAAGATCAAAAACTCATGTTTAGAAGGCTAACTGAATGGTTTATTTAGGCTATATGGTGCTCGAATTTAGGAGATCAAGAGCAGTACAAAGGATTGTCCAAAGAGACTAGAGAGATATACGTTAGGACAACTGATCAAGAGTAGTTTAGTCTTTTTTATGACATAGTAATAGAAGGGTACTCCATGATTTTTTTTTTCTTTGAAATGATAGGAGTAGCCAAGGACAAAATTTGTAAAAGATGTTAGACCGTGTAATTTTGCCAAAACATAAGGGCAATTTATGTCATTTGCCCAAATTTCTTTATCCCAATGGTAAGCATGATTTTCTTGCATTATTTGAATCACCTGACTTATTAGCATTGCCGACGATGGTGCAAATCACCCTTTGTGGTCAATGGTCAATTTCATGGCCTCGTGGGTAGTAGGTATCTTGGCCTCGCTTAGGTTAATCATCTGGTTAGGGTTTGTACTGATGAAGCAAGCCATCCCAAGGACAACACTTTACTTCATATCTGAGGCGGAGTCATTTCTGAGTTTGTGTCCACGCTGTTCATGATAAGCACAAAAGCTCTTTGAATATGGATGCTCGACTATTAGAGTGGGGTGTCAAAAAATTTTCGTCCTTCTCATGGTGTAGTAGATAGTGATTAGGCTTTCAGTTAGCCTGGTGTAATTGGTGTATCGCAGGTAATATGTTTCCTCGGGAACATCATCTACGCAAAGGTTTTCTTGTCTTTCGTTACTGATCAAGTCACGACATTACTCGGGTCGATTCTAAGGTAGGCTTAGGAACCACTGGTAAGGTTGAGGACGACTCCTTTGGAACTGAGCAAGTCAATAGGAAGTTGTATCTGGCTTAGGAGTTCGAGCGGGATTGACTTTTTCCTCTTTTTTCTTGGCTTCTGACACTTGATCGATTTGTGCCATGTGAACCTCATGTTGATAGGCACTCTCATAATTTGTATGACCTACATCTTAGAGATTAGTGAAGATCAATCCGGTTAGATCTTCACTTTTTTTGGAAGGCTGACATAGCCATCTTTTCCCAAAAACCTCCAAGGTTGGTAACCTCAACGTGAAATCATTCCAAGTACTCCCATATGTTCTCAGCTTCTCATTGTTTAATGTTAAATGATATGTCTAATAGTAGGCATGCTAGCCTGACAAGGCCACAGTATGTCGTGAGTCGTTGACATAACTGGTTGAACATTGCCATAGAACGAGCCGGAAGTGACTTAAACCACTGGTACGGGGGACTAGTCAAAGTTAGATCGAATGCCTGACATTTCACTACATTAGTAGGGTTATAAGGCTCTATATAGATGCAAAAATTTTTGACATGTTCAGTCAGGTCATGCTTACCATCATAGAACTATGCATTACAAAGACTAAAATTGGGCAGGAACATAGCTGCATTGACTTCATCCATAAAAAGGGATGTCAGGGTCAGTTTGGGAACTAGTGGTGCCTCCCAAGTCTTTACAAACTTATTGAGAGTTTGTATCTAGGCTTGCAAGTAATGCTAGTCGGCAATATGTCTAGCTGGTCTTACGTATTCCTTTCTAGCGAAAGAACTTTGGACATCACTTTCCATTTTTTGATGCCACATAAAATCTTCAGTGTCGCTTTGAGTTGATCATGCTACATCACCCACCAGAGTGTTATATTGGCTTGCATTATGGGGACCAATAGCTTGAGTTGAGTGGATAGAGGTAATGGTAGCTTCTTTCTTGACCTCATACCATTGTTTTTTGTTCAGTTGGATCTTTCATCGACGTTTCTTTGTGAGCTTTGTCCTCAAATCCCTCATACTTAAAGTGATGGTACTCCTCAAATAATAGTTTAAGGAGTGATTATACAAGAAGCTGTCTTTGGGAGGTATTTGTGCTCCAAGCCGGTTGTGAACACTGGATCAAAGTGCTTTCATTGACACTTGCTCCTTTGCCAAAGTTTTTGGTTATGATAGCGATTGATAAATGGTTGCAATAACACCTTGGGCGAAACAACAGTTACAAAAGGATTACCTAGAGGAGGAAAGTTAGTAATGGGTACTAGGCTTAGTAATGTAGAGCTTGGCCCAGCTAGTTACTTCCCTTTTTGTAACTGCATTGCCTCACAAATCAAGTTGTGCATATCATCCATGGGTTTCTCAAGACTGGTCAACTGTGAGCTCGGAAGAGTGGTGCTCTGAGGCTGCCCAATCTCCTTCTCACCAAGAAGGGTGTGCTTTGAATCAAAAACATTTGTTTCTATACCTTAATGAATATTGAAAAGCAGGTAGAAGAAATGAAGAAAGTGTCTTAGTTAAGTTGTCAAAAAAACACTAGATAGTTTGTCTAGGGACTAATAAAGTGCTACAAGATTACTGGACAGTCACCTCAGAATTAGGTTGCAAAATCTTTCTTGGTTGTTCATTTGCGAAGAGATCGACAAGAGCTTGGAAATTCCCTAATCTTCCTTTATCCTTACCTACTCAAGAACCACAAGCTGCGAAACAAGGAAATAGGTTAGAGGGTGTCGGTCGAGCCTGACATGCCCCTTCCAATGCTCAAGTCAGCCATGTTCAAGAAAGGACATGTTTAGTAAGACACAAAAGGCATACTTAATTAGTCATAAAGGCGAAGTATATAAGAACTAGGAAATGGAGATAATATGTTGGAGTGTGAGTTTTGGTCTTTATGTATTTCTTTTGGTACCAAAAAGGCAAATCAACATAAAGAGATTACTGATTCCTCTTTCTAGGTGACCTAATACTTAAGAGATTCCTAGGATACTCAAATAGCAACTATAGACAATTGATTTTTGGAGCTTGATGATGAAACACGCATGAGTGTTGAGCAATGAAAAACCCTTAAAAGGAAAAAAAGAAAGATACAAAGATGAAGAATCAAGAAGTTTAGAAAACCAACACCTGACTTTGAAAAGTCACAGAAATCAATCCAGAAAGTGTTTTATAATGAACCATATATTTTTGCAAAGCTATGGATGTCTAGTTTTCATAGAATTTTCCATATTGCAAATTAGAGTTAAGCTTGAAGAGTTATGCTTGATTGAATAGAGCAACATTAGGATGGAATGCATTGAAAAACAAAGAAAGAACAACAGGGTTTAGTATGCTACTATTGGCTGGTTGTGGGGGAACATCGATTGGCTGTCCTACCACAACCAGTAGGCTATCCCTTGGTGGCCCTTGACAAAATTCCAAAAAGTTTCTTAAAAACTTTCCTTCTTCATCTTGGCCCTCATCTATAAAAGAACCTCTCCTCCTCATTTCAAAAGGCATCCAAAAATCTATTTTTTCCCTCTAGGACACATTTGTGATACTTCCAAGGAGTCCTTTTCTAGTTTAATATTTTCTTGGGCGTTTTATATTGCTCTAAACCTGAAAAATGGTACGTCTTGAGAGCAATTCTCTCTCTTCTCCTTCTTATTTTTCTCTTTATTTTTCTTGTTTTAGAAACATGGTTAGGATTTATTTTGATGCTTAAAAGCATATTTAGGATTTTTATGAATTGTTTTAACCCCTTGTTAGTTGGATAAGTTTATTTTCTTTGTGAATGACTTAGAATCATACTTAGGAGTACTTGATTAGAATTATGCTAGATAGACTTATGAATGCTTTGAATCATGCTAAGAAATAGAATTAGACCAGAATTGTCTTGAATGTTTGAATTAGGTTAGAATGCCATGATTAGGCTAGAATAGCCATGTTTTGCTATGACTGATATAAATGGGCTAGAATATGCCATGATAGAATTTCAAATTAGGTAGAAGTGTCATGATTTTAGTTTATGGCTTTAATTAGACTTTTTATCGATTTATTATGACTATATATGAATCTACCATGATTAGCAATATAATTATATGATACTGAAATGAATATGTATGAATGATGCCATGTAGACGCTTGATAAACATGGAATAGACCCACATATTGTGGCGAAGAATTCCTTACTTATCGAATCTCGAATGGAACATTTATATTGAATACATGATATGCATGAGTATGCTATGAATGTTATGAATTGAATCATTGAATATTTGAAGTGCTAGAAGTAGTTTATTGTCGAATAACAAGATTGATGTAATCCTCTTCCCTATCCCCCATATCTGTAAGGAAATGTAATCTTTTCTCCTCACTTGCTTCTATGTATGAATATGCCATTGTTTTTGGTTGAATATACCTCACATGCATAAAGATAAAATGAATAATGTGTGTATAAAATGGACAAGTAGGTAGACTGCATAACAATGTAAAGCTATTTTTATTTCATTTACCCTAGTAGAGGTCGGATTTATATATGGGCAAACCGAATGACTTATACCTAACTTCCTAAACTCATCTCTGAAGGGATGAGAGTAGTTTAGATCCCGAAGCGAGGAATCGAATTGTCATTATCTATTTTTCTATGATGACTCCATGCTCCAGACATGCCTATGGCTTGTTTTCCTTAAGTCTCAAAAGAGGCTTTGACATAGTATCACGATCACAAACGCTCTAGCGGGATAAAAGCCCCGTTCACCACGATTGCCTAGGATTTTTCACCAAGATTCCAACATGTCTTGTCCTAACCTAAATTATGACTTCAATACCTCATACCTAGTTCATGTGAATGATTCGGGCCACTCATTCCACGCTTAATGAGCGGGCGGATGAGTTTTCTTGGGTGTTAATTTGGCATACTGTTTTTATCTAAGCATTATTTAGCTCCTGATCCGACACGTGGAGAGAGGGACCATACTTTAGTATCTTTCAGGTGTGGCCCTGCCATAGTGATATGCAGGCAAGGAGTCCACCACTATTTTCTTATAAAGGCATTATGCAACTATTACACCATAATGCTTTAAGTGTCTCTTTATGCGTCCAAAGACTTGGAGATCAGAAACTCTTGCTTAGGAGGCTGACTGAATAGTTTATTTAGGCTATATGATGCTCGAATTTAGGAGATCGGGGGCAGTATAAAGAATTATGTTGGAAGAGACCAGGGAGATATACCTTGGGACAACTCATCAAGGGTAGTTCTTTTTTTTTTATGACATAATATTTTTCCTATACAGAATTTATATAAACTAACACTTAAAGATATTATTATGTATCAGATTATTAGTCTATATCTTTAACGACTTTACTATAAAATTTGGTTTCTTCTAGAAAATTTCTATTATAAACATCATTTAAAAACAATTATTATGTATTACTTCTTTTTTTTTTAAGCTTTTACTACACTTCATCAAATATTGCCACGATTTTCAAGCATGATTTTTTTTTCTTTCCTAGAAAATGATAAATTGACTATCATTTACTGCTACACATTAATACATTTAATAAACATATATGATTACACATTTTGTTGGAGATAGGAGAAAAGAAATAACTTTTCATTAATATTGATCGTTTTTTTTTCCTTTATATTTTGAATCTATTTGTTGCTATTGTTTAATTCAAGATAATTAAACACAAATAATAATATTATAAGTAAACGGTACTGCTTTATAATTGAGGGATATATATACATATAAGCATAACCTGTGATCAAATTATATTTAGAAATGTATCTTATTCATTATGGTTTGGAGTGGCAAAATTAATATGGTTTTTGTTCATATAAATTAATATTGTCTTTGTTCATTATAAATTAGAATTGTTGTTGTTGTTATTGTTATTGTTATTGTTATTTATTAATGATACGCAAATATTCAAGAAACTAATAATGATTGGCTCGAGTACGAAGGTTGGGACTGAAAAACATATCGATTTAGTACTATTAAGGTATGGGGTAATATTTATTAAGGGGTGTGACTGATTTGTTATTGATTGAGAGTTGGAACCTAGCTTAATTAGGTAAGATAATTGGAGACTCATGGCCTAAATTATGAAATTTTTACATGGTTACAAAATTTGAGTCAATAAATTAAGGCGGAATTAAGAACAAATTCTTGCCCTATTTAATGAATTTAAAATTCTTATTCTATATAGTCATCAGATTTTTTAGTATATAAACATGTGAAAGATTTAAATTTGGATCATAGCTAGCTTTTTCTAGTTGCATGTCATTGAAATCATCATTTATGCTTTGGTTAAATGGATATTATATTATTTCTGTACTATGAACTATGGATCAAATCATATTAATTTGAATAGCTTCTAATTCACTATGAAATGTAAGAGGCATAATACATATAAAAAATTAAAACGAATTCATTGTAAAGGATATAAAAATCTTGGAGTAAACTAAAAATCTAGGTTGCCCATATTGTTGCGCCTCGGAAACACACTCTCATACTGTCCTTGGCCTCTCAGGTTCAAACACTATAAGCACCAAAGACATGTGACAAGATCGCACAATAAACTACATGACATGTAATTCTGGAGAGAGTCTTAGGTACCTCTGCTGTATCACGTCAGCCGTGCATCCAACCAATCATAGAGGAGTTAAGTGGAAACGGTGCCATGAACAGTGACATAAACATTGCTATGTCTCTCACTTACCTCTTATCAGCGGAGGTACCAAAGACTCTCATGTATTTCTGACCAAACAGAAGACGTTAAAAGAGTACGACACTACAGTAGTATGCACGCTTTTGAGAAAAAGGACGTGGTCCCCCTTGACCACATGTCAGTCTAAGGAGCCTAGAGACCACATGTCAGTCCGAGGAGGCCAGATCAGCAAAATGTTAGTAAAATAGTCCCCTCATTATCCTATCTGCTTGAAAACTTGATAGCACAACATAGCAGCAACACACACAGCTTGGGGATCAAGTAAACCCATCCAGGCACTTATCCAGCATATGATGAGCGGCCCAAATCACTTACACGCATTAAGGAAGGGAGTATTTAAACAATTAGTAGGGTTAAGAGAAGGGGGAATCTGGAGACACACAACCCTAGGCAGCCATCATCTTTGAAATGATCCTAGGAATCTCTCACTAGCTCTAGGATCATAGCCTAGCCGAAGAGAAACTCTCACATCCTTCCCAACAATGGTAAACAGCCCATATTCCGACTAACTACCCCTTATTCTCTGCTTGTATTTGGAACATCCATATTTCATGTTTTATTAGTCCTTTTGTTATGAACCCGACTAACTTGAGCGTCGGAGGGCTTACGCTAGGGAATCCCACCATCCCTTAACACTTTCCTCAATTTTACAGGTTTTTCTGGTTGTCGAGAAGCAGTAGAAAATGGAGCTAAGTTTGCAAGATGGCGCTCTTAGCAGCGACAACTGAGGAGGGAGTGTTTGTTGTTGCATCCAAGTAGTTGTTCTAGTTCTAAACAGCAGCTCATAAATCCTTGTGGACATATGTACTGCAATTATTGGTGTTGATTTTCGGCATCAATATATATGTGTGTGTGTCTAAGAAACAATGGTAAGATCAATGGATGATTTTGATTGTGCAATTAGTTTTTGTTTGGATTTAAAAAAAAAAAAAAAGAAGAAGAAGAAGAAGAATCTGAGCAATAAACATGAATCTCATGAAGCTTGGTAGGTCATTAAAGCCTTCAATTAAAGCCTCTAAAACAAGACACATTATCATCCAAGCCCATAAGCTTGACCCAATTAGATTACTCAATCCAATAAATTATATGACTCAGTCGACGAAAAGACACGTCACATAAGCAACATGCCAAATATCTTGACTCATAACACAGTCACAAGGGTTTCCAGTTCTCATCCTTGCAAATAAGAAAGCTGGGTCTTATCAACCAGGTGGAAGAGATCAACTTGCTGTCTAGTCTGATTAACCAAACCACAGCTACTCTAATCACATGACAATTACCCAAGTCACGTACTCAAGAACTGAGGCACAAGCCAACTGTCCATTATGTAAGTACTATCTGGATGAAGCCACGTCGATAGGACTTACTTAACAATCATTTTACTTAATTCGTTTCTTAATACACACTCCATACTCGCTGACTTAACTGTTAGAATGGCTATGCCAACAACCCTTGTTGGTGCCCAAAAAGATAGCACGTTCCTTGTTTGTTACAAGAGGGGAGGCCAACACCAATTCTATTAAGAAAGTAAGCTACCAATTAAATTCTTGCACAAACAGGTTTCTAAAATATTTTTTCGTTTTGATTGAGCTTTCAAAAGATTTGGTAAAGAATTTGTAGGCAGGGGTCACAGATTTTCGAAGTATTTGGAATCTATTGTGAGTTTTATAACACAAAACATTCTAATTAGTTCCTCTATTTTAATTTTATCATTAAAATTTAAATAATATCATCTTAAAGTTGTGAGAGGTTTGAACGATGAATACTATATACATAGAACTTAAGCGCAACATATTTATCGTAAAATGCAGCAGCGTTATTCTATCATATAAAATATACATTCGTGGCTTTTCCATGCATTCACATAAAATATATCCAAGGCTGTTACACCAATAATTAAAACTGTTATACTTGACGATGCCTCGAAAATTTATAATTCTAATTAGTGGAGCAGAAATGCTAATTCATGCATAATATATAATTAAGCTAGTAATATCCATATCAACATCCCCACTAGATTCATTAATGGTTATTGATAAAACTAAGAAGCAATTATGCTATTGGATACATAATTACGCAAATGCAAGAATTCTGTAGATATATACTTCTGATAGATGCTACACCCTGCCTTAATTTTATTTTGAAAGGTTTGGCACGCGCTTAATAATACATATAATATATAACAAACAGTGACAAGTTGTTTACACTATTTATAGATTCTGGATCAGGGTTAATTAAGCATTTTGAAGGACCAAAACTACTAAGAACGAGGCTGATGGGTCCTGTTTATTCCCTTCATTTTAAACGAAGGCATAAGGCCAACCTGTCCGTGTCTGCAATTCATTACCCTTTTGCAGAACATCTTCTTGATCCATATTCCTCGGAGTCTCTGCGCCTTAAGATTATTAAGGCAAGGTTTACTTTCTGGCATAATAATACCAAACATGAAACAACCCTTAATGTTCGATTCCATCATGTTTGAGTACCATCTTCAAATATATAGTAACTTAATTTTATCTCCAGATGACAAACTTTCTACAGTATATAATACACGTACCTTGTCTTAACTTGTCTATCATATATATATGATCTGTTGCATATAACATAGAGAATTAAACAGCCTTCACATGCATGCATTAGCTCAATAGAAACCTGGCTCTAACCTGTTAAAAACTAATCATTTCTTGCCTAAAGAATCTTAAATTACCGGCTGATGAGGCCTTAAATTATATAGTATCTGCATCTGGTTTCTGTAGAACTGGAACCCTTCTACAATATTTTACTTCTATTCATATTCATGTCTTCTCCGAATCCAAGAGATCAACATTAATGGCATATTGATCATATCTTCTTAGAAGCCTCCAAGAACTCCCCATGTCAGACGATTCAGCCATAGGAGTTTGGCTTTTCACCCGAATCCATTCATGTGGAAAGATCGACTAGAAGCCATGCATAAGATGTTATTCTATACATATATTATCTCTATGTATAATATTAGAGTTCCTCAAACAACTCACCATATATATAATTTCTTCACATAGAAATGAGATGATTACCCCTTTTTACATAAAATTTTTTATGATCCTGCGACCCATCGACCTGAGGGCTTAAACACAAGCGCATGCAGCTCCACACAGCAAGGACTTCCCATGAAAACATTATTCTTATCTGTCCACCTCCTGAAGTTCTTACTGCAATTTTCATCAACGCAATCATACATGTATATGGATGTATATTTTCCTAATGAGGTAGAAAATTTGGGTTACTTTTTGGCACTTCTATATATGTGTGTGTGTTCATTGCTAACTGTTAAAACCCCGCCTCTAATAGATATAAGTTTTAAAATACCAATGCAGTTATTTATATGTTACACGAATAATGTTATATTTACAAAGTTTGTATACAAAGTTGACATGCATGGCATCACTTATTCAATGCTTACATGACTCATCAACATTTATTACGTTAATAATTCATATTAATTATTCAATTCACTCGATGCCACATCAATTTTGCATACAAAATTTGTAAGAATAGCATTATTGATGTTACACAAACAATGAACTTCATAATATACGAATTAATCTTGCTATTGTCGGAGAAGTAATTTTGAAAATCTGGAGAATTCTAGATTGTCTTGAAAATTAAAGATTCACATGCATGGAATTTATGAGATACATTCACTTATGATGTGTTCATGAATTAAACCTTTCTATGTAATTTTTTGGATACATAGTATCATTATTAGATGCATCTAAATAGGCTTCTAATCAATTGTTTATGCAGAGAGGAAAATCGTCTCTCAAGTCTAAGTGAAATGAAATGAAATTATCTTGACTCTCACACTCCTTACCCTATCATTTATTACTTAGATTAGTGCTCCAATATTATATTTTAATTTGTCCTCACCATCCACCAAAGATCTTGGGCACACACAAATGGACATATACACACATACATTGTTGTTTGTTTCTTTTCAAAATTTCAACAGCTATTGCTGTTTAGTATATATAACATGAAAGAAGAAGAATGTCAAGAAACGAAACAAAATGTGAACAAGACAAAAGTCAAGCCAACATTATATATAAATATCTAAGCGCAGAACAAAACAAATGGGTGTCAAAACTTTTCAAACGTTTCCTACCTCCAAAAAAAAAAAAAAAAAAAAAAACTCTCATTAAACGTGTATCGTATCTATGATAAAGCAGTAGATGAACGTAAGAGTAAGATCTCCACTTTTATAGAACTTAAATATAATATTGAGGAGTTGGAATGAATGAAGGATATAGAACGAAAGCTATTACGTTATATGACGAGGAAAATTTAACATGTAAGTCAAAATCAAGCAATTGTAGCATTTCAAAACAAATTTAGCCTTAAACTAGTTACCAGATCAACTACATATAGTAAAGCTGCCCCTCTACTAACTCTAGAATTAAGAGTAATAAAGTTCTAAACGGAGTAGTGTAATTATTAGGGGTGGATTGTAGCTAGACTCTCAAATATCTAGTGCCAATTAAGATCAGTTTCATCGCATGCATCTAAACAACCAAAAATGGGAAAAGTAAGAACGAAAGATCCCCACTTATAAGCGGCGCATTCGTACTTGTTTAACTAATATAGTTTTTTGATCTATAGGGCATATATATATAGAAGCAAACATACTGGTAATTTTTTACATTGTGATCGCCATCAGCAAGAGCAATATTTATCATATATACTTCAAAATGCACTGCCATCATGGACAAGCTTGTTTAGCTTCGCAGATATCCTTGCCCCTCCATTATCCGGGACAGAATCTTCAACCTACACAATTTTATCAAAACCAAAGTGATTCTCTAAACTATGCTGAGAAAAACAAAAAAGAAAAAAGAAAAAAGAAACTTTACAAAATTGTATGGCCTTACACGTATACCTTGGAATGTATTGTGTGGAAAACAATATCATGAACAACAGAGAAACTAGCATTAACAATTTCAGCACCTTCATCATGAAGCAAGCGAATCGTCTCATTGAACAAGAACTGAAAATCCAACCCAGTTATCAAAGTAACTTCCAAAGCCGACCCAATTTTGCGAATCTCAATCTGGGGTGATCGAAATCCCTCCATTTTTCCACTGTTCACGCTTGCACTATTAGGCCTTTCGGTTCCCATTAAGCTGTGTTTCCTTTCTTTCATTTTTTCCAAGTTCGTCTGTAACCTTTTAATGTATTTGGCTGCTTCATCTAGCTGATCAGGCAGTGATGTGGCTTCCTGCAATTCCATTCAAAATAAAAAAAAAATGAACTGGCTATAAATTAAGAAAATCACACCATTAATTATATATGAGTTAGCTGAAATATTTATACATTTAGAGGAAGAAATGAAATACCATAGAGCTTTGATGAGGCACAAGAGAATTGAGCTTGGAGTAGAGGGCTTTCATTTGATTTCTGCGATTTCTCTCTATGGTTTTTCTATCAGTTCGAGATGAACTAGGGTTGTTCTCCATCTCAAGCGTGGCAAATGCTGGTCATTAATTAGTATATGTGGAAGTTTTTTATCCTGGAAAGACAAAGGCAAAGGCAAGAAACAATTAATAATGACATGCCACTGAAAAGGTTTGCTGGTTTGAGAGCATGGTGGGGCTCCCTATTCTCGTTTTGTTGGACCTACTTGGACTGTCTTTTCCTGGAATTTACACTGACAGCTGTATAAATTTCGGCTTTAACCATTAAAGCTAATATTCATCAGTCCATAATTTTCCAACAATAAACTTAATCAACACAGCCGTAATTGACGTTTAATTATATATTTACATTTATTAATCTCAATTTGTCAGTTCTCGTGCGCAAAAATTGACTTTCACATACATTCAACAGTTGAGAAAGAGACTGTAAGTGTTATAAAATATCCTTAAATGTAGACCTAATGAATCAAGATTTATTAGAAATTTAAAAAAATATTTCATATGTAGAGGAATTAAATTTTATGTCAAATGTTGCTGCTCAACACAAGAAACCTTTACTTTTCAACCAATATAGCTAGCAAATCCTTGAATCAATAAGCGATTGTTCATGTACCATTTTAGAACTTTATATATAGTACAGAATCCAAATTTTGTATAAGCTTTTGGGGAAAATCTCCGAGTTAATGAGTTTCTAAATAATTTCCTTTAATTAATCATATAATTTATTTCTGCTTTCCCCAACAAAATTTTGCCCTAGCTAGATAAAACTAAGATAAAAACGAAGGCAGAAAGAAAGCAACAACATCATACAAGCATTTGTTTGTATTTCCACGTGAAGGGGGATGATTTGGTAGAATAGCAGTTGCATGGAGGAGAGACTAAACCTGTACTCGTGTTTTATGAATTAACCTTTTTCTTCTACTAGTTACTTAAATTAATAATTAATCAGGATTAAGGGTCCTTAATCTTATCCGACCGACCATTTTAAGGAAGCTAATAGGTGAGTTCAGATTCCATGCAACACATGGGTTGACGAGGGGGAAGACGTACGCTGACACGACCCATACATGCAGCATCTTCCAAAAACCAACAAGTTGAATAATTTTACTATCAATTATATTTGTTGGACGTGCCTGCGAGCCCATACGATGTACAATACATTCGTTGTATATATATAATAACTGTCCACTTGTATAAAAGTCGTAAACAAATAAATAAAAGTTGTATTTACAACTTTTTTATATTTATTTACAACTTTACAACTCTTATATACTTTTATATACTCATTTACAACTTTTATACATGAATTTACTATTTTTATATAAAATACACAGTAACTATATAGGTATAGCTGTTATACCCGAGCCATTTCTTTTGTTATCAAAGCCACAGAAACATTGTCCTTTGAGGGAGAAGGGGACAAGGTTTGAGAAAGACTAGTTTCACTTTTTTGTTGATAATTAAATTAATCAATTAGAGTAAGCGAGAGAGAACGTTAATTTTATAATTTGATTAAATAAATGAGGAACACACGGTTACCTTTGAGTTTTGTGGTGTGTTTAATTAGGGGAAGATGCATGGATGAGACACATGACCGACTCTCACTTCAAAAAATCTATATATGTACGTAAGATATATCCAGAATCGATGACAAATATGTAGTGCAGTAGATACATATCTGTCTGCCTTTCCTGTAAGAAAGGAGGGGACAGTGCTTTACAAATTAAAACTTGGATGGTAATTAATGTATAATGAAAATGCATGCTTTGTTTTGTTTTGTTTGTCCTTCTAGCGTTGATGATGAAGGGATTCAAATCTTCTAATTAATGGGTGTCTTTATCTTTCATTTTCTTTCTTTGCTTCCTGACACAGAATATTTGCTAGTGGCCTGTCCGTATCTATTCAAGAAGGAGAAGGAACTAGATAAATAATCTCCTACTCATTTTTAGATGCATATAGGGAATGTTTGGTATGCGATATTGTATAGTACTATTTTATTATATTATATTAAATAGTGTAATACATATATTTGGTATTAATTTAGCATAGTATTAATTAATACAAAGTACAACCTTTAGATGCATCAACATTGTATTAAATTATGTAGAGCTAATCCATGACATTAGCATTATATTGTATAGTACTAATAAAAAATATTAAAATTATCCCTATAAAATTCTATATATCCAACAATACCCTTTAATTTTTAAAATTTTTAAAATAAATAAATATGTATTTAATAGATAAATTATAAAATCAAATTTATCTAAAATTTATTTTCTAAAAATAAAGAATGAATGAAGGGAGTCACCGCCCCCACTGGGTGACACTCGAGGTTCACTGCCCTCGTTGGACCAATGGGCACCTAGTATGCCAACATAAATTGAATTTTTTAATAGATAGGGGGGGCATTGGACCCCAAGTAATTTTTTCAGTAATTAGCAACTATTCGATAAATTACTAAATAACTAATTTTATAAATAAACTAAAAATATATTTATACTTTGTATATCTTTTTTGAAAAAAATTCTTACTTTTTGTACAAATTAATACAGTACATGAATATACCAAACACTATATAATTTTGACATAACATTATTTTTAGTACTATACAATGCAATACTATATAATACAATACTATACTATATTATACAATATTACGTACCAAACATGCCCATATATCACTGTCAATGCATGCATCACCACTACTTTAGTTAGCCAGTATTCTAGACTTCGCATTGATGAGCTTAAAATTAATTTGCTTGCACTAATTAAGCACCAACATGATATATGTATTTGCATAAATGGATGCTGGGTTTCTTATACATACAATTTTGTTAAATCTCATGATCAGTATATATAAATAAAATTCCTGAGCTAGTATCATGATCTTGAAGATGATAACAATGTTGGGTGTTGAATTAGGATGTGAGCTGTCACGTTCTCAAATATGAATGTAATCTATATGAAGTGGGAAACTCTGACGGATCAGTATATTGTTGGATCATGGAGTCATGGATGTGTTCGAGGGGATGGGGCAGGGCAGAGCAAGGACCCCCAATCACCTTCTTACCTTTTGAAAAAAAAAACCAATCCTAGTGGACTATTTCAAAGTGAGATAGAGGGTTGATGTTGAAGCTCGTAAAGTATTCAATCACAAGAATGAAAGCTGCAATCTTCCAATATCCCAACTCAATCAATTATAAAATATTTCTAACCGACGTCCCCAATTTTTTAATTTATTTACCATGTGTGGAGACATCATCTGTAGTACGTACTAGCTACTAAACGACAGTCCCTCCTCCTTTGTAGGCCTCAGCATGCATTTTAACCCCAAAAGGACTCAGAGACAAGGCACTGAAAATTTATCTTGGAATCTTACAATCAATGACACAATGTGGAGAAAGATCTCCACCCTGCCCTGCTTTAGACATTCAACTCCAAAGTTGAAATTGATGCCCCTTGGATCTTAGTGGTTTGTGCTTGTGCTTGTGCTTTAACTATATACCACGCTATCCGCGCATTTCCAGGCACTCATTGGTTCTGGGACCCAAACAGCTAGCCTTGATCCCCACCCACAAGCACACACCACCACCCCCCAAAAAACTTCACGTTCCAATCAACAATGATGATCCATCCATGTTAAACATAAAGACCCCATCTTCTCCATCCATCACTAACTATGGTATGGAGACCTTTTCATACTATGGTAATGGTGATGTTAATTTGCTTCGCATTTGCTTTCCTGATTTAGAAAACAATTTCATACAACTCTCTTGATAAGACAATACAAGCATACTTTCATTGAAAAACAGACAAAACAGGGATACAGTTATGGTGTATGAGGCATATGATAATTGTCTTGTATAAAAATTTAAAATGGATATATAAAAATAAAAATAGAATTGTAAATGCACACATGCAATTTCTATCAATATAAAAATTGTATATGGGTATTTTCGATTTCGACATGAAATTTTATGTATTGACTTAGAATGTTATCACGGAAGGAGAAGATACTGTATTTATATGTTAAATGTGAACGTCATTGTGGTTTGTTGAGGTGAGGGTGCAGCCTGCACGTACATCACGTTAATAAGAAAGTTGCTTAGAGAGTCAAGTCAGTCTTGTAGTCTACGGTCTACCACTATCAAAGACTAAAGGAGGAATAATACATTTGGCAAAAGTGCATTCCACGGATAACTTTGCTTTTATGATATCTGTCCCTTCATCATTCAATTCAAATTTGTTGTTTAGAGAACCATCAAAACCTTTTCTGAGGTCCATTTGCACATCGATACAGGCTTCTTCTTCTTTTCTTAAACAATTTAAAGACGCTAAGAGTACTCTAAAATAATCATGTCTGCTGCCCTATACCATAGGATAGAAAGGTTACAAATCTCGTGCCATAACTGATTAGATTAATTTTATCCGTAGCCGTTATCCTTTTTAAGTAAATAATTTTTTTTAAGGAGAAAAGTAGAATATAACAACGACAAAAACAACAATAATCAATCATAATAGGTTCAGTTTATAGTCTAACAAAATCCAATAGTAATGAGGGAAAATTTAAAAATATCTAAAATTCGGGGAGCATGTTAAAAATGGACCATATATTCAAAAATTTAGTTTTCAGTAACCATATTTCAACACTAACAAATTTTATGTTAGAATTGATTGATTGATATTTTTAAACTCTTAAGCTTTAAATATTTCAAGAGTTCTGAAATTATTAGTAGTATGTCGATCATTAACATGTAACAATAAAAGATCCTTATTGAAATGTCAAATTAGAGTATCAAATTTAAAATCGTTAACGTTGACCCATTTTACTCATAAGTAGTGCTACTCTTACAAATCATGTATATAAACTCATTATACAAACTAAGATGGTATTTCTCATTTATTTACAAATTACCTTTTATTAAATAGATAGATTTTGACTATTTATTACTTTTATCATCTTATGATATATTAGTTTATATACAAAAATTTAGACATCTAATTTATAAAACTAATATTATTCTTTTATCTATATTTTTTTCATTTTTTAAGCAGACCCTAGATTCAGTGCAATTTTACAGTTCTTTCTGAAAATAATAAGAAGTTGGAATTAGATTCGACAGTGATTAAAAGTTTTTTCAAGACAACATTAAATGATATGACAACACCTCCAGTACTGCTCATAAACAATAAAGAAGAGCAGGGTACAATTTTCCCAGTGGAGAACAACCTAAATGGCCAATACAGAGGTCAAACAAAAAGTTCTTTTATTTTGTTTTTCTTTCCACGTTTTCCCGTCCACAGTCAGTTGTTTCCCAGGCTGGGATTTCGGGTTTCTAATTCGGCTTTGTGATACAGAGCACCCTGTTGGTGCAATTTGTTTTCTTTTACCATCAAGACTAAGTTATACCGAAAAGATTCTCTAAAAATTTCTTTTGAAAGAGGAATAGAGGTGGCAGACAGATCCTGGAATTGTTCAAGCTGAGATTTTTCCAGAGCTAAATGCAAGTACTAACACCCATCAGCAAGCGAAGTCAAAACCGATAACATATATTTTCAGAAATAGGCCATCCATATTACATCGATTAATGTGGACCCCACTTCCTCTGTTAGTAAATTCCATTGAATCTCGACAGGTTTTAAGGTCACTAACCCACCTAATCCAAATAAAAAGTTGGTCAATTCATGAATGCAACCTTTAGATAATTACAATGGAATTGACTTCTGAAACAATCGATAATACAATGCACCCACCGGCATCTGAATTTAAAGATGAAAACACCAATCAAATCAGAACAACGTCTAAACGAGTTACCCCCAAAACAGGTATTCAATTCGTGCTAGGTGAGTGTCATAAATATTAAATATGTCTTCTGAATGCAACCACAACAAAAGAGTCCAATCAATAAATGATTAAGATATTTTTGAGTTATGGTTACATGGTTTGAATGAAAAGATAAACCAAGGCTAACCATAAAGTGCATAACAAAGACTGCCAATTCCAAGCATGTAAATGACAGGATAAAGGAGCAAGTTAAGCTATGTATCAGTATCAGCTTTCTACAAAATTGATGATTCACTTGACCAGATGAGTACTAATAAGATCACGGGACAAACACAAACACGGAGAAAATGTGAGAGACAACTTGGGCATTTCGCCTTCATCTTTTCTTAGTTAATGCATGCATAGTTTGACACGGTCAAATCAAGCAAAACAAAGATGTCTAGGTATGCAATTAAATGATAATGTATATTGCTATTTTTATTGCAAATGAATTTAACTGAGCTTGATGAAATAATTGTAAAGCCTCCAATAAAGTTAGAAGTTGCACAAATAGAAGAGCAAAGGGGTTACGCAACAATGTCCTACATGTGACAGCGTTCAAATCAGAAAGTGCCAGGATTAGTAAAACATAGGAAACTATATGGATTGAAATTTTAGCAGAAAACATGGACAACAAAAACTTTTTTTATTTTTTTAACGAACAAGAACTGATCTACACTCCGAAAACCCAATGGTTTCTGGGAGAGCGAACTCGAATGGTTGGCACAATTTCACTCTCATGACCAACACCTATGCCCACTGTACAACCCATCAAGGAGAGAGAGAGAGAGGTTTGAAAAAGAATTTAACACATCAGTGAGACCATGCTTTTGCAATAAATACAGAAGTTCGATGAAAAAGTAGTAATAACAGTCTCTCCAGGTCATGAAAAAAATTAGAGGACCACTATAATCAACAAGATGATAGCAATAAAGATATAAAGAAAGAAAGAAAGAGATGAGGCCATTTATTGATGTCCAAGGATGAAAATACCAAACAGAAAGTTTTATGGCAAACAACAAGAAGCTATAATGCCATACAAAATATAACGAACTAATGTCCTAAATAAAACAGAGTAAACAGGAAAGAGAAATTAACCTGAATACAATAAATAAATATACCAATCCATATATACCAAGTCATCATTAATGCTTCGACACCACGTAAAGGTACTGAATGAGTCATTCACTCATTCTTGATGTAATAGAAATTGCAACTTTTAAATTTTATTTGGGAACATATGGATGAAATAAGTAGGGATCGTAAACCCAAAATAAAATACAACACTGTTTTATATACACAGAAACTATAAGCATTTCACCACTTTATAGAAGAAATCTGTCAAATGGAGCAGTCCAAACAGCCTCTTAAAAATTTGCTGTCTTTTAACCCAGTACTTATTGCGTCCAGGACACCTAAATTGATGATCATCTGCTGAATATGTATAAATGTAAATCAAGGACATTTTTCAACTGAATGCATGCCTACAATCTATTCATTCACTCTCACATGAATGTGTCATAGAGTACAAATAAAGAGGCTTAGCAACAAACCTTTTAATTACAATTAACCTGGTGAAACTACAAGAGCCAGGTCATACAGAAGATTCATGTGAATTTAGGTTTAGCCTTAGGCATTGGTGAGTTATGGGCATGCACGGGACCAAGCTTTTGAATCCAATGAAGAAGCCGTTTCTTATGATCTTGACAAGTTGGGTTTTGTACCAAATTTAGGGTTCCATCACGGGTAAGTGAAGATTCAAATTGCTCCAATACTTTGACAATGTGCCAGAACTCAGGCCTCTTATCTGGTTGCAAGGACCAACATTGCTCAATTAAGGCTCCCATTGCAGGTGGACAATCCTCTGGTATAGCAGGTCGCAAATTCTGGGAGGGAAAAGAAACACTTCTTGTAATGCTAAATCACATAGAGGGAAAAACCCATGATTGAGATGCACATAAGCAATGTGATGAGGCAAGAAGATAAATGCATAATAGAATCAAAATAAAGCAAAACTTAAATAATCACAATACATTAATTACAGCCTCAAGCAAACAATTTATCAAACATATGTTCAATGATGACAAAATTCAGATGTTTCCTTCTCATTTAATTTCCTACCTTGTTCAGTGAATTAAAATAAGTAACAGCATATATAACTTTATTATTTATTTTTTGAGCCATGGAAATCAAGGTGAGTCTATTATACATTGCATTAACTGATCAATTGATGACACATTTTAAGCAATGACTCCCATTAGTGCCTCATGAAAAGTAAATCTTATTATAAATACAATTTGTGCCACAATTTTATGAAATACAATTATCTCATTCACACATAAATGGAAACAAAGCTTTTATTTATTTATTTTATTTATTTTTTGCTCAATTACAGTGACAATGCAGATTTGAACTTTTTCCAGAAAAGAATAATATTTTTCGAGTGGTTAGTAGTGACCATGGCCATAAGAAATCAGTTTCAAGCAGATTACAGACTCTAAGGATCGGTAACCAAAATCTTCAAGATATTTGGTGGAACCATATGCTGGCTCTTAAGTAAATAAACAAAAAGGAAAAAGGAAAGACATTATTTTAATTCTTCAATACCAAGAAATCCCTCAATGTTTCCTTCATGTTCATCAAAACCAAAATGGGGGAATAAAGGAATATAACAAGAAGGTGGCCCCAGAAGAGTCAAAACCCCTTACCTCTCGGTTTAAACCAAAGATCTTGACCGCTCAACCCGAGCCTTGGGGTTAACTGAACATGATCAATTGGTAATTGAAATTATGATATTCATTCTAACAGGTTTTACTGTTTCAGATAACTTCCATCTCCAAGGACATAAGAAAACGCAAAAAGAAAGGAAAGGGTGGTGGGCAAGGAGATAACATAAATCAGTCCCGAAGGACTATAAACAAAAAATAGTCTGGCAGATACAGTTCATAAAACACTGATACCCTTGTCAAAGCAGCTCATGAAATTTGATAAATGAAACCAGATACACGGTCAGAAATCAAAACCATACTATTGGTGGGTGCATGAAATTAAAGAAGCGCACCTTATTCACAACAGCAAAAGCAGCTTGGATGGGATTCATATCCTCATATGGGATTGTTCCAGCCACCATTTCCCACAAAATGAGTCCAAAACTGTAAACATCAACCTTTCGCCCAAATGGTTTGTGCTTGATCATCTCAGGTGCCATCCACCTATAAGTTCCTGGGTCATCGGCCCATGCATCACAGTATGCCTCTTCACAAGCTATACCAAAATCAGCAACTTTTAGGTGGAATTCTTGGTCGATAAGGACATTTTCTGGTTTAAGATCTCGGTGGATGACACCTTGAGAATGAATGTATTCCATTCCCCGTGCGATATCCAGAGCAATAGCAATCAATTTTTCTAACGGAAGGGATTTATCCTCAAGTTTGTGCAAGAATGCCCTCAAGGAACCCTCTGATAGGTATTCTGTAACGACAAAATATACTGGAGGCTTTCTGCAGGCTGCAACAAGCTGTTTATAGACCGAACCACACATGTGAGAGTGGATTCATGAGGCATACACCTCAAAGTTATACATGAAAAGGATATGTTTGGCCTTAAAACTATATGATATATTTCCATGATTCAAGAGTTCCACATGGTTTTCAGAAATTTTACAGCTATGATTATGAAACACTTAAAAGCAAGATAAACATAAATTCCTCTAAGAAGACCAAATACATGAACACCAGACATGAAAGGGAAAACAAAGTATACAGTCACCTTTATGACATTTGGATGGTGGAGACGAGATAAAAGAGTCACTTCTCGATTGAATTGTTTCTCTAAACGAGCTGCCAATGTTCCATTTTCGTCATCATCTGGTATCCTGATAATCTTGACTGCAACAGGCTCATCCTTATATATTCCATGGTAAAGCTTGCTATGTGCCCCATGAGCAAACCTCAGCCCAAGAAATAGCTGCGAGAGATCAACACCATGTTCATCAACAGCATCCACCGCGTTGACCCTGCCTCCACCATGGTCAAAATACTTGGACCAAGCTGATTCCTTTCTGGTCTTGGATTTATCACTAACTTTCAAGGAACCCAAGTGCCTAAGTGGGCTTGTACCAAATGCATATGATGATTTATCTTTACGGGATGGTTTATGTGACAACTTTCCCTTGAGTCCCTTCTCTGATTCTTTTCTCCTAGGATGTGGAGTTGAAAATCTCTTGGTATTAGACCTTGCTTCCTTGAATGTATCAGAGAGAACTGTTTCAGGGAGAGGAGATAAAGATCTCTGCTTGTTAATCCTAGGAGATTTCTGAATCTGTGAATTACTGGGAACCGATGATTTCTGATTAGAAGAAGCTGTTCCAGGCCTTGACTTCAATCCAGAGTTCCTTTCGGGAAAATGAAAAGAAAGAGGGGCTAATTTTGATGAATCAAACCTATGACAAACTGTGTGAGAAAACTTTGTTCTCCTTATCCAAGAATTAGCCTCTTCATCCATTTCCTTTCTTTTTTCCCAGTAATTCAATATCTGAAATCCTTAAAAACAAGAAACCTTATAAAATTTCCCAATCTTCTTCCCCTCCTTTCTTCTTCAGCAGAGAAGTAGAAGGCGGCTTAATATTAAGAGGGTATTCCTGACGCAATCCTATATGAGTTACAAAACGCAACAACTTTACTATCTTCAAACCCATTAACAAGTGGAACACTGAGGAATCAAATTTTGACTTCACTAGAATCAAGAAACCAATCGAACCAAAGGATAAGACCAATCAAGAAGCAAACTTTCATAGACTCCAATCTTATATCCATCACAACCAATAATATTCCTCGAATCCCATCAAAACCCATAAAACAAAAACAGCAAAAGAACAAACTTTTCTCAAACCATCAAAGCTGAACCTGATCACAAGTTCACAGCCAAACCAAACCCTCTCCACCTCCAAGACAATAATCTCTAATTTTCCTACTTTAGGCTGCAAAGTCAGACACCACCTTCCTTAAGAGCCTGGAAAATCCCAAAACACAAATAAATAAATAAACAATCGATTTTTAAAAAATAAATAAAAAGGGAAAAACTCCCATAAGACGAGCAGAAAAGTAGAAAAGCATGCTCGATTATAATGAAAATAAAGTAAAAGCCATGATTATAACCTCATTTGAACACAAGAAAGGGCGAAACAATGATGGTGTCCACAAACCCATTATTATAATCCAAGAATAACAAACACCCGGATACGCATACACATAAACAACCAAAAGTCATCAAAGTACACAACTAGTACATTGCATTGCATACCAACCAACAAACCAATGGAACGGTGGCGTTTTGTACACTAAACGTCCTTTGTGTTTGTGGCTGAATGAAGGGTTTTTGAGCATCACAGATTTGGATGCTGCGAATAACGACACATACAGAATCTTATTTTTATTATACCTCTGCCGCTTATACAACTCTCCTCAAATGATCTCATTTTTCTTCAAATTTTCATTTTCTTTTTTAAAATGTTGTTTTTATTTTACGGGAGAAATACGTTTGTTTTCGTACACGGAGATCAGTTGACCCGATATTCAAGCAGCGGGGCGGGGCCCAGTAGGGAGGTGGATGTGCCGTAGAGGTGGTGGAGGAGGTGGGGACCACATAAAGAAAAGTCAATTAAAGACAGCGGAGAGGAGAAGAATTTTAAGTTAAAAATGTAGGTGATATCATCATCATCATCATCATCATGTGGTGGGGAATGCAAGTGTCACTATCAGGGAGAATATGAGAATGTGCGAGTCTACGATGCTGGATGGTACGGTTCGCACGGATACTTTTTGTTCTTTATTTTTATTTTTTTTATTTTTCTTTTTTGTGGTAGGTGGATTTTGTTTTTCTCCATTTTTTTAATTTTTTAGTTTTTAAATGGATCCTTTGTTCGGATCTTCACCGGGCTTTAGACTTTGCGATTCGCTGACAAGGTTTTATGATCGTACAATAGAACTTGTTTCATTTTAATTTTTGAAAAATAAAAATTAAGACTTAAATCAAACTCTCTTCCTCCACATCAACAATATTTTTATACAATTTTTTTTTGCGTGTGCTGTAATTTTACTCTTTTATTTAAGACTCTCAAAATAAATCATGATAAAGAGAAAAAAGAATCAAAAATTGTTGAAGTGTGTATGAAAGTCTTAAAGTTGCTTTTGGGCTCAGAGCCCAATCCTTGGAAGCCGATAGTGAAGTTACGATGGACAACGTAAATGGAAACTAGAATGGATTGAAGATTGATGTCAACAAAGTCTGATAGTATTATTTTTATAAATTATTTATATAAATTCATCTATACAAATTTATATAAACCTGTGTAATGTTGTTGAATAATTATCATATTTAATCAAATCAAATCATGAAATATCAAGTTTACTTGATATATAAATTTGTATGGGTAATGTATAAGAATGATATTACCCCAACAAAGCCACGCACAATAATTAGTAATTACTCCAGTTCAGTTGGGTTTTGTTTTTGCTTTCACGCTTCACTGCTTCTAATTCTATCTGCTTCCTACTTTCACATCTATCATCTGGTGGGCTGCTGGGCCTGGCCTTCTTCCTCTGGTTGTCTGTCCTCTTTGCTACTGTCTTACTATGCTGAAGCGGTGTTATGCTGCTGGTAGGCCTTCGCCCTGCAAAACGCTTTTTCTCCTTCATGGGCTAGTGGGCCTTAAAGTTTAATTATGATTATGATATGGGTGCTTCCAGCCCGGACCAATTTAATGTCCAGTATGGAGCCTCCGTGCTGAATTTGCACATGTTGTGGGTTGCTATTTGTTGATTGGCGGCTATGGTTTATGGGCCAAGTACAGACAGGGACTTGCTGGGGTTGTGGCATACTTCGAACTCTGTCATCAGCAGCAGTGAGGATTTGCAATGATTTCAGGGCCTTGTCCTGCTGCAATCATCAAATTTATTTAGGCTTTCTAATTCTTTATGAATAAGTTCTATTCAACCATCATTTCTAACTTTCAACCCCCACTTTTATTTGTTAATTTTTTTTAACAATTTTACCCTAAAATATAATTATTAAAAGTGTCAAATGAATTATACCTCATGCCATTGGTTTCTCCGGCGGAGCAGAAAAGCATCAACTGATGATTCCGTAATCAAGCTTCATAACAACATTTGTGTAAGTTGTTAACTGTGATCCAAAGGCACAAAAGAAATAGTCAAGCCAAAACAGCCCTCCTGGCCTTAGCACTCTATGGAAGCAAGTAGTCATAGAGTGTGAGCATTGGATCTAGGATCGAGTTCCACAAAATGTGTATTGATTAAATTATATCTAGTGTAATTTTCAAGAATGGTAGCCTCTATGAAACACTAACATGTATCAGTATCAATCCCCTCGAAGCAATAACAGAGCCATTGAATGGACCATTCAAATTCATTTAGGTGGTAATGATAATCGCATTCCTCTCATTTTAGCAGCAAATGTGCCAGTTCCACCTCCTATGTGAAGTCCAATGCGTATAATCTATGTGAAGTCCAATGCATATAGTGTTTGCAGGTTTCATTTCCAGAATTTGATTTCTAGAATTTGATTTTCATAATCAAGCCATTCTTTAAAGTTTTTATTTAGGGTAAAATTGTCAAAAAATTAAAAAAATAAAAGTAGGGGTTGAAAAGTTAAAAAGTGGGGTTGAATAGAACTATTCTTCTGTATGTATAAGAGAAACATTTAACCCATCTAGACGAGAAAGCAAAATCAGAGACTATCTGAAGGACATAATATGTATAAAAGCTAAAAGAGGTTGATAGATAGTATATTAAAATGAAATTAGGTCAAAAATTTTCAGATAAGAGGAATAGTTAACGGTGAATGTAGGAAACAAATTTAGATTAGGGTGGAGTTATTTGCACTGAAAATACTACTCTGAACACTCACGTTTCAATTAAATTATTATTAAATTTTTACCCTTTAACATTCTCAAATTAACCTTATTTAATATATTTTAGTTTTTTTCTGTTTACTTTTATTTCAATTTTCAATTCTATTAACAAAACTGGGTGTAAAATTCTAAACATGTCAATTGAAAGGTTTCTAAATAATTTTCGCCGATTCCTTAATTCTTTCAACTTTATAAACATTCACTGTTAAAAATTAAGTCCGTACGACAATACATCAGAATTATTTTTGTGGAGAAGACCTTCAAAATTTTCTACCATCAACAAGCACTCAAAGCAACCAATCTGCACTTCGCAGTAGAACAATCAAACAGATGCCATCCAAGATGCAATAAAAGCTGTCTCCTAAGCAAGACAGATTTGGGGCACAAGCAACCCAAAATGGCAGAGTAAGAATTCTAGCAAAAGAACATGTTTTTCTGTTGAAACAAAATCCCAAGCGGCTTGCTGATGCAAAAGGGGCAAAAAAAATTCATCTGTTTGACAAGAAAGAAATCAAGTGAAGCAATAGGAACCATAAAACTTTTGCATAGAATTAAGTCCATTTTCTTTGATTTCATTATGGTTTTACCGAGTACTGATTAAAAATACAAAGAATTAATGAGATTAAAAAAACTAGAGTTTATGATACATATGTTTTTCAAAATGTATATTTTAATATATAAATTCTGATATTTTTGTCTAAATATGTAATTTTACTTATGGATGTATTAATAATAATTTTTTAAATAAATAAATGGGGTATTCAGAGTAGATTTTTGCAAATAGCCCCATCCTTTAGGTTAATGCCATCCATCCACAAAGTCTTTCCTCTTTGGTGAACAAGCAAATACATATTATATGTATTTAAAGTCATTAAATAAAAAGTTTTAAGATACAAATTCAATTAAAAAGTTACTAATTCATTGTAATTTGAAAGAAGAATGGAGAAAAAAGGTGAGATCGTATATATAGAGGAAGAAGATTTTAATAGAAATTTTTTACACAATTTATTGACAAAAATTTACAGTCATTGACCTCATAAAATCAAATGGTTAAAATTGAAAGTTAACAAATTATATTTAATGCCGTCAACTCATCAATAATTTTAACTGGGGATGACAATTTGGGTCATGATACGTGAATATGACAGGAATACGATATGAACACGATATACGATTAATAAATATGTCGAATTCGTGTCGAGGATATTCAACATACCAACCCATTTAAATGACGCAAATAGTTAAAAATATTTTGTCAATTCTTAATATGCAAGCTCATTTAATTATATGAATTTTTACTTACTTACAACATATATATATAATAATAATAATAATAAAAATTTTATATTATAAAGAAAATTAATTTACATAATAGTAAATTATGACGATTTGAATTTTTTTATACTAACTTTTGTTTATATATTAAGAATAATTTTAATTGATATAAGTATATAGAATATGATATATTATGCATAATTAGATTCAATTAAGCAAATTATGTGAATTAAATATGACACAATTATAACACGTGGGTGACACGTTTAATAACCATGTCAGATTAATATTTCATGTCTCAACACGAATAATTAAATAGGTTAACACACATAACATGAATTGTCGTCCCTAATCTCAACCATTGGATTTTATAGATCAATAGCTAGAAATTAGTGTCTAGTTTTGTGTTAAAAAAATATCTTGTGTTGAAATATCCCTTCCCCATACATATTATAGTCATTAATTCATCTTATTTAACTCATCATGAAGTCACTCAAAATTTAAAAAGTTTCATTAAAATTGTCAACTCATCATATATTTCAATCTTTAAATAATCGAGATGAATTACTAAAAAATTGTATAGTTGTGATAAAATTGTAAAGTTATTTATTTATTAATCATAATTACTCGTATAACACATGAAACTTAGGGGTACAACATAAAGTAATATATAAATGAATAAATTAAGAATAGATATTAAATGCATCTGTTTGAAGAGAGACACTAGCTAGATAAGTAATGCTACATCTATAACTAAATTATAAAGTCAAACTCTTTATAATTTGAGTCCATAAAAATTCTTTAAAATAAAAAAATAAAAATAAAAAAATTATAATACATGATATGATAATTATACTTTGTATAGAATTTTATAACTCAAATTATAAAAAGAATTGTTTGTAAATAAACTGTAATTATACTATTATTATAGCTAGATAAGTATATATGAATTGATACACAAAGAGACTGTCCCCGTTAGCTTTTTAGTTGATCTTGAAACACAAAAAGCGCGTTTCGATCCAAAAACATATTAATAAAAACATTCCATCCTGTTAGTATCGATTGGGAATATATGCTGTCGCTGAACCGTCTGTTCTATCTCATCAAGCAAAGTTTAGATAATTTTTCAATTTTAAGCGATTAGACATGACAACTTGACGACGAAATAAAACTTGTTGCATTTTTGAAAAATCTAAATTATGAATGGTGACTGCAACGGCGAATTTGGCGCAGAATATGATTGACATGACGTGTCTACTTGATGCGGTAAACAGTGCTTTTTTCCTTATTTATGAGCCATGATGGCATGATGATCCATCCATTTGATGCATGTGTGTGTGTGTATAAATATATGTTCTCCAAGTTTACGTTACGATCGAGTAAATAGTTTGACCCTTGAAGGGTTACAAACAAAAACCAGAAAGCGATCAAAACCTTGTTTAACATATATACTAATAATTAATCACACAACCTCAACTGCTGTACAATGCATATTGGGCAACTTCTCTAGCAAATCTACTGTTAACATGGACATGGACGCTCTAGGCTTTGGCAAACGACCAGAATTTGTCACTCTTTGCAAGAGTGGCATAGATGCGGTTCTTTCAAAGGTGCCAAGCCACTTAGCCTGCATGTATCTTTGTTTTCTCCATGGACCCATGTGCATTTTCTTCTCCTTCATGCACTTCTTCGCAGCTGTGCATAAGATCTTTATCACATTACTTAATCTTTCTACTTTTCCGACGAATACTTCCGGCAACCGGCGCACTAGTCGGTTGTACTCTTCGCTTGCTCTAGCCATCTCAAACTCCGCTCTAAAGTTCAACTCTATTATCACCCTGATCTCCCCTTTCTTTGTACTATTAGATGAATTGTCTATCACGTCTATGAAGGTGTGCTCACCTGCACAATACAGACAACAAACCAATTTAGAATAATTTCCGCTGCCAAAACTGAAACCATATAATATAAACAACCAGTTCAAATTAATCTACAAGTTGATGATACAAAAATAAATAATATATATATATATATATATATATATATATTTGCAAATATTTTATTAACGTGTAATTAAGGTGATGATTTCATGTGCTTGATTAATTAATAATTACCTGATGGGATATCTGGTAAGCTTCTCCACTTGGACTTGCAAATGGCACTATTATAACCAGCATTTCTCAGCCGACCGGAGACTTCTCTCATTAAGCAACTCCGGCAACCACCAGCAGCCGCCGCTCTCCCTCTCCCAGTTCCACAAGCACATACACTTCCGGCCATTTGTATCTCCGTTAACGCTTCTTTAGTAGCGTTTCTTATCTTTGACTCAAAAGAGGTACTCCGGCATATAGTCGTCTGTAAAAGCTGGTGCTGCGTCTCCCAGAAACTTCTATTCTCCTCAACGCAGCCATTACTTTCCCTTTCTGGATCATCTTCTTCATCCAATGTCAATTCACCTGGAGGGAACGCAGCAACATTGCTAAAGCTCGCTGGAATCGTCTCTCCATATTCGAGGAACCCGAAAACTGCCATGTCAGATAAGCTACCAACTGGTTGCATTGGGAATTCTAGTTCTGGAATTCTTGTTCCAATGCTCGCCATGGTGGTAGCTCAATATAATATTTTTTTAATTCGTTGCAGAGAAATGAGTTGATTTAACAAAGATTACGAAGACTCGTTTTTATAGTAAAAGTTGGAACCATATGGGACCCATCTAAGTCTACGTGGACCAACCAGTCACCGATCACATGAGGGGTAGCTTTCGGCCAACGTGGAGTGAGCCCATTGGTTAACGTACATCAGAACAGAACTTTTTTTGTTTTTTTTTGGGGCAGATCAAGGACTAGACAGCAGGGATCCACGTCAGTGAAGTGCAATAATTCTGATCAACAATAGCGTGGATATACTCGAATATTCACAAAATAATATAATAGTAATTTTCGAAATTATTTAATCTCATGATTCATTTCATAGAAATAAATTTATTTAACACATTCTATTCTAAGGCCCAAAACCAAAAGGGTTGTTTCCTATCCTGTCTTGTGAATGGTGGGACCAACACCAATGTGATTGACAGTGATGATGTGATTGTGATGAAACGAGGCGAAATCGGAGCCGTTGAACAGGTAAGCATTATCCAAAAAGTGGGACCTGCTTTTGTAGCTTACTGCTCTACCTAACACAGAATAATTTGGACGTTCTTGAGATAATATCAATCATGGAATTGGAAATGGCAAATTGATAGAAAACGCGGCGTCTTGCCAATGGTTTGGTACTTCTAGATTACAAAGACAAGACTGAGGGCAAAATGGTGATTTGCGTGATACAATTATTTTGCGAACGAGTCAATCTTGTATGCCCACACCCCGCACGGAGAGTATAATTGTGAATTGAATTATAAATAAACATGTGAATTTCGTTTAAAATATTTCATATTGTCATAGAGAATTAAGTCTAGTGTGACTCTCTTCTATAATATTATAATTGTTTGTTCTAACTCATGCTATAAGATTATGCAACTTATTAAACTACAACTATGAAGTGTTAAAATAATGGTAATTATTCGGATTAATCAATTAAAATATTGGCAATCTAGAGCTGAGTTGATGATTGAAGCATGGTGTTTTTTACTATTATTAACCCTTAAGGCATCTTTGTAGGTTAAATATTGTCGGATCATGTCAAGAACTTTAGTGATTATATATAATAAATATAGAAGCAACCTAACATCCTATGATTCCAAGGTGCCTCAAAACAAATAGAGCATCGACATGAAACACTCCTAACTGCCAAAAAATAAAGCCTAGCTAGCAAGCTATTCGAAGCTAATTATAATCGGAATATGCTCTTCTATGTCACTCAAATGTCCTCGAGCTAATCATATCAAAAATATGGAAATGAAAATGTATGTGTAAGTAACTAAGACATTCTCATGTATGTATATGTGTCATCACCATAATAATATAAAACATTTACCACGTTAATTTTAAGTTGCAGAGTTATATCGACTATTTGATATCTGTCTGTTGTATATCAAAGAGTGGTTGACAGCTTAGTTTTTTAATAACATGTAAATACACGTTGTAAATAAGTAATAAACATATTGATGATTAGAAACATTAATCACGTACAAATGTATGTGATAGATTAATGTCTCCCATCCACCACTTGCATATGCATGTATTAGTCATCTTATTCAATTTTTTTATTAATTAACCACAATACGTGGTTAATTAAGAACAAGAAATTAGTTAATTGATTGAGAAATTTTCTTATTACACATATATTCATTCATTTTAAGTTTATCCAATTAAATAGATAAATAATGTTGACATATATACCTATACTTCATTGTTTAACTTAATATTTTTCTATGATGAGTATGTAAAATAAGGATTTAGTGAAAATTATCCTTTGTCGAATCCTGTTCATGCATAAAATCTACTAATATAATCAGAATGTACATTAAACATTTTTTTAGGTCGTTATATATATGTATTATAATCAAATATCGCTACAGACTAATCAAGATAAGTGAATGAATTTTCATTCAAATTACAACATCAGAGGATTTCAGAAAGATCATGAACGTCGGAGAATATCTGAGAATCCAAATCTTAAGAGGAAAAGATCAAGAAGTTGCTAACTTTTCTAATTTATTAGTGTAGTCTAGTCCAAGTCTTTGATAAAGACTTTGTTAGCAATGTTTTTGTCTTTATATATATATGATATTAGATGTACATGTTTTCTTTATCGTAAGTTCATGAATGCCTTCCCTCCTAATTCAATTATGCGTGGGTCACTATCATTTTCTTCCCAAAAATTCTTTTTTTAATATGCTTTTTAATTATTTAATTTATTCAGAATTAATGCATACACAGGCCCTCTCAATCAAATTCTTTTATTGTTTTTCCAGCCTCCTTTTTCTGTAATATTATTTCACCTAGTATTTGATTTTAATCCTCTTTATTAAAAAAAAAAAGAAAGAAAGAATCATTTATATATATGTGTGTGTATATCTTCTAATATATGGATTAGTAACATATATAATAACCAAATTGGTTAATGCTGTTCTATATATAAGTCCAAAGTGAGAGCAGGAAAGGGAGAAAATGAGATTTTTTTTTTTTTGCCTGGTATGAATTATGATCATATCTGGGCTGAATTTAGACGTAGACTACTTGACGAATTCAGGCCAGGTCATGGTAGATATCATCACCGTTACAAAAAGCTAACTACAAAGTCTTCACAGATGATCAAAGGATAAGATGAAGAGAAAAAACTCAAAATAATAAATTAATTAGGCAAATATATTAATTAATTACTATATATAAGCCCACTTGACATTGAAGTTGAAGTATTAGTCAACTGATCAATACATGGCTTCATGTGTTTAACATGTTGTCTAATCAATTTGTTCAACAACTCTATCGATAACCCGTCACAGATGCCGCAGTTTGCTTTCATTCTTTATTCCAATTACTGCAAAACAAGACTTTAACAAAACCAGATCACGAGATGGGCTGCAAACGATTGCTGTCTAGCTAGCTGCTGGCCTATTCACTTCTAGTTTGAGCGTTGGTTTAGCTATTAGATAATTATGTATATCCATAAAAATTATGATCAGTATGCACTTTGAAGAAAAATATACACAGCTGTGTCTATTGAAGTAATTGGGATTTTTTTTAACGTCCCTAATTCCATTTACTTGTTTGTACGATTTGATGTGGCGAAGAGTTTGGATTTTTGCTTGGATGGCCTCTTAAATTTTTTTTACTCAAAGGTATGTGTAGAATAGTACAGATGAATCATATCAATGGATGGATTCAGACAAAAGCTAGTGTGGTGGTATCAATTTATATCAATACTTATCTTCTCTGTCTCCTGATGTTTCCTTTAATTTACTTTTGTGGTTATTAAGATTCCAGGCTATACAGCTAGCTTATAACTCTAGAAGGATCGATGATACAAAGTGTTCATAATTCTTGCACATAAAAATTGAACATGTAGCACAAATCTATTTCGTGATTTATCAACTAATTAAACACCTTTCAATACAATGTAGCGACAAGTATATATCAGGAATATCTTCTCTCATAATTTACACGTAACAACCAAATACCCTTAGAGGTAAAGACACATGCTAATATATTAATGGGCGCTCTAAAAGTAGTAATTTCTTGTTGGTAATGAAAGTCCCTAGAAAGAAAGAAAATAAAAACCTAAATTTAGGTTTAGGTTTTTATCAATGAAAAGCTTACTTATTAAGAGTGACAACACTGCATGATAAGGTACAAGATTCTTCGTATTATAAGAAATGGAGAAAGATGTAGACAGAAAAAATAGGAGAAATAATAAAAAAAATTTAAGGTTAAAATCTCTAATAATAATCAAAATCTTTATTAAAATCTCTAAAATTAAAATTAAATCTCCTAATTTTATTCTTAATTATATTTTTATGGGTCCTATATCATTACATTTATAAATTATTCTTACAAACTCGTTCATATAAATTTAGATGATATTAATGTATGATTGTTATTTCATTGACCTTAATTAATGTTAGTAACTTCTTAAATTCATTTGTTCAATCGTTATATGCCAAATCAGTATATGATAAGTTTATATAAAAATTTTATAAGAGTAGTATTACTCTCAAACTCTTAATGAGAAAGATATTCTCTTCTCAGATTACATTTTAATAAGATTTATTTAGATAAACTTAATTCATTGTATGTAAAAAGGGTACATTAAAAAAAAGGCTAAATAACTATTAGAATAATATATATACCCACTTCAATTATTATATTATATAGCACATTTAAATAAAGGTAGAACAGCGACATGGAGTCTAAGAAGAGATTAGGATCGCAGCTGAAAATAATTTTATATTATATATATTAGATCGAATAATAAGATATTAAGTGGCCCCCAGTTTGTGAATAATTAGATTAACTTTAATAATGAAAGATCATGAAGGGATAAAGAGCTAGCTGGGGTCAAGAATGATTGCATACATTTCGACTCCAGGCTAAAGGATATTGATCATAATTGGCAATCAGGGCATGTTCAAGGCTTGTTTTGATTAGAATGTTGAATAAGCTATTGTTAAACAACTTTATGCTTAGCGTCCATTGTTGAACATCTTGATGAAATTAATCAACAACCATTATCTATAACCGTAAGCTGACGAAGCAAAAACGAGAAAAAATTGTAGATATACTAGCAAATTAAGGCAAAGAAAAAAAAAAGCTCGGTTTATAAAGTGTAGTAATCACCAACCACGTAAGCTTTGTCAACAAATATTGATGAAAATCTTAATTTTCAATGTGAATGGTTATGCAATGAACATGAAAAAAATTTGATGTTAATTAGTTTTTTTTTTCTTTCTTTCTTTCAAATCAACTTTTCTCGGACAATATTGCTTGATCACTGCACATATAAATGGAGGTTTATTTATTTTTTTCTTAGTAATTATCTTCTTATATGTCCCTTGTAGCGTACTGTAATTTTTGCTTAATGCAATTGATCCCATTGGCCACGAGGTAACCAACTCATCAGCAGATCATCTTTCTCTCATCTGTTTATGCTAGTCTGTACTGGTTCACTTTCGCAGGGTTTCTTTGGTTTAGTGGACAGGCTGGTTAATCCAGAATAAAATCCACATACTATCCAAAGCTTTCCCAAAAGATAATATTTTATATTATTTGACTATATTCATTATTAATCAGTTCATTTGTGCATAGGCTTATTAAAAATGCTGCTGCTGCTGCTGCTCCTAGTTTTTGCTCTTTGCGATGTGGGTGCATGGGGCATAAAATTTGCATATAAAAACATATAGAGAGCTGTAAAACACTTTGCCCAATTTGCTCAACGGTTAGCAGATAGATGATGAGAAAGAGCAAGACTGAGGAGATATAAGTTTCAACATGAAATTAATACATAACCAAATAGAAAATGGAGATTAATAAAATAACAGTAATAGCCAACAATTGCTCGATATTGAACTTAAGCTCAAGTTTGATATTGGACTTGGGCCCAAAATTGAAATTAGACTAACGTCATAGCTCCTCAATATTTGATTTGGATCCAATTTTTGCAAATACGTATGGTTGCTCCATATTAATTTAGGCCCAAGATTGAAATCGGACTTAGTCCAACAATTTTCAATTTAAGAAATAAAAATTTGAAAACTAACGAAAAATAATGCTGTGAGCGCGTGTTGTGTTCATCCGGATTCCATCCGAGCTGATATTTTTGCTACCATGAACTCATGAAGAATATCCTGAATCTTATGTTAAACATTGCCAGGCACCGAGGAGAAAAATATATGATTGGACATCTAACTGAAGTCATAACAAATTTATTTTGAATAATTTATATATATATGGGATAATATTAAAAACTTTCTTTAATTTTAATTTTGTTTAATTTCAAATAAAAAATGACTACATATTTTCTATCACTCACACCATTTAATTTATCACTTTTTTATTAACTCGTT
Source organism: Boswellia sacra (assembly GCA_013180625.2). Taxonomy (NCBI): domain Eukaryota; kingdom Viridiplantae; phylum Streptophyta; class Magnoliopsida; order Sapindales; family Burseraceae; genus Boswellia; species Boswellia sacra. The sequence continues at coordinate 44,608 of SNVD02007714.1, forward strand.
AGAAATACGACTAACAAACAAGGGTAACACAGAAATTTCATAATTAAACAATCAATATTTAAATTCAAAATTCTCAAATTAAATTTATCAAAATAAAAAAAAAAATAAATTGCAAAACCATTCCAAAAACCAATAACACGGCAATCTCCAACATCACCCCAACAGAGTCATCATCGCCACCGCCACCTTGTAAAAACCCAGTAACACAACAATCACTACCCTGAAATCCCTAAACTAAAAAATTAAAATTAAAATTCCATCCAAGTTATCCAACTGCACCATCATTTACAGAGATTCGTGAAACACCCAAACTCGAAATAGGAAGAAAAGTAGCGAGAATAAAGGAGTAACTATCGCATATCACAGCACCACCATACATAGCCACTACACATACAACCACACGGCCACACGCACATCCACAAGAAAATCACAGCGCCACCACACACACGCACGACCTGACACTCACACAGTCAAAGCTTCGTTTTCCATTTTATTTTATTAAGGGTTAAAATCAAAATAAAATAAATCTTTAACAGGGGTAAGATTGTATTTTCAAATTTTTGTTAGGGTTTGAATTAATGGATTCTGTTAGTCGAGGAAGAGTTGACAAAGGTAAGGGTATTATTGATTGAATCGTTAAAGTCATCATCTGCAAAAAAGTAGGGTAAAACTCAAGGGCAGTTTTTAATATTATCCCATTATTGCATGAGAGAAAATATGATTGTACATTTAATGAAACAAATAACTCGCTTATGATTAAATATTCATATATACATCTAACCGAGTTCATTACTCATTTATGTTGAATAATTGATATGCAAGAGAGAATGTGATTGTACATTTAAGTAAAGTCATAACTTTTTTATTTTGAATAATTGATATATGAGAAAAAAGAATATGATCGTACGTCTAACTAAACTTATGATATATTTCTTATAAACTTATTATACTTTGGGATGGGAATCGGAATCATGAAACCAAAAGCAAATGAGACGATTCTGGATCTAATCTAAATGATTTTGAGTCGGTTTTGTGTCTCAGTGGACTAATACTTGAAATCGTATCCAAATCGTTTGATTTATTATTATTATTATTATTAAATATAAATTATAAAATTTTCAAAACCGTGTAGTTTTGAATAACTTGTAAATAAAATATTGAGGAGGCTTTGTTAGGACTAAAGTATTTATTCTTTATGTTTATATTCAAATAATTTTAATTACATATTTAAGTAAGAAAAACATAGAGCCTACATGGCCAACAATCTTTTATATATTTTTCTAGTAGTAATTGTCAGTAATATTGAATGTAACGTAGGCTTAGCAATTCTAGAACCATTAATTATTGATGAACCCGTAGATCCATCAGCAACTCCTTTGAAACAAAAGGTTACAAGCAAATTAAAATGTTAAAAAAAAATTACATATATGTTTTGGACCCATTAGAATCGTGGTTTTGTTTATGGTTCTTGCTTAATGGTTCTTATTCTTAAAAATGGAACCGTGATGGTTCTAGGTTCACGATTTCTTGGTATCAATTCCTAGTGGAACCGACCCAACGCCATATCTTACACTGACATCATATTAACAACTATTAAGGTCACTTTTCCATCATGGAAAAGCTAAGGCTCATTCAACCTACAACTACAACAAGTTTCCCTTTTATTTATTAATAGTATTAGCATATCTAAAAATTGTGTATTTTTATTATTAAAATAATTAAAACACTTAAAAAAATTGTGTTTTCTATTACAAAAGTCAATTATAGTAAATAATTAATTTTGTATAATTTTTAAGGTACTTTAATAACTTATTTTTAATGAAACTACACAAATATTTAAGTTTTAATATGTGTTTCTAGGACACATACAAGGTCTATCTTTATTTTCTTTATATTTATAAGCAAGCTGATAAAATGGCTGCGGTGTTGTTGAGGAGGTTGGCTGATTTTTCCCATGGAAGCTGAATGTGTAAACAGAGACTTTATAGAATTATGTGTGTGTTACTGATATCATCTTGGTCACATGTCAATAGCACATGCGATCCTTTTTTCAAAACATAATAATTTCCGTACATATGAGTCTTTATAGGTTGAGACTTTTGACTGCCCATTCCAATTTTTATCTGTCTCATTCACCTCTCTGTCGGCTGTCGCTGTGAACTTTATAATTCAATAGCCATCTGATATGAATATATGACAACATTTCAATGCCGCATAAAGTCCATTGCTCACAAATATATACGTTTTTCTGGAATGCCCGGCTAGTTGCAGCTCACATCATCAATAGCCCTCTTTTGTATCATTATTAAAATTTTAAAGTATAGTTTGAGCTTTGGAGCTATTTATTTATTTCAGTTGCTGATTCTAGACCAAGTTAGCTGCTAATGTAATCATAACATTACCTCCAATTTGTAATGATCAAAGTGAGAATATAGTATCTATGGCAATATCTAAGAGCCGAAAGTCGCAGACATGCATGGTCCTCTGCACAATGTGGAGAAAAGAACAAAAAAATTATAATAAGCTTGGAGATGAACACAGAACTAAATGTTGTATTAATATGCTTACCAATCAGTCCGAAGCATTTCCACAAGTAAGGTCCCATGAAGGTGATACTGGCTGTGAGCATGGACATGCCCAAAAATTTTGACTCATGACTTTTACGAGTCAGCAACAGGCTACTCCAAGCAAGGGCACAATTAATGCAGAGGAATAGACAGATACTGATATTCAAGCACTGCATAACCAACACGCTATTCTATTCTATTTCTATCAGCTAACACTAGCTTTGACCTTTCTTGTTCCCGCATTAATTTGTTTGCTTGCCGTTTGAAGCACCTTACACGTCTAGCTAAAACTTCCCATGACATTGGAGTTTTTAGCTTCCTTGCTGCAATGAAGAACCATACGAAGCCTTTCCTCTTCACTCTACTATCCATTCTAAATCTCGTATACTTCCAACCCACGGTAACTGCTGTTGATTTTGTCTTCAACGGTTTCAATTCCTCTGACTTGTTATTCTACGGCAATGCCACCCTTGAATCTCGGATTCTTACTCTTACTAATCAAACTACTTACTCCATGGGACGTGCTCTTTTTCCGTCCAAGTTAAAAACAAAGAAACCAAACTCTTCTTATGTGTATCCATTTTCAACTTCCTTTGTCTTCTCCATAGCTCCTTACAAGAACACTCTTCGAGGGCACGGTTTTGTTTTCCTTTTTGTACCAATTACTGGTATTAAATACGCCACACAAGCTCAAAATCTAGGCCTCTTTAACCACACAGTCAATGGTAATTCCAGCAACCATGTCCTTGGCATCGAGTTCGATGTTTTTGAGAACGAAGAGTTCAATGACATCGACGACAACCATGTTGGAATCGACGTGAATTCTCTTACTTCGATAACTGCACATGCGGCGGGATATTGGCCCGACAACCAAAAAGATAGCAGCAACAACGATGGTACAAGTGCAGATGAAAAGTCATTTAAGAAACTCGAGCTAAACAATGGTAAAAATTATCAGGTTTGGATTGATTATGCAGAATCTTTAATGAATGTTACCATGGCAGAAGCAGGCATGAGAAGGCCTAAGAGGCCATTGTTGAATGTTTCCCTTAATCTATCGGAAGTTTTTGAGGATGAAATGTATGTTGGGTTCACTGCATCAACGGGGAAGTTAGTTGGAAGTCACAAGATTTTGGCCTGGAGTTTTAGTAACACAAATTTTTCATTGAGTGAAGAGTTGATCACTACCGGTTTGCCATCTTTTGTTCTTCCAAAGAGTACAATTTTCGAATCAAAATGGTTCATTGCCGGAGCAACCGTCGGAGGCTTCTTTGTTATTGTTTCTTGTGTTCTGTTTTCTCTGCTTTTGATCAAGAGAAAGCGGAGGAGAGCAAGGGAAAGAGCGGAAATGGAAGACTGGGAATCGGAGTATTGGCCGCACCGATTAACGTACCAAGAAATTGAGGCGGCCACAAAGGGATTTTCTGAGGAAAATGTCGTTGGCATTGGAGGAAATGGTAAGGTTTACAAAGGAGTTTTGGTAGGAGGTGCTGAGGTTGCAGTAAAGCGCATTTCACATGAAAATGAAGGAATGAGGGCATTTCTGGCCGAAATTTCCAGCCTAGGAAGATTGAGGCACAGGAACTTGGTGCTGTTGAGAGGTTGGTGCAAAAGAGAAAAGGGAAGCTTCATGTTGGTGTATGATTACATGGAAAATGGGAGCTTGGACAAGAGAATATTTGATTGTGATGAGCGTAAAATGTTGAGTTGTGAAGAAAGAATAAGAATTCTGAAAGATGTGGCTTCCGGGGTACTCTACTTGCACGAGGGATGGGAAAACGAGGTACTCCATAGAGACATCAAGGCCAGCAATGTGTTACTTGACAAGGAAATGAATGGACGGCTAGGAGATTTCGGTTTAGCCCGGATGCACGGACACGGCCAAGTGGCTAGCACCACTCGGGTGGTGGGAACCGTCGGTTACTTGGCCCCGGAAGTTATTAGTAGTGGACGAGCTTCCGCTCAAACAGATGTATTTGGATTTGGGATTTTAATTTTGGAGGTCATGAGCGGGAGAAGACCGATAGAGGAAGGAAAGCCTATTCTGGCGGAAATGGTGTGGCAATTGATGGTGCAAGGGAAATTACTTGATGCACTTGATGAGCGATTGAGGGCTCAAGGAGGGTACAATGCAGAGGAAGTAGAGAGATTGCTGCACCTAGGCTTGTTGTGTGCTTATCCTGATCCCAATGCAAGACCAACCATGAGGCAAGTGGTGAAAGTGTTGGAATGGAGGGCTGAGCCTTGTGAGTCTGAAACGGAGGACATTGATGCACATTTGCTGCAGAAATTCAATTCCAAGGAAATGTGGTCCAATTATTCTCAAAGTTTTTGCTCTGGCTATGCAATATATCCAACATTTGATGAAATCAAACTGGGCCTTTCTTCTTCCATGTCTCTATCTTGGTCCAATACAACGGTGGAGGGTGGATAACAAAGTCTACATCTGCCAAATTTGGTATTCCTGATGTACCCAGATTGGTACAGAGAACGTATGATTCTGAAAGATGATGAAGAGATAAAGAGAGCTTGCTGGGTCAAGCATGATTGCATTTCGACTCCAAAGCTCAAGGACACTCGATCATAATTGGTAATCTAGAGTAAGGTCTTTGATTAGAAAGTTGAATCAGATAATTTTAGACAACTTATTCTTAGTGTCCATTGTGAATATCTATTTGAAATTAATAAACAACCATTATCTATATAAGCATAAATTAAGGAAGCAAAAATGGGATAAAATTTTAGATATTAGCAAGAAAACTAAGAGCATTTCAGTTTATAAAGTGTGTTGATTAACAGAGATTAATGATCATCTTACTTTGCAATATGAATGGTTATGAAACAAACATGAAAAACAGTTGAGCTCATGTTATTTAGTTTTCTTTGTTTCTTTCAAATCAACGTTTCTAGCACAATATTGCTTGATTATGGTCATGGCAAATATAAATGAAAGGTTATTTTTTTCTTAGCAATTATCTTATATATCACTCGTGGCATATAGTCTTTGCTCATTGTAGTTGATCTCATTGGCCACGAGGTAACCAACTTAGCAGATCATCTTCTCTCATCTGTTGTTTTTGCTAGTCTGTACATGACACGACCCACCCCTGGCTACACGGGTAAATCGTGCCTAAAACTGTTCACTAAGAGAACGGTCTTTAATTAACGATTTTTTTCACACTTTTTGCTCTGTCGCTTTGATAAAACTATTCATAAAAAAATTATTTCTAATTCAGGTCTTTTATGTAAAATACTAAAAAAAATCCTCCGAAAATTTTAATGAAAAAACGGTAGAGTTTCCCCTATAATTTAAAGAAAACCCCCTGCAAAAACACACATTTATACACTTCTAAACTATTCCTCATCCCAACTTCTTTTGGGATTTTCGTCCTTATCAACCACAACATACTAAAAGATAAATAAGTCATATTCAACATACTTAATATTTAAGAGCTTACACAATACATAAAAAAATGAAATACTTCCAATGCATGAAAATTTATTATACATCGTGTGGCCTTCCCTAGCATCAGAGACAGCTTAGCACCAAACCTGTAGCACCTGGTTGGGAAAAGAGTAGGAAAAGAGTGAGCTAAAGGCTCAGTGAGTGGACAAATTTTATTACAGTGAGCGAATGTGTGTAAGCCCAGTCAAACATGACTGTTCTAGGCGGGGCGGGCCACCCACCTTACATAAAATATTACCTTCTTTATTTCATACAACTCACTTCTTGAATAAAGCTTTGTGTTTTAAAATCTCATTTTTCTTAAAACAAAATACAATGTATAATTACTTTTAAAAGGGAACCAGTATACTCTTCTTTCCAAAATAACGTACAAACAACTATTTTTTCTCAACTTTCTTTATAAACTTCATTCTTATAATACAACTATAAAAATTTATTAACCCTCTGTAAAGAAAATACTTTATATAATTCTTCAACTTACTTACCTAAATAACTTAATATTCTTAAACTATATAAGCAAATCAGTTGCGTACCTTTATTTTGAACCACCATTATTTAATCTCATATACACTGCAAAATATATCACTATATCTCTTTCTTTTCTAAAAAAATGTATAAACAGATGCCAAAAGAACTAAAATAACATAGAACTTTTAAATAACATTCGTCTCATTATATATTCAATCATTTGCTAAATTTATTCTCTAAACAAATCATAAATTGCATGACTATGACTATCTCATAATAAAATCATATAATACATTTCTAACTAGAAACTCATATCATATTTATACTTAAGAAAAATCTATCGTACTTGTCAAAATATCATCAAATCTCTCATAGAAGTTTTAAAACAAATAACTTTTAATTAAAAATTTTTAAATAAAATTGTTTGATTCTATACTCTTTAAAAGCAGTGAAAAGAATGCATATTTTTTCATTCTTATAAAATAAAACTCATGATGATGTGCTAAAATCATCATTTCAGTTATTTAATAAACAAAACATAATTTCTTTAAAATCTTCTTGCAAAAGAAACTTTTACTAATAATGCTTCCTTCTCAAACTAACTCATATAAACGTATTTAAAACTCTTTTTATTATACTAAACAAGTACCCCTGAATCTGTCTGATCTTGCCTGGCGAGATCTAACATCGTACAGGCAGAGCTATCTATATTTCCTCATACCCGGTGAGATCTATATCACGCAGGCAGAGCTATCTGTACCTGGCGAGATCTAACATCGCACAGGTCTGCTATCTTAATCTCATACCTGGTGAGATCTACATCACGCAGGCAGAGCTATCTTTACCTGGCGAGATCTAACATCGCACAGGCCTGCTATCTGAATATCATACCTGGTGAGATCTACATCACGCAGGCAGAGCTATCTGTACCTGGCGAGATCTAACATCGCACAGGCCTGCTATCTGAATCTCATACCTGGTGAGATCTACATCACGCAGGCAGAGCTATCTGTACCTGGCGAGATCTAACATCGCACAGGCCTGCTATCTGGTCATACGCATGCGCAGAGCTGCCCCCAACGGGCTAAAGCGCCCAGATCACACGGCCCAAAGCCTCTATGTGTGTCTGAACAGACCCCAAAGGCCTCTATCTTTATAACTTTCTCTCTGAAATCTGCTGCCTCACTGTCTAAGTGAGTTGGGTACTAGCTTAGTATAATATAATTAAACTTTCTTCTTTTCGCTGAAACTGATTTCTTTTCAAAATTTGCTTTATATGCTAAACCATTGCTTCTCAAGCAGATTTATCAAAATTTGCAAAACTTATATAAGCTGAAACTCATAATATCTGAATCCTTGAAAATCCATGATAAATATTTAAAAGAATAATTGCAAATACTTTGAGAAATCCTTGAAATCAAATTTCTATAAAAAAAATATGATCATAATTGTTCTGCTTTTACACTTTCCATAAAATAGTAAAATATGCATCCGTAATAATATAGAAAACAATTCATATATAAAATATGAATCTTTCTTTCAAAGTGCTATATCTTTATTCAAAACTAATTTTTTTTAAACTAAAATTTATGTCTACAACTATTTTGAAAACTAGCTTTGAAACATCTTAATAATTGAAAACAAATATAACAAATAGATCTATCCACCCACGAGAAATACAAAAGAACTAACTTGAATTCTTCTAAATTTGCTAAGATTCTTAGAAATTCTATAAAATGCTAAATAAACATAACTAAGTAAATACTAAAACATATTTCTAATTATCCAGAAAAATAAATCTTCTACTCTTTCCAAAACTTTCTAAAATATTCATAAAATAAAATACTTTTCATCTCGCTATAAGCTATCTCAAAATCTCATACTTTCGATATAATATTTTATAAAACATTCTTTCATATAATTATACTTCGAAATTTAACTAATTTTCAAAAATATTAGTTCAAAATTTCGAAGATTTCCAAAATCTTAAATATCATGCTTTAACTGAAATCATTTTGATTATCCTAAAACTTTTTTTTAGAATTCTGCATTCAGGTCCCTGCAAATTCTGAAACAGTTTTCTAAATTTTGCAATTCAATCCCTACTGCTAGGCAGTTTTAGAATTTGGCATTATCACCCCTGCAGAATTAAATTCTAATTTCCAAAACTTTTTCTTTTTAATTTGCTATTATTTTGAATATAAAATCACTCATCATTTTGTAAATCGAAAACATCCTTTCTTCAACATGTGTATTTATTTAAAGGAGATAACTAAATACTTCAATTTTCTATACAAATTTATTTAATTGTAATTGTCTCTTTTCCAATCATAAAAAAAAAAATTCTACTTTCTATTGACATATAATATACATTCATTCTACATCTTTCACTCTAATTTCATTTTTTGATTGTATTCAAACTTATAAAAACAACGCTTACTATATATTCAAAAATTAATTCACTAGCATCACCCATAACCATCTCTTTTATCCAAAATTAAATACTTTACATACGCTTATTTCCGAAATACAAAATTCATCATTATCAATTCTAAAAACATTTTAATATAATTCAATTAATTAATCTAATAACGTAAATCATATAAAAAAACTATAAATTTAATACGCTTTAATATAAAATAAAATTCTCAAAATATAATCCACTCACTGAATTTAAGCTCCTTTATGGATGAATAATGTTATAAGAATTATTTAATGGCCAGAAAGCATAACCGAAAATTTCGCCGGAATGTCGTCGCCGGTGAGTGAATAGTGACCGAATTTCATTTCTCTCCGATTTGCAAAATTCGTATATCAACATGTAACAAAATTGGTATGGTTAGAAAGAGCATGGAACAAGCTTTAATTTAATGTAAAGATTTACCGGTAACTCACCGGATTTTGGCCGGAAAATGCATAGGAAGCCGTCGGCTTCCACGCTTCGATCCGCAAAAACGGTGAAGAACCCAAGGACAACACATATATGGATGGAAAGAGGACATTACAAGCTTCAAAATGATATATTGTAGGGCTGAAGACTCATCGAAAATCGATCGGAATCGCTACTCAAATGCGGTGGTGAACAGTGTCCGGCGATGAACACTAAAAATGGATTTTCCAAACAAAATTCCAGAATTCTCCCCCATTTCCTATTCACCCTCTCTTATTTATAATTAAAATTTTGGGCTGGGCCGGGCTTTCTTCACAGCCCAATGGGTTCAAAACCCAATGGGTAATACAGTACAGGTTCACATTCGATTCAAAGGGTTTAATCCACATTCTATCCATAGCTTTCCCAAATATACAGATATGTATTAATCAGTTCATTTGACTAATTGACAATATTGCTGCTAGGCCTAGGCCTAATGCTGGTTTTTGGTTTCTCCATGTTGGTGCATGGCTTGCATTTAAAAACATATACAGAGCTGTAAAATGCTTTTGCTTGACGATTTGTAGATAGATGAGAAAGAGCAAGAGTAAAGAGAGAGAGAGGCTGCAACGTGAAATTCATACATAACCTAAATGCAAAGTCCCTAAAACCAACCTTGTTTGTTGCGTTTTTTTTTTTTGTTTTGTTGGGTGTGTGGTAATGAGGTTATAGCTGCAACGTATTGACTTCAGCCCATAATTGACATGGGACATAGGCCCGAGGCCCAAACATTTAATTTCTCCCAAAGTTGATGTGCTGTAAGCTGTTCTATATTGGATTTAAACCCAAATTGATATTGGAGTTAGGCTCAAGGACCAAACTTTTCCCAGTTAAGAAATAAAAATTAAAAATAAAATTACTGCGGTGAGCGTGGATCGAACACGCGACCTTCAGATCTTCAGTCTGACGCTCTCCCAACTGAGCTATCCCCGCGTGTTACTATGCTTAGGAAGTTGAACGAAAGACACAATGCTATCGCCGGTTCCTTGCCAATCGCCGCGCCATTGACCAAGTAGCTGGGTTGCTTGATGATGATCAGATTAGGCAAAATAATAACTATAATAGTACAAAGAATCCGATGATCAGTTCACCTTCAATTATTGGTACGATATGAGATCACATATAAGAAGTCAAAAAGCCTCTTGATGGATTACGCATCTGGTTAGTTTTAGGTGTGTATTGGAGTATGCCCTTGTAAAGTGATTCTGCTCAGAGCTGTTGGGGAAAAAAACCAAAAAGGAAGAGAGGAAAAAAATAATGTTTTTTTTTCTTTTTATAAAAGATAATTTAATTCATTCGTAATAAAATGATTTTACTTTTTTTTTTTTTAACTTCTATATGTGTTTTGTCAGTACACATTAAGCGGATCTATACAAAATTGGTATGGCTAACATAACTAGCATGCTCAACCGCTTCACCAAGTACCAAAACTAATCAAAGGTGAAATTAAGTTCCAAACCGTGGAATGAGATGATTTCAAGAGTTGAATGCATGGGAAGTTCAGTTGAAAAATCTGATTCGCCAACCTATATGTGCACTTAACTTTTCTTTTAGTATAAATCTTGGATTTGTAGCTTTTATAATCGCTATTTTAATGATGGTTTTGACTTTGGAGGTGTTTTGTCTGTGTATGATTTGCATCCAAAATTTAAAAAAAAAAATTACAACATGCCATACCATGTATTGGTCAATTCTTCTTAGATAAGAATATTAAAATGCTTTTGAAAAATACTTGAATCACAGTTGTTGTCGCTGTTACAATCAGGAATATATAACATAGCATTTAGAATTATTTGCTTTCCAGATGGAGACAAGATGAGCCATTCGTAGTAGAAATTAAGTTTGACGGCAGATAGGAGGTTTATTCGTTAAAGATAAAAAGAGAACTTTCACAATCATTAATCTAGAGCTTGGGAAATGAGTATAATCAAGATTAGCGGCAGTTGGAGAAGGAGAAGGACATAATGATTCCCGTGATAATAGAGTTTTAACATAAAAGAGTTCCACCAAATTCAGCTGCCTAAACAAAATCATAAAAAGGGAGAAATCAGTTTAATAGAGGATTTGTAACCTTAACTCATCCTTTAATGATCACAATGCTTATGTACATCAACATACCTAAGTATCGAAGATCAGAAACATGAATAAATGAAGGTATAAAGAAAGGTGAAATATATATATTTAAAAAAAAAAAGTTTAATCCTTCATCACTTGTTCCAGCATCTTCCATATTTCAGAATCATATGCTTTGCTGTCCCAATCTGGGTTTATCAGGAACATAAAATTTGGCACAACCAACAATGTTCCTAACTGTTAGATGCGATGTAGACTCGATTGATTATCTACCCTCCACCATTGTATTAGACCAAGATAGAGACATGGAAGAAGAAATGCCCTTTTTGATATCTTCAAATGTTGGATGCATTGCATAGCCATAGCCAAAATTTCGAGAATAATTGGACCACATTTCCTTGGAATTGAACTTCTGCAGCAAATATGCGTCCATATCCTCAGTTTCAGACTCACAAGACTCAGCCCTTCCTTCCAACACGTTCACCGCTTGCCTCATGGTTGGTCTTGCGCTAGGATCAGGATAAGCACACAACAAGCCTAGGTGCATCACCCTTTCTACTTCCTCTGCATTGTACCCTCCTTGAGCCCTCAATCGCTCATCAAGTGCATCAAGTAATTTCCCTTGCACCATCAATTGCCACACCATTTCCACCAGAATAGACTTTCCTTCCTCTATCGGTCTCCTCCCACACATGACCTCCAAAATTAAAATCCCAAATCCAAATACATCTGTTTGAGCTGAAGCTCGTCCACTACTAATCACTTCCGGGGCCAAGTAACCGACGGTTCCCACCACCCGAGTGGTGCTAGCCACTTGGCCGTGTCCGTGCATCCGGGCTAAACCGAAATCTCCTAGCCGTCCATTCATTTCCTTGTCAAGTAACACATTGCTGGCCTTAATGTCTCTATGGAGTACCTTATTTTCCCATCCCTCGTGCAAATATAGTACCCCGGAAGCCACATCTTTCAGAATTCTTATTCTTTCTTCACAACTCAACATTTTACGCTCATCACAATCAAATATTCTCTTGTCCAAGCTCCCATTTTCCATGTAATCATACACCAACATGAAGCTTCCCTTTTCTCTTTTGCACCAACCTCTCAACCCCACCAAGTTCCTGTGCTTCAATCTTCCTAGGCTGGAAATTTCGGCCAGAAATGCCCTCATTCCTTCATTTTCATGTGAAATGAGTTTTACGGCAACCTCAGCACCTCCTACCAAAACTCCTTTGTAAACCTTACCATTTCCTCCAATGCCAATGACATTTTCCTCAGAAAATCCCTTTGTGGCCGCCTCAATTTCTTGGTACGTTAATCTGTGCGGCCAATACTCCGATTCCCAGTCTTCCATTCCCGCTCTTTCCCTTGCTCTCCTCCGCTTTCTCTTGATCAAAAGCTGAGAAAACAGAACACAAAAAACAATAACAAAGAACCCTCCGACGGTTGCTGCGGCAATGAACCACTTTGATTCGAAAATTGTACTCTTTGGAAGAACAAAAGATGGCAAACCAGCAGTGATCAACTCTTCACTCAATGAAAAATTTGTGTTGCTAAAACTCCAGGCCAAAATCTTGTGACTTTCAACTAACTGCCCTGTTGATGCAGTGAACCCAACATACATTTCATCCTCAAAAACTTCCGATAGATTAAGAGAAACATTCAATAAAGGCCTCTTAGGCCTTCTCATGCCTGCTTCTGCCATGGTAACATTCATTAAAGAGTCTGCATAATCAATCCAAACTTGATAATTTTTACCATTATTTAGCTTGAGTTTCTCAAATGACTTTTCATCTTCACTTGTACCATCGTTGGTGCTGCTACCTTTTTGGTTGTCAGGCCAATATCCTGCCGCATGTGCAAATCTCGAAGTGAGAGAATTCACGTCGATTCCAACATGGTTGTCGTCGACATCATTGAACTCTTGGTTCTTAAAAACATCGAACTCGATGCCGAGGACATGGTTGCTGGAATTACCATCGTTTGTGCGGTTAAACAGGCCTAGATTCTGAGATCCTGTGGCGCCTTTGATGCCAGTAAATGGTACAAAAAGAAAAACAAAGCCGTGGCCTGCAAGAGTATTCTTGTAAGGAGCTATGGCGAAGATAAAGGAAGTTGAAAATGGGTACACATAAGAAGAGTTTGGTTTCTTTGTTGGTATTTTTGGTCGATAAAGAGCACGTCCGATGGTGAAAACTGTTTTATTGGTAAGAGTAAGAATCCGAGATTCCAGGGCAGCAGTGCCAAATAGTGATAAGTTAGAGGAATCGAAACCATTGAAGACAAAATCAGTGGCAGTTACAGGTTGGAAACATAAGAGAATGGATAGTAGACAGAACAGGAAAGGCTTTGGATGGTTCTTCATTGCAGCAACGAAGCTAAAACCTCCTGTGTGTCATGGGAAATTTTACTTAGATAAGATGCTTGAAAGTTGAAACAAATGTGGGAACAAACAAGAAAGGTGGGAAAGAAAGAGCGTGTGAACTTTCTTGGTCAACAGTTTTCGATTGGGGCCTTTTTGTTTTTCTTTAATTGCCTAATTAAAATATGCAATAATTGGTCTTTGTTTTTTAGGCTCTAGGTAGATTGCTGGCTCATAAAGTCATAGGCAAAGTAGTTCGGCACATTCATGCCCACAGGGACTGTCAGCTTCCTGAAATCTTACTTGTAGGGAAGTCCATAACATAAACCCTTGAACAAAAACGTACCGTAAGTGGAAATGCCGTGGATTACCTAAATTATATGTGTCTTGACAAAGTAGGATATTGTTTGTTTTGGATTGAATTGCATGATTTTGTTCTCGTGCTTTTAAGAAAAAACAAGTCACATACTAATTCCTCTATATAAGGCCTCATGAGTGTTGAATCTTAGGTGTTAAAAAGAGTTTTTTTTTTTTTTTTTTTTTTTGTCTTGTCCCCAACATTTTACTGGTCCCATACATATATGCTACTTGCAGTTATTTATAAATTTGCTCACTTTCATTATTACTAATAGGGGCTGTTATGATTACAATAGAACCTAATTTTTAGTCTGAAATAAATAAGTTGCTTTAAAGGTCAAACCACTTAAAGAGGACACAGTTTCCAGTTTTTCTGCCAGCTTTTTCAAATTATACAAGGGTTAAAATTCTTGACATGTATTATATAATACAAAAGGATAAAGATAATGGCATTTCGGTTGGTTTTGAGAAAACCAAACCCTAAATCTGACTGTTCTGGTCAAAGAATGAAATTAAAACACATAAAAAATATACAATAATTAGAAAATATTAAATACAAAAGGGAGTCAGAGATTATGTGAGCTGCAACCAGCCGGCCAATCCAGAAAATTTTAAATATTTGAGTGTGGGAACAAGTTGGATAAGGAAGAGACTCAAAAAGCTATAAGATATTTGCAAGTACTGGACTTTGTACGGTATTGAAGTGTTCTTATATTCATATTAGATGGCTAATGAACCATAAAGTTTGCGGCGACAGTGAGATGAATGAGACAGATACTCAACCTCTATAATCGGAAAATGAAAATGGAAGGAGAATGGAACACTCAACCTTTAATATATATATAATTTTATGAGAATATGCTTTGAAAATTATAAAATGTGCTTGTTGACATATGACCAAGATGAGATAAAAAATATATAATATAAAGTCTCTGTTTGCAGCAATCAGCTTCCAGGATCGATTCTATCACTACCAAGCTCTTAAACATGATTGGATGCAAAGCATGGTTATTTAGAGATTTAAGAAAAGCCAAATGCAGTATTTCAAAAGTTAAAAAGACTATCCTATCAGCTTCTTTCTAGATAAAAATAAAAGGCAAACTTGCAGCGGGTAGACAAAGCCACTTTCATATCTTTCAATTTAAAGTCCCGTGTGATGATTATGGTTGCTAAAAAAAATGAGATTCTTATACCCTGTGACAACCATTATTGCCATGATTGAATTGAACCATCTTTTCTCCCCAACGGTTGCCAGAGTCCTATTTGTTTCTCTCTTCATCTATTTTGATTTTTGTTCCACCTTGGTGGACATCAAAGGTTAGATGAATAATGCGTATAAAACTGTAATATGTATCAAGAAGGGCTGCAAGCCTCATAATTACGTGAAGAAAACTTAAAGTAGCTCAACACTCAGAAAAGTAAGACTAAGAATGTGCATGTGTTATTGACAAGTAAAATTTCAATGATCTGTTTCGACCATTGAGGAGCAGAGATATGTAGTCAAAATACTGAATGGATATTTTATTATTTCTGATCAGTCCAACGTCTAATCTTCAAGATGTGATTATAAATAAAATGACCAGATACGTGTCTAGTATAATTCTTCAACCATATATGATAAGGACATGATTTTGTTCATGTAGAGACGATCCTTTCAGGTATTTGATAATTTTTGTAAGAAATTTTCATCGTCAGCGCAAGTACTTTCTAGAGATACAATCTATATAAAATATACCTAATAATTTCAATTGTACCGTAGAATATACTGAGTTCTGAATCTTGAAGCCTCTAAATTGATGAATTCATGTGGATAATCTCCATTAATATAGTTATTTGCAGCAAAGAATTGATGCAAAAGACAGCTGCAGTCTTCAGATTATGAGAATTTTCCATATGATTTGCGGGTCAGGATTTTATCAAAGACGGAATTGAAACAAGGAAATTTCATTGTCAGAGCTTGGAAAAGATTTTAGTAGTTATGAGGCTTTGGTGCAGCTTGTTTTTCTTCTTTTTAGTTTATTGGATGTCTATATGTGAAATAATTCTCTTATGTTCCCTTTTTCTTGTACTAATATCATAAAAGACTTGTTCTCAGCTGACACTTGCATGATTTAATGTAAACGTAATTCCAAACCAAATCCTGGGAACAGTTTCATATTGAATCCCACTTAGCAGACTTTACCAGCAGATACTTTGTTCCTCAATTTCTGCAGAACTGGGCAAATGCTATTTCGCTGGGAGAAAAACCAATTTGCCAAATGTAAATGAGATTTTAGCATCCCTCTGTCAGCTAAGTTGGATCCTTCCACAATTCCACTCTCAACTCATTCAAATGATAAAAATTGACAAATGTTACTTTTAGTCATTTGGTGGACAAGTATCATTAATTAAGATCGGACTCGGCTAAAAGTCTTTTCCTCAAGAGGACAGAAACAGCCCCAAAGTCAACTTCAGAGCATGGAATGGTTTTTGCAACTTCCCCACCACCGCCATGACCTACCTCAATAGGCCCAGCCAAGCCAAGAGTAACCAAAGTGTAAATGGCAAGTTTGATACCTCTGCATTATAAGTTTGATACTTCAAACCCAAAGTCAAGAATAATTCGTGAATCCATGGCAAAACAAAATATCTCTGCATTATAAGTGACATTGATAAATTTCTGAGAAACGGACTGGTCCTGTGCAATATGCACAGACGAGAGTGGGTCTCTTTTAATCAGAAATCGTTAAATGAAGTCCCTGATAGCAGCATAAAGGCAAAACAATAATAAGGATAACAATAAATCTAGAGCATAAATTATGTTATGTCTCAGACTGACGTAAAAGACACCATAAATTCAAAAGCGATCAATGTTTATTCATGCCAATCGCCAATAGATATTGTTGTGTGGTAAAGTTTCTTCCGAGAAAAGCAAGCAAAGCAAGAGCTGAGCGTTCCAATGGCCAATGGATATTGTTGTGTAGATATTTTGAGCACGTATAATCTCTAATAATTCAGAATATTTACGATACTCTTTATTTATTGAAAAATATGTAGGAGATTGAACGTTACTCGAAAGAGAATTAGGCTTCCGAGCTTAACTGTGACAAGAATCGAAAATAAATTCCCAACCAATCCACTATTTAAAAATTTTACAAAATAATAATTCGAGAGAGTTTCTTCATCCTCTTAATTCCTTCTTGGTTTTGTTAATTTTGGTGTTTTTTCATTTTAAGAAAATAACCCATCTAAGATGGGCAAACAAAAATAAAATAATATACTATAACTATAATAAAGTACTATAACAGCTTATTTGTCTGTATATTTTAAATTTTTATTTTTAAAAGTTAAAAATAATACGTAGTAGGCATCATAACGTAAGAAAGTTCATTGGACTCTTCTCTGGCATTAAGATGACAGCAAGGACAAATTGACAGTAAATCAACGGATAGGTAATTACATTGGGTTACCTTTGCAACCGGGTTTTGGATGTTTAATTGGCAGATTTGGGGTATTTAAATGACAATGAAGAAGTTGATTCTGTTTAAATTGCATAGTATTGGATTTTATTTTGGATTTTGGACTATAAAAATTACCATTTTTTTCAAACGATTGGCTTCAATTGTTAAGTCATTGACTCATTTTTTAAATTGTATAGTATTGGATTTTATTTTAAATTTTGGGCTATAAAAATTAAGTAATACTACTCTTATAAATTACTTATACAAACTCACACATACAAACTGACGTGACAGAATGTAATTTAATAAATAAATACAGTAATTTAATAAATATATATTAATAATAAATAACATTAATTAATATAGGTGATATGACAATCATATAAAGATATTATATCAATTTATATATATAAATTTAATAAATAATTTATATAAATAACATTCCTCATAAAAATTATCATTTCTTCGAACGATTGGATTCAATTGTTTGACTCGTTGATGTTGGGCTGCCAAGAAAAAAAGATAAAGCCGATGGTGGCAGTGACGACAAGAGAGAGGGAAGGGAAGAGATGGTGAGAAAAGTTAGTTTACTTTCATCATTTCTTTAACATTTTTAAATGCATCCAATGAATTATTTTATTTTTTTACTGGTCAAAATGGTGGATTAAGGGTATTTCAGTCAAACTTTATTCTTCTCTCTCCTTTTACGTCAATCTCAGAGATGTCTTTACTGTTTAAGTTATGAAGTTAACGGCTGAAAATTGAAATATGGAGACAATTTGCGGTATTTGATATCTTAAAGGGAAACTTCCACTTTCACTTAACTTCAGAGAAGAAGATGTAAATTTCCCTTTTAAAAATGAAAACAAATAAACTCTAATCAAATATTTTGACTCATTATATACTTTTAAATTAAAAATCCTCTAATATCATTTAATTAACGAATGCATTAACATTTATTCATCCAACCTAGACTTTATTCTTGACTCTCCAGTAGGTTCCACCATTAAACCAATAAATAAAAAAAAAAGTATTAATAAATAAATGTAACGGTGAGTGCGGGGATTTTTCGTGCTACCAATCTGCCTGTCAAAATAGACTTCTTTGGAAGTCGTTGCCACCAAATTCAGTCATAATGGTCTAGCGGACGCCGGCCAAGCCCAATTACTTATTTAAATTAATTAAATCAGCCACTAATCTAGAATTATCGTTTTCTTGATGGAGGCGTGCCAACCGCCATTTATTTTCGAAGTCATTAAATTATTATCTAACTTTTTTTTTATAGTTAATACGTAATTATAATCAACCTTTATTATACTCATAAAACTGAACTTCAATTAGATTTTTATTTTACATGTAAAAATATGACGATCACTATGATATGACCCGTTGTAGTATTTAATAGATTTCACAGCTCACAATTAGTTCAAAGAGGCCTTGCCTACAACATGTGCACATGAAAATGTTCCTATCGTGTGGAAACATTTCTTCCAATTTTTGTTTTTGTTTTTTAATTTGCTAGTGAATTGGTGGACCACACTCATAATTATGATGATATGCTTGCATATAATTATAATGCAAAGTTATGGTAATTGAATAATAATAAATTCCAATTCCATTGTTTCTCTATAAGGAACTTCTTATTATTAATAAATATATATATAACCTTGTTTTATAATCACAAATGTGAATGTTTCATTCTTCTCACAATCTTGCCATTACTAGACTTCAACACAAATAGAAATTGCATTTTAATTTACATGGAAAGATATTGATAGAAGCTTGACAAATGTGTCAAATATTGGAGAGTTTTTGTTTGTTGTACGTCACATAATGGAAAAAACTCTATTTACTTCCAATCGATTCAACCTTACGTCAATATTTTAATGCTAAAATGCATTAAATTCTCCCAAAATCAATAAAATAAATTGTTATCATAGTGGGTTCACGTTTCTATATTATTGTCCATTGCATCAAATAGATAATGACGAAGACAATGACAAGCTATGCAACAATTAATATATTATTTAATTTATTCGTCAATTTAAGACGCTTCCAATAATTATCAAGAAAATTAAGATTTGAAGTGCCGTAGCTTTATACAAAGATAAGTCAAAACGGCATAAAATTTCTAAAAATTTCTTGCGTTGTAAGATAGACAACTCAAACAATTATTTTATTTTATACCTAAATTACTCAATGGAACCTTTTATTTTAGAAATTTCTTTAAATATATTGTCAACTTTAAGAACATATAAGAAAAGAAGACGAAATCATTGTTTATATTTTGCAAAATCTCACTAATCAAACAAAATTATTACTTAAAAATTATCGAAGGTTAAAACAAATTGTTACATACCCAGTGTTGAAAAGAATCTTTAAATTGTCGAATTGAAGACAAAAAACATACACAAGGGGATCCACAGCAACACAAGAAGCCCAACCATGTTGCTGGCTTGCCTCATGTTTTCAATTAAACCAGAGAATATCCATTTTTACATTACTAAATATAGAATTTTTTTAATTAAAAAATAATTAACTTCTTGACAAATGTCTTCTCCTTAATCAAGATATTATCTTGTTTAATCGTGCCACTTAGGTAAACCATCACCGTCAGATCTTTGACATCATGTGCACATGGCTACAAATTAGACAATCAAAAGCTTCCACGTTTTCCATTTTTTATTTTTTATTTTTTTTGAGCATTACATTATTTTCTCATTATTATAAATAACAGATTAAAGTTTTCTCATTTGTAAGTCAGTCTGTGACATCTTCAAATTTGGTTATTTAATTTAATATTTAATTTTTTTTTTTTTTTATCCCAGGTTCGATCGGACACAAACACGCACACGGGAAAAAAAAAAGAAAAAAAGCTTGATTTCGCCACAGTTTAGATTTGTGCCGGAAAACCAGTGTACCCAATCAAAACCCATTTGTTTCATGTAAAGATTTATAGTAAAGGCCGAAACTTTGGTCTGAAAGTTTCATTTTTTTAGTTTTTGATTCAATTGTGAAGTACTGCTTGTATCTTGAACTTGAAGTACTAGTTCATTGAGTTTGAGTTCTCAGTTCATTGGGTTGTCTTGAAGAGTAAAAGGACCAGAGAAAGTTAGAGTTTTTTTTTTTTTTTTTTTTTAAGCTGTTTGAAGTGTTTCAGAGGTTTTGGTGCAGATTTGGTGAAGTGGGTATTGCATAGTTTGAGCAACTGAATTGGTTTTGGATGAGTTTGTGAAGTTTTCAGTTGGTGAGTTTGAGAACTTTGTTGTGAATGAGACTGAGATGAGAGGAGTGTCTGCTGGTTTCTGGGGACAATGACTGGAGGGTCATTGGGGATTCGCTCTGGGAGTTATGGATCCTTGGATAAACAACAGTTACAGAACGGTGGAAGCTTGTTACCTATTCAACAAACTGCAACTCGGAGCAAGCCTTCAAAGATGTTCAAGGAGAAGGATGGATTGGTGCTTTGGATCTGTAAGTTTGCTGGGCGCAAGAAGGTTGGAATGTTGCTTCTTTTTGCCATCTCCGCAGCGGTTTTCATCTGGGTCCTGTATGTCGGGAAAGGTTCGTTGCTTGTATGAACTTGTCTGGATTTTAATTCTTGGTAGTTGAAGTATGGTTGAATTAGCATGATTCTTGCATAGAGATCATTTATAGATTTGGCAGCATAATGGTGTTTGGTTATCATATATTAAGCATTTAAGAGTAGGTGAATTTGTTCATGCTTAGATGGTTATACGTTTTCTGCTTATTGTGGATTCAATTTGTCTGGGCTTATCTCTTTGAGAGATATCAGTTGCTAGTTAGTAATTTTGATTTGTAATGACATTATATGTTTTTTGTTTGTCTTTGATGTTTGTTCATCCTTTATGGGTCCAATGTTTTGGAAGTTAGAATTTCCAACATAATTTAATTTTGGAGTTGGAAAATTTTTGGTTGAAAATGGGAGGTTGGTTACGATGCCTTTCACTACGGCTTCTCTGAAGCTTTAGTTACATTCTTCTTTTGGCTGACATAGCTGCCACATTAAATAATGCGTGATTTTGGTTTATTTTCAGGGGAAGATGCACGAGAAAGTGAACACGTACAAAATATTAGACTCAATGTCAGCATGGATGTAAATTATTCTGAAGCTACACCATTATACAGAAAGCATACTCCAGATGTGTACAATCAGAATTCTTTTAACAGCATGGACAATCAGAATTCTTTTAGCAGCATGGACAATCAGAATTCTTTTAGCAGCATGGACAATGGGAATTCTGTAAGCAGCAGGGACAATCAGAATTCTTTAAGCAGTCTGAACAATCAGAATTCTTTAAGCAGTCTGAACAATCGGAATTCTATAAACATTGTGGGACCAACTGAAAATAGGATTTTCCCCCCTCCTCCACCTGCCTTTTTTCTGGGTTACACGCTTCCACCAGGGCATCCGTGTAATAGTTTCACTCTACCTCCCCCACCAGCAGATAAAAAAAGAACTGGACCACGGCGTAAGTTTCTAATACAGTTTGTTTTTCTTTTCATATAAACCTCTTTTAGATGATCTTTTCAATAATTTTTTTTTTTCTTTTCATTGGGGTTTTGTGTTTTCAATTGCTACTTGGGAATTTCTGTATAAGAGCAAAATAGTCAATTAAATTTTTGGTGATTGTAGTGACACGCAGGAGTTAAGATATATAGTGATTTTTGTCAATAAGGTTTATGAGTTTTGTGCTTCTTTATGTTTCAGCATGTCCGGTATGTTACCTTCCTGTGGAAGAAGCCATTGCCTTAATGCCAAAACTCCCCTCATTTTCTCCAGTAGTTAAGAATTTAATGTATATCACTGAGCCAGTGTTAAATAGAGAGACAGAATTTGGAGGTTCAGACTTCGGTGGATATCCTACTTTAGCACAAAGAGATGATTCTTATGACATAAGAGAGTCAATGAATTTGCACTGTGGGTATGATCTCTTGAAGTTGTTAATTTATGAGCTTTGGGTTGTTTCCTTCGATTACCCAGTAAATATTTGATCTACTAAATTGTTCACGCTATTGGTAGATTTTTATTTCCTCATCTTTACTCATATGAGCCCATTGCACATTTTAGTTGATGCATAATATGTGTCTATCAGGTTTGTCAAGGGAAAACCTGGACGTGGGACAGGATTTGACCTGGATGAGGACGATATTCTTGATATGGAGCAATGCCATGGAATTGTGGTTGTATCAGCAATTTTTGGTACTGCTCAATATAATGAAATTTGAACTGATCTTTTTCTAGGTTTAAGCTGGTGGTTTGCTTATTTATTGTTATATACTCTATCAGGGGCTTTTGATGATGTTAACCAGCCAAGAAATATCAGTGAATATTCCAAGAATACTGTATGTTTCTTCATGTTTGTTGATGAAGAAACCGAAGCATATTTTAAAGCTAATAGTGGTCTAGATAGCAGCAAGAAAATGGGGGTATGGCGAATTGTTGTTATCCACAATATTCCTTACAGTGATGCAAGGCGGACTGGAAAGGTAAATGTCGTGAATCATCACCAACCTCTTTTTATTTAAATCAGAGATTTATACAGATGTTGTCTAAGTGATATTTAGCTCTGATCTTTTACTTTGGTCGGTGTTCCATATTATGAATGGGGCGGAAGGATGTACTATTCGATTGGCTTTCTTATTTAAGAGAGAATTGAATTTGAGAAGTAATTGATTTTTATGTGGCTTTATAAGTAATTGATTTTTATTTGGCTTTATTCCTGAAAGCCTCCGGTGTATCCCTTTTGACTCATTTTATACCTATCTCAGATTCCAAAGCTTCTACCACATAGGTTGTTCCCTAATGCCCGCTTTTCTTTATGGATTGACGGGAAACTTGAGCTTGTCGTGGACCCGTACCAAATTCTTGAAAGGTAAATAGGATTTGCTCTTTTTGTATTGCTAATTATGTATGACTTTGAAAAGTCAGGCAAAGTTCATGAGTAGATATAAGCCTCACATGCTATGTGGTTATTTTCTTTTATATTGGTTTGTTTAGAAATTGGGCCTTAGTGAATTTTCTGCATGTGTATTTTGTCCAATGAAGTTTCATATGGCATTGAGTATGATGTTTCAAGCAAAGACTAGTTTGCGCAGGGTTTATCAAACTATAGTTTGATTCCGTCACTTGATTTTCAGCTCAATCTCTTTCTAATTCTTGTTTTATTTTCTGTTCTTTAATTAGTTTCGTCCACTTGAACATTCAATATGTTGCCAATATCTATGGTCCTGACAACCACATCTTTGATCGCAAATCTCCCAAGTTTGATGGAATGCTTTCTTATTTTGATATCTCATATAAACTTAACTCTGTTTACTAGTTTTTAGGTGACTGTTTGCCCATAAATAGGTTGTCAAGTTCCCAATACCGTGATTTTGTTCAAACTTACTACTGGGTCATGTACTTAAATCTCTTTTATTGATATTAAGGATGATGAGTTTGGAATTTACTATTTTCCACAAATCAGCATTCTTCACATCTCTATGCGCTCCTTTTGGTCATTTATCTGCCCTTATATACAAGGTTTTACTTAATAGGAGCTAGTGTCTTGAACTCTTTCCAGTAAGGGATTTCTTCTGATAGATTTTTTGTAAGGTCTAACTGTTTCCTTATGCCCAATGCTAATACTTAACTATTCTAAGGCGGTCGATGATTTCATGCTATATACACCCATCTTGAATTTAAAATTGTAAATTAGTGTGGCTATGGACTTCAATTCTTTTTTCCCCCCTTTTTATTTGGTAGAAGGATTCATGTAATTCTGTTATATATGTTGCATACATACACACAAACATGATGGATGACTTTATTCTTTTTAGTTTCTCGGAAGTTTTCTGCTTGTTTATGTTGTGATTAAATAGGATTCCCTGTATAGGACTTTGGACATGCAAGTATCTGTTGCATGGATGGAGCTATTCCCTTTTTATTTTATTTTCTTCTTTGTGTCAGGGCAAATGTGTTTTTCTCACTTTTCTTTCTTTCTTTCTCTGAGCCACTCTTCAGGCACTTGTGGAGGAAAAATGCCACTTTTGCAATTTCTAGACATTATAAACGCTTTGATGTCTTTTTGGAAGCTGAGGCAAACAAAGCTGCTAAGAAATACGATAATGCTTCCATTGATTTCCAGATTGAGTTCTATAAAAAAGAGGGTCTGACCCCATATTCTGAGGCCAAGCTTCCGATTACAAGTGGTAGGTTCTAGATTCTTCTTTCCTTTCTCTTCTTCTCTTGCACTTTGTTTTTCCATTTAATGAGGTTACTCTATTATCTTGGCTCTGTAGATGTGCCTGAAGGATGCGTGGTAATAAGGGAGCATGTTCCTATCAGCAACCTCTTTGCCTGTCTTTGGTACAATGAAGTTGACCGATTTACTTCCAGGGACCAAATCAGTTTTTCCATTGTGAGGGATAAGATTATGGCAAAGACAAATTGGACGGTTAACATGTTCTTGGATTGCGAAAGGCGGAATTTTGTTGTTCAGGTGATTAGTTTAGGCGTTATATTCACAGTTATTTTCTTTCAAACTGAAAGAAAAAAAAAACAATTTTTAGAGGAAGTGAACTTTATAAATTTGCAAAATTCATCTGTCTCACATACTTGCATTATTTTTTCCTGGACTGCCTGCAGAAATACCATAGAGATCAAATCCATCCGCCGCCCATCCTTGTTGCGGTTAACCCTCCACCACCACCACTACCACCACCACCAGCAGCTTTATACAATGAAATACCAAGGAAATTGTCGGCTGAAAGTTCTGAAGAAAGTGTTGTAAGTACTACTGTGAAAAAGGCTCCTCCAAGGCGTGGGAGGAGATCGGGATCTAGGCGTCATCGCAAGGCTGTTGTGGGTGGCACGGACTTAGATTCAAGCTAAAATTTTGTTTGACCAAAACATCATTCTTTTTCCTTCCCCTCACAAAATCCATTGCGGGCCTGCAAGATTTGGTGCAAAATGAGTGTTGGTAGTACCAGGTCTGAAATCTCTTATTTTTTCTGTACTCCTGGAATTGTGTATTCGTATTCATTTTTTGATGTATATATAGACACATTATATTTTCAAATGATTATAATATGGGTTGCCACCAAATCCAAATTACTTGCATTTGGTAACCCATTTATTTTGTTCTCAAAATGTTAGGACACTGTATTTGAACCGAATTATTCCATAGCTACATTAATGTCTCTTCTTTAATCTTCATTGAAATTAATAAAAAAATTCAATGCATGTTCCGGAATATTCTGATTTTCCCTTATCTCTCAATGTATTCCGGTGGATGATTGTGAAAGCTTCGGGCCTACTTCACTAAGCTAACACCCACCCGAACTTCCCTTTTCTTCATAAATATGCATTTAAGGCACACTGGTGGCTGGCTGTTCTTAAGTTGGATTTTCTTGGCATTCATTCGTTTACTTCAAGATCTAGAAGTTGAATGCCAATATTACAGGGCAGATCTCAAAAAGTTGAGCCATGCATATGTCATATGAGGCAAATTAGAAGTCTAGTTACAATAAAGATGGAAAAGAAGTTGATAAGATATGAGCTTGAAAGAAGAAAAAGTGTTTGCTTTGTTGTTGAAAATTAGAAGAAAATAGCCAAATTGTTTTGTTGTTAGAATATGCCAACAAGCCAGGCCTCCAACAATGACTTTCCAGTTGAAACAAACAAGAACAACCAATGCCCATAAGCATGAAAGCAACATCTTAACTCCCCCATGAAATTGACTTTCCTTTTTCATTTTCTGCTTTTTTCGCAAAACTTACGTTAACTTTTCTTTAAGTCACACTTTTTAACTTACTTTAGTAATATTGGTGGTACGTTTGTTGCTTTCTAATTCGCTAATCAAACCTTACGATTGTATAATATAATCTTCTGATTATATTTTATATCTACTATGTTATTCTCTTGAATCTAACAATTTTGGTCAAAGTCATTTACCTCTTATTCTTACGATCATAATCACACGGGATCGAATAATATTATTTAAATTTTATAATTATAATAAAATAAAATAAATAAAACGTAAACTGAGCCGAGGTCTGCGCCTCTATCTGTCGGCATTAGTAACTATCTTCTGCCACGTGTTCATGGGAGGCGACAAATTTTTGAACGCCACGTCCATTTGTGGGTCCCATCATCCTTATCTAATAAAGGTGATTCTCTCGTTTTAAACTCTCAGAATCTTCAAAAATCAAACAAAATAAATAAATAAATAAAATTAAGACAGAACAAAAATTTAAAGCTCGCTTTGTTCCAGAGACACAGCTATGCCAACGGCATCGTATCGTTGATCACGTTCACTGTCCGATCAGGGAGCAGAAATGTCGTCATCAGCAGCGTTTACCATGATCTGCCTTCTCCATTCTGTCATCGCCTTGATTAGCGGAGCCCTCATGATGTTCTACATGAAGGAAATCTACACCTTTACGCACGGCGTCGAGACTGCCACCAAATTGCTCGGTACCAACCCGCATGACCAGCTTCTGATCCGGACCTCCGATTCCTTCGCAGGTCTGCTCCTTTTCGCAATTGGGTTTTTTCTGTTCATGGTCTCCTTCGTCAAGGACAAAGAGTTTCAGTCGTTTTTCGCTAAAGGGTGTACCCTTCTGCTCATCTTCATGGCGCTGTGGAGGGTTTACTTTGAGAGACGGGTGGAGTATTTGGCTTGGGATTGGTTGAGGAAGACAGTTGGCGATGTCTTATTGGCTCTCTCCTGGGTCTTCTTTCTGGTGTTTTCTTGGAGAGAGAAGTATGATTAATTTTGATAAAAATTAAAATTTTGTTATTATTTAGGTTGTGTAGATTATTGGGTGTTTTTGGTATATAATATAAACATGGCCTTGCTGTAATGATATCTTGTAATTATGTAAAAGAAATTGGAAACCTGGAATGTTGTTGCATATCCTTGTTTCATTGGTGATTGTTATGATTAGTTATGATCTTTCATATAAGTAAGCATAGGAAAAAATGGTAGTTTTTTTTAGTATATAGTCTTTTAGTTTTTATTTTTTGTTTGCAACTTTGGACAAGGGTCTGAAGGTGTTAAATAGGAAGTGATATAATCAAACTATGTTTAGAGTAGATATATAGGAAGAAATGGCTTATTTTCTTATATGATGGTGAATAAATCATGTATGGAATAATCTAGGGCTGGAAGTATGTAAAAGCTCGAATGTAAGCAGTGATGAAGTTAGTTGAAAACGTCATGGTTGCTCATGTTATCTTGGTTAAGCAGTGGTGAAGTTGCTTGGAAATTTCAAGGTGGTTGCTTTTGCAATCTTATTTATAGTGATAATGGAATGCAAATATTGTTCGTTTATGGTATTTTGTAGTTTTCTGTTTACTTATTTATTTATTTTATTTGTACGCTAGAGCGTTTTGTCTTCATAACTCAGAAGCTGATCATTATTGTGCATAATTTGCACAAATTGAATATAAGGTAGGAAAAACAGAGTCACTTCTTGCACTGTAAAAGTAAAAAATATAGTCAAAAGATGGCTGTGTGTGGATTGAGAAGGCATAATGCAGGAAGCATGTGTCACTAGGCTCATGTATAATTCTCTTGAAACCCCATAGATTCCTCTACAAATTGAAGTACAAATCACAATGCCATCTTTTACATCAGTTCTCTTTTATTTTTTATTTTTGGTTTGGGTTTTGGGGGGGTGGCGGGGTGGGGTGGGTGTGGGAGGGGGAGGTGGTGTGGGTTTGGGGGAGGGGGGTGGTGTGGGGGGTTGTTGTTGGTGTTCATCCATATATGATCATGATCATGATCCTGTAACAAAACAAAACAATTCCTATAGTTCAGATAAGATAGTGGATTCATGATATTTAGAGCCTGACAAATGGTGAAATTGCTTTCTATGGTCTGTGTCTTTGATTAACTTATGTGTACTTAACATATAATTTTCTTTTGTACTTCAATTTTCTATATTTACTGTCAGCCTCTTGTGTTTGTGAATGACATGAATCATGCTTTTGTGGAATAGAGAAGATTAATGATAGAAGTTGTAGTTTTGTTTAAAATTAGGGAATTGGTTTCTCCATGTTGTTTTAACATTATCTGCTTTGAAAACCTGCTTCTGCCCGGTCATATGGTCATAAACTGTGTTATATTGCACTCTCTGACTTCTCTTTAGAGAGAACAGTAGGGTGCGACTTCAAAGTAAATCAAGCACAGAAATGAAATATGCTACTTCTTGCAAACGTTGCAATGACGGCAGAAAGGAGCAATGGATCTTCCTAAAATTCTGCATGCCCAGAGTTGTTCTCCCTTGCTAGGAGTTGCCACATTAAAGGGAGACTGGCTGTTACATATCTATTGCCTATCAGGATAGATAAGGGAAACTCCTTCATACTTTGGAGGCTCGTATGTCGAACTAATGAAAACATGTGACCTATTGATAGTGTGATTTGTTCTTAGCCTAACATACATGTAAGTGAAGACCTTACCTATGGATGCTGTCCAAAATTTAATGCTGCACCTTGTGCTGATAGGAGCCATATGATGTCAACGGTGGTGTTGTGGCGAATATAGATAAGGTCATCTGATAGTCGAGAATGTAGGATATATCACCAGCTTCAAGGTGGTGACAATAGGATAAGGTCGCCTGGAATTGAGAGTTGGGTTATATCACCAGTTTGCGTGGCAAACATCAGCTTTGTTGTTGATATTGATCGACTCATCGCAGGAGTAAGGCTGTGTGGACTATGGCAGATTGGACCAAACTTCCCTTTGGACGGTAGTTGTTCTTGTTCACATGGTTTTCTACTTACGAATATCTTGGACTTGGGATTGCCATTTCCGATTTCTCTAAGGGCTAATCAATCCATAAATGACATGATTTGCCGATTATGTCTCAGTCTAGTTTTCTAATCAGGTCAGTTGTGTGGCCCTTCCAGGTCAAAGCAGCACTCTTTGTAAGCGGCTGAGCTGATCTCCATGCAGGTTCAACAAGTAGTCTCATCGCTGAAAAATCCATCAGCATGTATTTCATCTGCAGGATAACATCGCATGTGGGGATCAAGAAGCATTTAGTTGTTGATTTTAGCTTTATAATGAATCATGCCATTCAAGATAAAGTGATGCCCGGGGAGCTGCAATGTACCATATGTGATGGGGAACCCGTAATAAGAACAAACCACTCAAAAACACACTCAACAATCACTCACGCTCATACATAATTAACTAACAAGACAGTTAATTAACTAACAATCAACTGTCTGAATTCTTCTTTTAATATATAAAATAATCAATGTCTGAATAATGTCTAACAAAATAACAATGAAACCCTATATTTATACTAATCAAGACATATTAGAATTTGAGTCAAATTAGGAAAGTCAAAATCCCTATTTGAGTTAAAATCCATAAACTAACACTTTAGGTTTGAATCAAATTCGAAAAAGTCAAGATTTCTAATTGAGTCAAAATCCCTGAATCATAAAATTTTTAATTCAATTAAACTTTAAATAATTAAATTATTAAAAAGACTCAATTATCTCCAATGTAAAAATAACTCATGTTGCATTAATTCTCTCCTGCTTAGAAAACTTGACTCCTAGCAAATTGCTCAAGGTGGATGTTGCCAAAACACGATAAAACATCAAGTCTTGTCGTACATAAACATAGGAATGTCGTCGATCCAAGTCTGGGGCCGATCTATCACTTGGTGGTGGAGGTGAGACACCACTCACTGATCGGTCGGTGGTGATGAACAGTAACGACGGTGAACGGTTTTTGGAACGCTTCCGGTGGGATTCTGGTGACGTTGATGAAGAAAAGAATGATGGGACGGCCCGATCTACAAGTTGATGCATTTGGTGATGGGCGATGCGTCGGTTGCCGATGATGAACAGTAACTCCGGCGATGAACAGTAATGTACAGTGATTGTGTTTGGGGTTTATGGAATTTAGGATGAATTTTGTGGAACGATGTTAGGCTCTGATACCAAATTGACGGGGAACCCGTAACAAGAACAAACCAAGATCAAACACACACTCAACAGTCACTCACGCTCATACACAATCAACCAACAATCAACTGTATGAATTCTTTTGTTAATATATCAAATAATCAATGTCTGAATAATGTCTAACAAAATAATAATGAAATCCTATATTTATACTAATCAAGACATATTGGAATTTGAGTCAAATTAGGAAAGTCAAAATCCCTAAACTAACAATTTAGGTTTGAATCAAATTCGAAAAAGTTAAGATCCCTAATTGAGTCAAAATCTCTAAATCATAAAATTCCTAATTCAATTAAACTTTAAATAACTAAATTATTGAAAAGACTCAATTATCTCCAATGTAAAAATAACCCATGCTGCATCAATATATCGTAACATTAACAAGTTTAGTGATTTAATTTGATAAAAGATTCAAAAGCAGGGGAAAAAGTTATCATTTTATCACAAAAGAATTATTAGAGTTTAATATTATTTTGCCTTATAGTCAATTGGATAATAGATATATATCAGACATAAGCGTTAGGGATCGCAAAATCCAAGTGTCGGTGTGGGTTTTGTATTTTTGCACCCAGACCGGATCATGTATTGTCCTCCTCGATCACCGAATTTTCTCTAGAATTTTTGCATGCAATACAGATGTAGGTTTTCTCAGATATGTAATTCCCTTCTGGCACTTGGATTTTACCCGAAATAAATCTCTTGATTTCTCCGGTTTGTGAATGACTTTTTTTGTTGGACTTGGTTGAACAAATTTCTTTTGAACTTTTTTGGGCTGACTAATCTAATGCAAGACTTAAGCTCATTCAAGGCTATTTTTATAAATTTGTTTTGGGCCCTTTTAACATTATATTACAAAAGCTCAATATATTTTACAAATATGATGATGTTAGATATTAATTTTAAATTATTGTAAGAAAATTAATTTCAATTTATTTACTTTTTTACTAGCAAAATCACAAATCAATAGTGATTTTAATGTTGATTAGATCACTTTGTCTCAACTATAATAATATTTTATATTATGATAATGACTCTCAAAATATTATTAATGGCCATCTAATATATGTATATAGAGACGACCATAACTTTGTCTATCTCCAATATTTTCCCTTTAATTGTTGAGATGTGATGGACCCTCGGAACAATTTCTGGGAGAAAAATAACTCTTATTCACAGAGAAAATAAATACACAAGATTTATACAAAAACTCCCCTTACTCATTTTCTTAGAGCTCTCTGGCTCTCTACCTTTCAAAACTCTCTGGTTTTGGATTGTTATAACTCTGCAGAATCGTCCTCCATTTATAGGACAATTCTGCCTCAAATTTTCAGAGTTAGATGAGTTGGTCACCTAATCTTAGGTGGGTGGATGGTTGGTCACCTAACCATCACCTACCTTCACCTACTTTCACATGGGAGGGAAGACAATTCATGCATGCCTCATGCATGAGCTCCGTACCAACAATTCTCCCCCTCCATCCTATGTGAAAGGAAATAACCACAAAGATAATCAAACAGCCTCTAATCCAACTATGTCTCTGCATAGCTCTAGCTTGTCTCTTGTGACTCCCTTTGTCAGCATGTCTACAGGATTCTCTTTAGTATGGATCTTCATTAGTTTCAATAGTTATTTATCCATCATATCGCGTATCCAATGGTAGCGAATGTCAATATGCTTCGTTCGGGAATGATACACTGAATTCTTACTCAAATCCAGAGCACTTTGACTGTCACAGTGTATTTTGTACTCTTTTTGCTTGATCCCAAGTTCTTGGAGAAAAAACTTCAACCACAACATTTCCTTTCCAGCTTCTGCTGCAGCAATATATTCAGCCTCTGTTGGGGATAGCGTAACACACTTTTGTAGTTTTGATTACCAGAACACAGCTCCCCCTACAAAAGTGTAGACAAAACCTGATGTGGATTTCCTACTGTCAGAATCTCCAGCCATATCTGAATCTGTATAACCTTCCAAGACTGGATCAGCTCCCCGTAACACAAGCATATCTTCGAAGTACCTTTCAGGTATCTGAGAATTCACTTAACTGCCTCCCAATATTCTTTCCCTGGATTGGAAAGAAACCTGCTCACTACTCTTATAGCATGAGCAATATTTGGTCTTGTACACACCATGACATACATTAAACTTCCCACAGCAGAAGAATAGGACACCAACGTCATGTCCTATATCTCTTTCTTGGATGAGTGACATGATCTCTTACTCAGCTTGAAGTGATTAGCCAGTGGCACACTAACTGGCTTAGCACTATCCATGTTGAACTTTTGAATCACACGTTCAACATATTTCTCTTGAGACAACCATAACTTTTTTATTTTCCTATCTCGATGGATATGCATCCCTAAGATTTGCTAAGCTGGTCCTAAATCCTTCATATCAAAGGTTGTTAAAAGTTCATTCTTCAGCTGCTTTATTTTTGTTGCATCCTTACTGACGATTAGTATGTCGTTCACATATAATATAAGTGCAACAAAATCTCCACCTAGAAGTTTTTGAAAATAGACACACTGGTCTGCAGTGATCCTTTTGTACCCATGACTTACCATGAAGGAGTCAAACTTCTTGTACCATTGCTTTGGTGCTTGCTTAAGGCCATACAAGCTCTTTTTTAGCTTGCACACGAGGTTTCTTTTCCTTGAACCTCGTATCCTTCTGGCTGCTTCATATAGATTTCTTCATGCAAGTCTTCATGAAGAAATGCTATCTTCACATCCATTTGTTCAAGCTCTAAATCTAGACTTGCGGTCAACCTGAGGATGATGCGGATTGAGGACATCTTTACCACCGGTGAGAAGATTTCATCAAAGTCAATTCCTTTCTTCTAAAGAAATAATTTTACTACCAACCGGGCTTTATGCTTCATCACCTTTCCTGTTCCATCTTTCTTGAGCTTGAACACTCACTTATTTCTCAGTGCCTTCTTTCCATCAGGGAGCTCAACTAGTTCATAGGTTTTATTTTTTTCCAGAGAAATCATCTCATCTTACATTGCATGCAGCCAATGTTCTTTGTCTGGATGAGATAAGGCTTCATGAAAGTTTTCTGGCTCCCCCTTATCAGTAAGCAATGCATATTCTGATCTGGATATTTTCTCGACGGAATCCCACCTCGGTCAGATTGTCCTAGCTGAGGTTCTTCAGCTTCAAGAGGTATAGTAGATTCTACAGGTGATTGTGGCTCCCCCGGCTCAGCAATCTCTTTATTTTCCTCCTCCTAATCTGCTTCTAGAACTTCTTCTGGCACCTCATCATTTTCTGTGGCATTTGGTGCTGGGGCAGAATTTGCAACAATATCTGGGGCACTACTAGTGGGATTTTTAGATATTGTTGGCTTTTCAGCGTCTTCAAATGTTTGGTCTTCATGAAACACCACATCTCTGCTTCGGATGACTTTCTTTTCCTTCGAGTCCCATAATTTGTATCCAAATTCTTCATCTCCATAACCAATGAAGGCAACGAAGACACATGGGACAGTCTTTGCATCGAGCTTCTATCTAAGCTTCTTGGATACATGTGCGAAGGCCAGACAACCAAACACTTTTAAATGATTGTAGGAGGGCTTTTTAGTAGACCATACATTTTTTGGAATCTCGAAATTTAGTGGCACCGATGGTGATCTGTTGATTAAATAACATGCGGTATGAACAGCCTCTCCCCAAAATGGCTTGGGCAACTTAGCCGTTCTGAGCATGCTCCTAACCCGTTCCATGATAGTTCGATTCATCCTCTCGGCTACTCCATTGTGCTGTGGTGTACGTGGGATAGTTCTTTTATGACGAATGTCGTATTTCCCACAGTAAGCATCAAACTCTCTGGAGGTATACTCGCCTCCATTATCTGATCGGAGGCATTTAACTTCTTACCACGTTCTACCATGGCGTGAAACAGTTTGAACTTCTCCAGAACTTGATCCTTCATCTTGAGGAAATACACCCACACCTTTCGAGAGGCATCATCAATGAAGGTCAAGAAATACCTATTGCCACCTAGGGTCTCCACTTCGAGGGGTCCGCATACATCATAGTGTACTAGCTCTAACAACTCTAATTTCTTCACTAATAAAGAGCTTAATGATACCCTCCGTTGTTTTCCGTACAAGCAATAGTTGCAAGGATGTGACGCTACATCCTTAGAAACAGTAATCAGCTTTTTCTTCTCAAGGATTGATAAACCCTTCTCACTCATGTGATCGAGCCTTTTATGCCACAAATCCTAAGAAACCAAGTGTTCTGCTACATTAAAGCTTTTTTCGTCTATCTTTACACGAGTCCTGTAAAGATTGTCACATGGTTTTCCTCGAGCAACCACCATGACCCCCTTCATCATCTTCCATGTACCATTGGTGAAACAGCTCTCATAGCCTTGCTGATCAAAAGCTTTTATCGAGAGCAGGTTAAGTCAAAGATCTGACACATGACGAGTGTCCTTCAAGGTTATTGTACATCTGACGTTTGTTTGGAATTGAACATCGCCAATTCCTGTAATTTTGGTGGTGCTATTATTTCTCATCTTCATTATATCAAAGTCTCTTGCTTTGTATTTGGTGAAGATATCTTTGCACGGAGTGATGTGATAGGAAGCTGCTGTATCTATCACCCATTCCACTCCTTGGTCTGCTGTGTGGAAGCATGTCTCTTCTACACAAATGGTCACATCTTCTATAAGTGTAACTCGTGGCTTTCCGTTGCTTTGTGCTTGTGAACTCTCTTGGTTTTGCTTCCGTAAACTACGATAATTTTTCTTTAAATGGCCCTTTTTACCACTATGATAGCATTTGTACATGGGTCTCCACCCATCTGTCAACTTACCCCTTCCGTAAACTACTTGCTTCTGCTTTTATTTCTACCTTCAATCTTGATCTCCTCAAGATTGTCTTCCCCGATTCTCCATGATGTAGGCTTGCTCTTGACTGACGCCCGCATCTTTCCTTCTAGCCTCCTCATTGAACAAAGCATCATTAACCATTGACAAGGTAAGTTTGCCACTTGGGGATGAATGACTGAGGGAGACCACCAATATCTCTGATGAGTCTGGAATGGAGTTAAGAAGTAGAAGAGCTTGTTCTTCATCTCCAAGCTATAATTCAACTACTGACAGCTGATTTACCAAGTTTTGGAACTTACTTGTGTGTCTGCTACGGAAGTTCCACTCCGCAACTTCAAGTTTACAAGCCGTCTCATCAGAATGGCTTTATTCCCTGCTGACTTGGCCTGATACATACCTTCTAATTTTGTCCAGAGAGAATATGCATCTACTTCCTGAGCTACATGGTGAAAGACGCTATGGTCGATCCATTGTCTAATCTGATCGATACATTTTCTGTTCATCTTCTTCCACTCTATTTCTTTCTCAGATTCAGATCTCTGCCCTTTGAACTCTATAGGATCAAATAGATCCTTACAACTGAGGAGATCCTCAATCCTGGGTCTCTATAGTGTGTAGTTGGTAGTTGTCAGTTTAATCATGGCTCCAAATGATTCTTCTATTTTAGAAAAATTAATTGACTAAAATTAAAATTGAATTTCAAAAATCTGAGCTTATTGTTGCGTCCGAAACGGTAAAAAATGGTGGAATAGCCTCTTCTGGGGCTCAAAAATTCCTTTTGTGTAAGAAATGTGAAGCTTGAAAATCTTAAGGACTAAACTGAAAATTTCAGAAAATTGTAGGGACAGAAGTAATTAATAGGAATTACAGGGGTTAAATATAATTTTAGAAAGATGGTGCTGACGTGGCAGTGTCAGACACGTGACGCTGACGTGGATGACGTTCTCTGACGTGTTGTTGGCATGGCTGCTAACGTGACAAATAATGTCCTGACATGGCTGCTGACGTGACGGATGACGTGGGTCGTCTTCAACCTCTGGAGCGCGTGCAGCGCGTGTCGCGAGTGAAGCCTATTCGCAGTTTAGTCTGGTGGCGCGTGTGGCTTCTCTAGTAGTCGTTTTCGTCGTCAAAAAATTACAGAATGCTCGTCTCGATGTCAGGAACACGATGGACACTTCAAATTTTAAATTTGAGTACTTTGAAAAAATCTAAAATTTCTGAAAACAATGGACAATTTTTTCTGTTTTTTCTCTCTCTGTTCTAGCTCCCCAGGAGCTCAACCAGGCTATGATACCACTTGTTGGGATGTGATGGATCCTCAGAACAATTTCTGGGAGAAAAATAACTCTTATTCACAGGGAAAATAAATACACAAGATTTATACAAAAACTCCCCTCACTCACTTTCCTGGAGCTCTCTACCTCTCTACCTCTCAAAACTCTCTGGTTTTGGATTGTTATAACTCTGTAGAATTGTCCTCTATTTATAGGACAATTCTGCCTTAAATTTTCAGAGTTAGGTGAGTTGGTCAACTAACCTTAGGTAGGTGGATGGTTGGTCACCTAACCATCACCTACCTTCATCTACTTTCACATGGGAGAGAAGACAATTCATGCATAGCTTAGCACCAACATTAATTTGCTCCCAAGAGGGGGTAACTTTTCACCTATAATCGTGGGCCATTTTGTTCCACAGACATCTCCATTGCTATTTTGGCTGCTTCTCTGAATTTCGGCAATTAGCAGTTTCTGGACATATCTGGCAACCTGGTGAGGATCTAAACTGTGTTGGAGTTGACTGCTTCAAGTTCTCATTCATTATCATTATAGTTGTAACATTGTTTGGTTGTTTTGTTTCATTCACTTTGGTTCTGAGGACTAGAAAATTTTGCAAGAGCGACATCTATAGGCTTGGTAGTTTAGTTTTTAGCTTTCAGAAATAACTAAACATCTTTTTCTTTTATGGATCAACTACTTTGAATTGGCATATATAAACAATTCAAATCAAATGTCAATAAGTCACATACAAATAAAAAGTCCCAAAAGTCTAATACAAATAAAAAGTCCATGACAACGTAGCTAAAGTTACTAATACAACAATCCAATACAACATTAAGGTTACAAACCAAAGTAAAAAAGTGACATCCTGTATCTATAGTACAAATTTTAATAAAAAAGAGACATTGAATCCTCATTACCAAAATCATCTTCAGTTAATGATGTCAAAACTCCATCTCCCTCTCCGTTTCATTAGCAAGTTCAGGATTTGTGTCTGATTCATTCCGTGACTCATGTTGCTCGTCAGCACCATGAGTTGGACCATCACTTGAATCAATTGGGAGATGTTGCGAAGAAGACATTTTAATCCTACAATGGTAAATATTTGAATAAATTTTCTTCAAACAATATAGAGTAAATTGAATAAACAAGTTTGATTTAACTTCTCCAATTTAGAATTAAATTATGCATTGAAAGCAAAGATTAGATGTTCGTTTATTGATCTACATAAAAGCATGCAAAAGTTGATAGCTTGCTAGAATTCATTCCTTCGATACACATTTAAATGACATATAATAAGAATTATAATTAAAAATATTTATAAAACTATAAAGGCAATTCCTAGCTAACATCATCTTTTGGTCACGATCCAATTTCATATAATAAATTTTAGAATCAGGCTGCACATATAAATTGGTTCTTGAAAGAAAGCCTAAATCGTTTTATTGTTATAAAGTACAACAAAAGAAATAACCAAAATTAAATAGGGGTTGTTTTTTATATAAAAAATTGGTTTATTATTATTAATCAATATGGGATAAAAAAGAAAAGTTTTAAAATAGGCTTTGAAGCTAATGAGTACGAACTATAACTATTATATATTTTTAACAAAGAGGCCATCGACCCCTACTCGATTACATCGTAAAAAAATTAATCCTACCCGGAGTGGATTATACCATGAAAATAGGCAGGATTAATTATTTTATTGAACTTGCTCATTTTGCCTCTTATCACCGTGCGCAATTGATTATCGAAATCTATCCAACTTAACGGGGTAACCTTGTTTTAGGGTGGACTAATCAACTTGTGATTTTAAAGTTAAAATTGGTTTAAAGTTTTGCTAAATTAAGTTTAAAACAGGCCTACAATTTAGTCATTATAAAATTTAAACAAAATATAGAAATATCATCGAGAAAATTGAAAAAATGGATACAATTAGGGGCCCTTGATGAAATTTGGACACATCCTGAAAAATTTTCATGCCATAGACACTTTCGTGATAAAAAGACTCAATTACCCTTATAAATTCAATTTTTTTTCCCAAAACCTTATTTCCCTCTTCAGTCAAAAATTACTGAAACCCTTCGACACCGTTTGAAACGTAAACCAACACGAGCATCGACTGAGGATAAAAGAAAGACGACGTAGAGAGAAGCACCCATCGACACTGAGTTATGTTTATTTGTCAGTTTTTGGTAGTTTTAGTGATTTATTTTGTTGTTTTCTGTTTCGTTAGATTTGATTTAGTTTTTAGGGGATTTGAATTAGGGATTTGAGTTTCCGTTGGATTTGTAAACTTATTCTGTGTTTTTAGGGATAAATCTAATGTTATAATGTGATTTTTGTGTGTGAAAACTGTAAAAACCGACTGGTTTCGTCGCGAGGTAGACGATGCGAGTGTCGGATGTAAATCCAACACCACTCGATACTCACACGTAAGTGTCGAGTCGTGTCAGATTCACAATCGATATCAGTCTATTCCGAAGACATCAAGTCAGATTATTAATCTGACACTCGACACTACCTTTCATCCGACATGTCGAGTGTCGGATACGTAAAAACTGACATATCGACGTCTCGAACCACGTATCCGACACTTGATATATTGGATGAAAGGTAGTGTCGAGTGTTGGATTATTAATCCAACACTCAAAAATCTGACATCCGACAAAGTCGTATAGTCGGTTGGAGGAATCTGATAGGAGTTTTGTCAGTTTATGTTGTCGAGATTTATCGGGCGCGTTGAGTTTTGTCGAGTGTTTTGGCAGGACGCTTGTTTAAGTTTTTTTTTTTTTTTGCCTTTTTGCTTCATATTTAACTATAACGGCCTTGTATTTGCAGGTTGAAGCAAATGACAGGTAAATTTGGACTGTCTTTCACCCTAAAGACACCATATGATGAACACTACCATGCGGTGATCACAAACTTGGCAAATACATATTTTTTTGTTGTATTAGTACAAACGTGTACCTGGAGCCCATTTCACTCATACATGAATGGTTTAGGCACAACACACGTATGTTTTATACATTGATGGAGCACATAAATTCGGGTCTAATACATTGCCGTTAAGATAGTCTAACGCCCATCGTATAGGTGCAAAAAAGCACATAAACTCGTGTTTAATACATTAATTTTATATACATACATTGACGAAGCACATAAGTGAATGTTTCATACATGAATGTTTAATACAATGACAAAATCATATATATGAAAGTTATTATTAATTTGAAAAAGCCACAAATTGGAATACAATAAATATTACATAGACAAAATAAGTTCCTGGCTACATTTGGTAGTCTTCATCCCTTATTATGAAGTGGAACTGGGTTGCGACAAGTTTGACGATTGTGCCCAAAACTTCCACATCATTCGCAAATTTGAGACGAGTTAGACTCATTAACAGAAGGGATTCAATTCCTCCGAGGACAATTGGCTGGTCTCCTCATGACTGACGGTAGAACCACTCTACTGTGAACCTCCTCAGGAACCATCCAATCCTTACTAACTCCAACAGGAACAACTGGCAGAGTATATGCATGTAGTAATGTTTCAGTTGTATACTAATGGCCACAATAATCATGGCACGTCAGTAAATTCATACGCTTGTAAACAGCTAATACATGTGCACACGGAAGCTGGTCAAGATCAAACACCCAGCAAGTGCATGTACGAGCGTGCATGTCAACGATGCTAACATGGTTGTTGCCTCTAACCTCATACATAGTAAGAGAGATACCACTAACCCTCATACGTTCTCCCTTCTTTAAACGCTTCTCCATCAACTTGTTAGCCCATGACGAGAGATGTAATTCCGAGTTAGCAAATAATTATCGATGCTCATAGAACCATTGCTGCAAGTTGGCCTAGTAATAATCTGCTAACAATGTCACCGGGAGGAATCAATGGTGTCGCAAGCAGCTGTTCATCCACTCAGCTATATTTGTTGTCATGATGTTATACCGTCGACCATGAAACTGTAAACGTGTCCATTTCTCGACTCCAATATCTCGAAAATAAGCTGCTGCTGCTACTGGCATATACGATTCAATTTGTCGCATATGATAGTTGAAATTAGCACAGTGATATGTCCTTGCAGCTCGGTGATATATATCCAACAAAGTCTTGTCCTTGAAAGTTGTCTTCAAGTTACCCTTCAGATGATGAGTGCACAATCCATGTAGTGCATGAGGAAAAACTGCTATAATAGCTCGTTCAATGCTACGATGACGGTCAGAAATGAAAACAAGATCTCAGACATTTTGTACAATATGATCACGCAACCGTCTCATGAACCAGGTCCAAGAGTCATCATTTTCAAAATGCCCAACTCCAAATGCCAAGGGGTATATTTGTTTATTTCTATCCATACAAGAAGACAAAAACATTGTATCTCTATATTTCCCTTTTAAAAAAGAACTATCAACTGCGATAACTAGCCTAATTGATGATGCAAATCCAGCAATAGAGGCCCTCATACTCATGAAAAAGTATCTAAAATGGTTGTTGTCATCGGTTTCTAAGGAAGTTTTGATCCACCAGGTTTGCTTTCTCAATCATGTACATGTACTGGGGGAGTAGTATGAATGATTTCTCATGAGATCCGTGAAGTTCTTGCAAAGCTGCCTCCTTTCCCCTTCATGCCTTGTTGTATGTGATATTAACACCCAATGACTCCTGAACATCAGACATAATATCCTTTGGACGATATATTCTAGACGCCTCAACGAATTTGCTCTTAATATGTTTGCTAATGACATGTGCAGTTGCCTGTTTGTGATTTGGGTGAAGTCCGGCTCCGGAGCATGTGTGATGGTTCTTATACTTTTTCACTTGGAAGAAATGTGAATCGGCTATCTTTGTGGCACGTAAACACCATTTACAAGATTCAGTATGGCAGACAACCTCAAACCTTGTCGCATTGGAGTTCCTCACCTTGAATTGAAAGTTCCGTCTTAGTGCCAAATTCGATAACTTCTCACGAAGCTCTGTTTTGCTGTTAAACATCTGTCCAATCCCAACCTAAATCTCGTCAACTACAAACGAGGAAGCATCATCGCTATCTGTAGATAATGAATGCACAATAGGCGGTATCCACCTGAATGTGTTAGCCCGACGATTGTCATTCTCGGAGCCAAAATTAGCTTCTTCATGTCTACGATTTGCATCAACTCTCGGCTCATTATTTGACACCGGATGTTGCTGATGTCCGTATACTGGAGGAGTAAGTGCGGTGCGAATTAGAGAAGGAACAGTAAACAGCACAGCCTGGTTCACATCATTCAAGATCTTCATCTGTTCATCATTATTAAAATGTGAACCGTCTACATCCTGACCATCAACAATAAAATCATCCAAACCCTCAACATTATTCTCAATACGAATAGTGCAATCATCATTGTCATCGTCAACATGCTCACTAACATCATCACTACCATCATCATTATCTTCGTAATCTTTATCACCACCATCGTCATCATTAACATTAACATCATCACTAGCATTATCAACTAAACTCTCAAACTCTCTAATGCTATCAAGATGACGTACCAATCTCGATGGCATCGATGGGGGCACCTCTTCTTCATTTTCAACTAAGATCCTAACTGACTCATGCCCTGCATGCCTTGAATACTGCTCAAACTCGATGCCAACGTCATCATTCAATTATGGTTGTGCACAAATAGGAGTGGACTCACTTAATTGGTTGCTTCCACTTGCTGAGCGAAACATAGAGGGATGAGAAGATCTTTGTCGCCTACGTACTGCATTGGATCCTGACCTCTGGCTTCACTTCTCTCTATCTTCAACTTTGACAATTAAGGGTGTATATGACTGTAAGTCCTCCAAACAATGTTGTATAAAGAAACAAACATCGTTGTCAGTCTCAATAGGGGTCGGCATTGGCGGAAGACCCTTAAAAGCAAACTGAACTTCTAAACTGATGTTATGCTTAGGAAGATCCCAACCCATTTAAGTACTAATACAGTCAACCAACTCATTATAGGTAGCAGACCTATGAATCATCAATGGCTTCGCCCTCCCACCAATGTATAAATAATCACCATTCTCTTGTATAGTCCAATAACCATTGTATAGCATAAGTATGCGTAAAGTTTTCATATCCTGCATGATAGAGACATATCATATAAGTCTGTGGCAATAAATCATTACAAAATTGCTTACAAAAGGCACAAAAACGACATTTCTGCTTAAACACTCGACGAAACTCGACATAAACACTCGACACTCGATAATCATCTCGACACACGATGCACGACCACCGACTCTTGACTAACGCGACACACGTATACTCGACACACGAACTCTACGAACATGATAGAGACATATCATATAAGTCCGTGGACAATAAATCATTACAAAATTGCTTACAAAAGGCATAAAAATGACATTTTTGCCTAACGCTCGACGAAACTAGACATAAACACTCGACACTCGAAAGTTATCTTGACACGCGACGCACGATGACCAATGCTCGACTAACGCGACAAACGAACTCGATGAAATTTACATCCGACACTCGTCATGTTCGACACTCCACTCGACGCACTATCACGACACTCCATCCTAGACTTGACACAACCGCTGGACACTCGACTTGACCATCCGACATGTCGAGTGTCTATCTGACACAACCCCTCGACACTCGATGGAGCTCGACAAATCTCGTCTTCTTCCCCGTCGACTGCGAT
Source organism: Boswellia sacra (assembly GCA_013180625.2). NCBI lineage: Eukaryota > Viridiplantae > Streptophyta > Magnoliopsida > Sapindales > Burseraceae > Boswellia > Boswellia sacra. The sequence goes on from SNVD02007714.1 coordinate 88,098, forward strand.
ACCAGATTTTCTCACAACGAATTCCAATTTGCAGCAAATGTTGACAAAAACCACACTATCTTTAACCTTCGTTCACATACATATCCCTATTTTAAACTACATCATATGGTTAACAGTTATCGAAACAGTAAATAACCAAAACATTACAACCTACTTAAATTTTCAAGTCATTTAGAGAAAGAATAACGAAAGTTTTTCTTATCTTGTTGCTCAGCTTCAGTTGTTGAAGATTGTTTCAAACAGTGATGTGTATGAAGGAGTAACTGGTTTCTTTGTTTTGTTTACTTTTTTTTTCTAAATTCAATTACATACGGGTAAGGGTAATTGAGTCTTTTTATTAAGAAAGTGTCTATGACATAAAAATTTTTTAAGATGTGTCCAAATTTTACTAAGGACCCCTAATTAGCTGATAGCTTGCTTGCGTTGCGTTGCATAACATACTTGCTTTCCTATTGCTTTTGCTTTTTATTGGAATTGAAAACGCATATGAATTATGATAAGCCTATTTTGCGCTTTGCTTGCCTTCCTTCTCGTTTGGTATGTTTATTGTTTAAAAAAAAAAAATATTTTTGGGTGCAGTTACTTTCATTCATGAAAATTTTATTGAACCAAGTTTTAAAAAAATGTCAATATGTATGACCAGATATAGAAGCCAATGATAAAAAGGAAATGGGGTGTAGAAAGTAAAAAAAAAAAAATAGATTTTATTATATTTAATTGTAAATTCATCTAAGAAAAATTGTGTAATAAATATTTTAATAAAAAAAAGTTGATATGTTAATCAGAACTGTGAATGCAAATAACCTCACCCAAGATATTTATGCTTTATGACTAAAAAAATTTAAAAAAAACATAAAAAAGTATTTAAATATTCGTAGCCTATATATTTTGCTTTCCTAGTTACTACAAAATAATCCCTTCAAATTAGAACTTCTAAAAGCTTCTGCTATTAAGGTGCAGTAACATTAGCATTCACATTTCAGTGGCTAATCTAAGTTAAAGGTTGCCTTCGATTTACTTATTTGAATCATTTCTTGTTAGTTCGAAATTAAAGAAACAATTGGATTCATTCATTTAGTCACAAAAACTTGGAATAAAAATGGATGGTTTGAGGTGGGGTGGTACAATGAACCATGCAAAGCAGCTTGTACAAACCACTGCTGGGCCAAGCCGACAAAGGGGTGGGTCGAGTTCATCAATTTTCCACATGCCATCCCACACTCAAATGTTGCTTAAATCGGTTACATTTACTTTGCTAGTGTTTAATATCATATGTATCAAAAGATGTTTTCAAAACTCATTTTCAAAAAGCCACTTCATATTCATGCTTTTGTAATGTACTTTATAAATTTTTATTTAAAAAGAAAAAAGAAAAACAAAGCGTTAGTTTGTACCCAATGCAGCTGTTTTTGGGTTACCAAAACAGAAAAAGCTTATTCACGAACAAGTGAAACCCTTGTCAACCCAACTCAAGTAAAATCCATTTGTTATGAACAATTACACGTATACTACAACCTAACCCAAAAAGATTTGCAATGAACAGGTTTTTCTTGCATGATCACCAGATTATATTAAATTAGTTAAGGTTGGAATGTATTTAAATGAATTCACTTCCAACAACTCAGTTTAAGTTGATTTCTTATCATCAGGCTGTTACGACTACACCTCTTTACGAAAATGACCCTTTTACGAACCAAATTAAAAGAGATTCTAAAAATCCACCCAATTTTACAATAATTGTCCAACAATTTTTCATGATTCGAAAGGTGTCAACTAAGGAACATTATATGATAATACAATAAGAGCATGGTGCAACATAAATTCATTAAATTTCCAGGATGGTAACTATTCTGAAATATCAGCTATTCAAGCAATAACAGTATACCAGTCAAGTTTTTGAAACTAGTTTAGGCAGTCAAACATGATAACATTCTACCGCCTCATCCAAATTACATATTAAAAAAGAAGCAAGTCCAAGATAACTCAGAAAACCTCACACTGCAGAAGCATTGTCAGAAGTGTTTTCCTTGACTGATTCACGCCAAGCATACTCCCTTGCTCCATCTTTGTCAACAATCTTGATCACAAAGTTCGGCGGTGCCACAACTAACCTAGATCGGATCTCCATTATGCACTTATCAACCAAATCTATTGCTTCTTCCACTGACATTCCACTGTGGTAGTGTCTGTCCATCATTGAAAGTGAAAAATAAGACCCATAACCAAATGCACCCTTATCAACCTTGTGAAGGCTAGCAATGTAGTCAATGTAGTAAATAGATGGTCCTGTCTCCTTATCATAGCCAGCCAGAAGAATGTTGACCATATATGGGCTCTGAAAAACAAAATACTGCATTAGCCAAGTTGCATTTACAAATTGGATTAGCTACCTCCAAGCCAAGAAAAAAAAAAAGATTTAACTAATAATTAACAGTTACAAGTATACGATCGGCAATTCAGCACTCACAAATGCTGGCAAAACTAAGTACATGCTTAAACAGATTATTATAAATATATGTATATGGCACAATGGGCAAGTGATGGCAATACATGGCCAACCTTTTCAGAAACTTGTACAAACTACAACTTCATTTGCCTAAAATATATGAAAATTTAAGGTTGTTATCAAGATTCTCACATGAAACTTTTGGATGATTGCAAGCTGATAATTTGTTTTACTTTCTATGGTGTTTTTATAAGCAGATTGCCTAATAGTCATATAGTTATATATATTAATATGCTTGCTCAACATTATTAGTCCACACTAAAACTGATGGCATCTTTAATACTAAACTAATATTAAAAATTCTCTTATGATACTTCCAATGCATAATTCTCCTAGATATAACATGAGAGAGACTTAAAAAGATGAATCTAGACAATAACAGGATGGCCAAAGGCCCTCAGACTGTATTAGAGGACGTTACAAGAATGAAGAACCCATAAAATCATATATGTTCCAAGAACAACAACAAAATCAATGTTCTCCATACTCTCTAATAAAAAGGAGGTAATCACAAACTAATATAAGTGAGGGGTAATAGCTAGTGACAGAAAGGGAGACGAATTCCTCAAGCAAAGGCAATAGCCCCCGTAAAAGGTCCTCAAGATAATTGGATATCTTCCTCTAATGGCTTTCTTTAAAAACAAAACATAAAGAAACGTCACTAAACTTATCAGTACTAAATTCTTATCATAAGAAAATCAAATTTATTTGGGGAAAATACAATGTACCATCCTCTACTCTATAACTCTACACTTGACCAAAACCTGTAACAATTTAACAACTTTCTAGAAGAAAAAGCCTCAGTCCTACTTAGAACATGACAAAAGATAGCTTTCAATCATCTTAGAAGAGACAAATAGTATGGCTAACTTTACGTTAATGGATACCCAAGTAAAATTCATCACATCACACACATTTGACTATGACCTTCCTATATATTTCCAGGTATGCTGAAGCTTACTTTCAGCATTCACTCAGTAGCAATTACCAATTTGCAATGCCTATAGCCATAACTTGTCAAATCACTCCTTAATTCAACGGTTTCCAAAAAATAAAAGAGCAAAACTTCCTTTTGTTTTTCGCTTCGATTTCTAAGGCCTACATTTTATGAATCAGAGCATACGAAAGAAAGGCATACATGAACAGAAAATAAGATTTAATTAAGTATTAAGACACAGTAGAAGATTGAATTATGCATTAAGAGACAGCAGAAAACAAAAATCTCCTGCTTCTACTTTAAATTAATCACCTGTTGAAACATGTACTAGCCTAACATCCGCTATACACCTTCAATGGTCACCCAAGAAAAACACTGCACTACTGCTTGAGACAACACAAAAACCTATAAATGATATGAACATGATATTCCAATAAAACCAACAAGAACACCAATTTCGGGCTAAAAACCCAAGAATCTACTAGCTATCTTACCAATTTATCAACCATCTTCTCATTTCATTGATCATAATTCATTTAGTCACCATTTAGTCATATGCTAGAAATAAAACAAACCTAAACCTGAAATTTGGCCACATTAACAAGCCATACTTATCAATATATTGGAAACTTTAATTCCTTGAAGTAACCCTAAAATTCCAATCCAATCGTAAGTAGTGGTGCACTGACTTCTAAACTAGTTTAAAACTTAACCAAACCCTAATCCTACACCAGAATGAAAAATATCACCTTTCTCAAAGCAGTAGCGAGTTCTCCTCTCGTAAAGTTGGCGGCAGCCGCTGTAGTCAACGGAATTCCATTGCGGAACTGGTACAACGCCACGTTCTTCTGTATAAACTCCGTAAACTGAACCCTGCAACACAAAATTTCCATAAAAAAAATATAAATATAAATTCAAAAACGCGTAGGTACCTATACAAAGCCAGGCACATATACAAGTAGAAATGTACCTATCACCGGGCTCGCCGCTGGCGGCGATGAGTTTGTGAGAGTCAAGGACCATGATCTTGTCTTCGTTAGATTTGTGAACAAGTATGCTGTGAACAGCCGACGTGTCGGCTGCTAAGATTGCGAAACCGTTGCCTACTAAACCGAAGACGCACTCCATGTCTTTTGTCGGATCTGTCTGATCTGTTTCTGTGTTTGATTGATTACTGCCGAGACTGGGGTTTTAAATAACACCGTCTTGAAGAACAAGAAAGAATCGGGAATTTTGGTGAAGATGGATGGTCTTTAGGTAATTGCGCTAGTAGGTACCCCTCTGTTTAGTTGTTTGGGCGCAGACACGTTTGCGTTAGGAATGGGATTATCTTATCCCGGTTTTGGATTATTTTTAATTTCACTGAGAGTATATACACTCACGGTACCACCTTACCCACAACACAACAATCCATATATATTTTAACTTTAGAACAATGTAAATTATGTAATCATCTACCTAATGTCATAATTTAGAGTCTGTGTTTTTCAAAGATAGGGTTATCTCTTTCAGTGTTGCAGCACAAAAGCAGTACTTAAAAGAAAATAGTGAAGAAAGAATTGAAATTAATTTTGTGCGGTTGCCTGGCCACAACAGATGGCAAAAGACAGAAAGAAAGAATCCGGATGGCTAACCTGCAACAGCGTCGACTGTATATGAAGGAGGAAGATCCAGATAGCTAGAGCGCCAATCTGTTTGGCGGTGGCTGACCAGCAACAGCGAACGAACGACGTGGCCGCAGTGATGGCGAAGGAGCAGAGGGTGATAGAGAGAGCGCCGATCTGTCTGGCGGTGGCTGACCAGCAACAGCGAGCGGACGAGGTGGCTGCAGTGATGGCGAAGGAGCAGATGGCGATACAGAGAGTGCCGATCTGTCTGGCGGTGGCTGACAGAGAGGACGAGGTGGCCGTAACGAGAGAAGGCGTTCAGAGGCTGAGAGTGAGAGTGTGAGACTGAGAGGCGTGAGTTGAATAGTTAGGGTATATTTGGGGTTTGAATTTTTTAATATTTTCAGTTTTTAAACTGGTACATAACTAATATAATATTATATAGAGAAAATTGAGAAAATGGATAAATTTAGGGGACTTGTTTGAAAAATAGATATGTTCTGAAATATTTTTATCCCATAGACACTTTTGTGTCTAAAAGATACAAACACCTCTGTCCTAAAATAAATTCTCAAAACCTTCGTTATTTCATATCCTTCGGACAAATTTGAAGAAAGACAGTAAAGTAAGACACAGAATAACGAAAACCAGTAACAGCTCGAATCACTTAACTTCACTGTCTCGAAATAACCTCAATATCTGAAGTAGTAAGCAAAACGCCTAAGAACAACTTTTCCTTAATCTCTCTGTAAATGGCATGAAAATTTTATGTATGTGTAGTGTTTTCGTTATTGCTCGCTTTGGTAACTGACAACCGCATTATATAGCTTAAAAATGGGTTATGTATGTGAACTAAGGGTAGAGATAGTGCCGTCTGTGTGAAAAAATGCTGGAAATTGGCTGTCGATGTGCAAAAATGGGTTTTCGCAGTCGAAGGTCGAAGAAGACGACTGTCTTCGAGTTTCGTCGAGTTTCGTCGAGTGTCGTCGAGGGTAGTCGAGTGTCGAGAAGTTCTGTCGGGACCGAATCACGACAATTCGGATGGTGGTTTCGAGTGTCTAGCCATTACCTCGATTCTAGGTTCGAGTGTCGCGTGTTCGAGTTCCGTCGAGGGTCTTGTGGATTGTCAAAAGTTCGTGTGTCGCGTGTCGAGAGTCGAGTGTAGGACGTGTGGAACCGACCTGTAGATGTCTCGAACCATTCATGTCGAGTGTTTCGAGAGTCGTGGACACCATTTTGTCGAGCTTTCGAGTAAGAGAGTCGAGTATACAAGTTGACGAGTGTCGGACGACGAATTTAGTCGAGTTCGAGTGTCGTGTCACATATGTCGAGTATCGAGTGTGTTTGTCGAGTCTCGTCGAGCGTTTTGGCAGAACGTTCTTTTTTTCCACTTTTGCAAGCTATTTCATAATTATTTTTTGTCCACGGATCTTATATGATATGATATATCTCAATCATGCAGGAAATGGAGACTTTACGCATACTCATTGCATATAATGGTTCATAGACTGTGCAAGAGAACGGTAGTTATTTGTATGCCGGTGGGATGGGGAAGCCATTGATAATTCGTAGATGTGCTACTTATAACGAGTTGGTTGACTGTATTAGTACTAAAATGGGTTGGGATCTTCGTAAGAAAAGAATGAGTTTAGAGGTTCAATTTGCTTGTAAGGGTGTTCTTCCAATGCCGATTCGTATTGAGACTGACGACGATGTTTCTTTTTTCATACAACATTGTTTGGAGGACCAACAATCATATACACCGTTAGTTGTTAAAGTTGAAGATAGGGAGAAGCAAAGACAGAGGTCAGGGTCAGGATCCGATGCAATCCGTAGGCGAGAAGGATGTTCTCATCCCTCTTTGTTTCGTTCAGCAAGTGAGAGCAACCAATTAAGTGAGTCTACTCCTGTTTGTGGACAACCAGAATTGAATGACGATGTTGGCGTTGAGTTTGAGCAGTGTTCAGGGCATGCGGGGCATGAGTCATTTGGGGTAGGGGTGTTATTTCAAAATGAAGAAGGAGTGCCTCCATCGATGCCATTGAGATTGGTACGTCATCTTGACAGCATTAGAGAGTTTGAGAGTCTAGGTAATATTGATGATGTTAATGATGACGATGGTGGCAATGAATATTGCGAAGATACTGATGATGGTGGTGATGATGTTAGTGTGCATGTTGACGATGACAATAATGATTACACGGTTCATATTGAGAATGATGTTGAGGGATTGGATGATTTTGTTGTTGATGGGCACAATGTAGCCGGTTCACATTTCGATAATGAGGGAGAACGGGAGATCTTGAATGATGTGAACCAGGATGAGCCGTTTACCGTGCCTTCTTCAATTCACTCCACACCTACCGTGCCTCCTCCAATTCACTCCACACCTACCGTGCCTCCTCTAATTCACTCCACACCTACTCGTCCAGTATATGGCCATCAGGAAGATCCGATGTCGAATAATGACAGCTCTCAGGCTAACACATTCAGGTGGATGCCGCCTATCGTCCATCCACCCTCCACAGATGGCGATGATGCCTCATCGTTTGTAGTTGACGAGATTGAGGTTAGGGTTGGACAGATGTTTAACAGCAAAACGGAGCTTCGAGAGAAGTTAGCGATGTTGGCATTAAGACGAAACTTTCAATTCAAGGTGAGGAACTCCAACGCCACAAGGTTTGAGGTTGTATGTCGTGCTGAATCTTGTAAATGGCGTTTACGTGCCATAAAGGTGGCCGATTCACATTTCTTCCAAGTGAAAACGTATAAGAACCACCACACGTGCTCCGGAGTCGGACTTCACCCAGTTCACAAACAGGCAACTGCACATGTCATTGGCAACTCTAGACAACACTACACCAAGAGTTCTTCTTGATGAACAACCTCACCGAGACAACTTTCTTCAACTCTTCGTAACACCACACCAAGAGTTCTTCTTGATTCACAATCTCACCAACGCAACTTCCTTCAACTCTTGATAACACCACACTAAGAGTTCTTCTTGATTAACAACCTCACCACGGCAACTTCTTCAACTCTTTATAACACCACACCAAGAGTTCTATCAAGGATAACTTTTATCCTTTACAAGGAGATCTCACTCTCACCACAATACAAGAACGAAAAAAATTTTTACAACAAAAATACATTCTATTCAAAGAGTAGATAAAGAATATAAAAGCTCTGTAGACTTGATATTTCTCTTGTTTTTTGCTTGATAGATGCCTCTCTTGCTCTGTTTGAATGCAAGGGAGAAGGGCTCCTTTTATAGGCAATTTGATTGAACTTAATCAAGTGAAGACACCAACTCCAAATATTTTGCCCACCATAAAAATCGTATTCTTGTCTGTCAATTTTTTCAATGTTCTGTTGGAAATTTGAAAATCTGCAATAACCAAGTCATTTGGATATTTGTAGCTCAAGATATGGCCAAAACACCATTCGGCGCTCATGTGAATTGATTTTTCTTTCATGTGTCAGTCCACCGACTTGCATGTGTCTTATGTCGGCCTTCCATTTTAAATTTGAATTTCTTCAAAGAATATGAAATGTGATCCACTGAATCATCTTTCCTATGCCATAAGAATCAAGTCATTTGGATATCTCAAGCTCAAGATATGGATAACACATCATTCGGTACTCATATGAGTTGATTTTTCTTCTCTATGTCAGTCCACCAAATTGCATGTCAATTATGTCGGCATTCCATTTGAAATTTGAATTTCTTCAAAACATATAAAATGTGCCCCATTACGTCCTTTTTTGAATGCCACAATAATCAAGTCATTTTAATATTTCTATCTCAAGATATGTCCGAAAGAGTATTTGGTGCTCATGTCCGCTGCTTCCGTTTGTCTTTCAAATTGCATAATAATTTAGACAACCTTACACTTGAAATTTGAATTTCTTTAAAACATATGAAATGTTATAAATTGAGTAAACTTTCCAAAGGGTCAAGAATCACTTCATTTGGACATCTATAGAAAAATATATGACCACTTGATTGAACATTGCTCATGTGACGCATTCCTTAAATCAAACCTTGTTCTTAAACTTTGGTGGCTTTAACATGTAGTATTCTCCTTTGGCTTCAACACTTCATTTTAATAAGCCCCATCTTGATTTTGCAATTATTTCAATAATCTTATTCTTGCGCATAAATATAATCTCATTGAATCAATGTGTATTGTTATCATTTTAAATTATCATGTAACCTTATGTAACCTTAGGGCTAACAATCTCCCCTTGCTTCAGAGGTTATGGAAGGCGCAATGGAGAGCGAACGAGGAAATCTGTTCGTGGATGCATTGTTAGTCAAGATCTGTCTGTATTGAACATGGTTATAATTAAGAAGGATGAGAACGATCTACCTGGGTTGACAGACAGTGGAAACCCAAGGATGAGGGGTCCAAAGAGGGCATCCGAGATTAGGAAGCTTTTTAGCCTCTCAAAGGAGGATGATGTTCGGAAGTATGTGAACACCTACCACAGAACATTCACAACAATATCTGGCAAGAAAGTTAGGGGTACCGTTTGATGTCACTTAACGGCAAAATTGACGGAAGGGGTGCCCATGATGAATTTCGAATAAGTCAGGGCTACCGTATGATGAAAAGTAACAAACAGTGTTTCCGAATGAAATTAAGTCAAAACCTAGGGGGGGTCTTTGTGATAGTACATACATGTTTCTCGTGTTTTTTTGTCCAACAACCATTGTATACAATGAGTATGTGTAAACTTTTCATTTCCTGCATGATTGAGACATATTATATCATATAAGTTCCGTGGACAAAAAATAATTACGAAATTGCTTGCAAAAGTCCAAAAAACAAGTGTTCTGCCAAAACGCTCGACGAAGCTCGACACAAACACTCGACACTCGACTATGACACTCGTCAAGTTTGTCACTCGACGCACGAACTCGGAAGCTCGACAAAATAGTGTACACGACTCTCGAAACACTCGACATGCATAGTTCGAGGCATCTACAGGTCGGTTCCACGGGTCCGACACTCGACTCTCGACATGCGACACACGAACTTTCGATAATCCACAAGACCCTCGACGGAACTCGAACACGCGACACTCGAACATAGAATCGAGGCAATGCCTAGACACTCGAAACCACCATCCGAATTGTCGTGATTGGTCCCGACAGAACTCGACGACACTCGACGAAACTCGAAGACAGTCGTCTTCTTCGACCTTCGACTGCGAAAACCCATTTTTGCTCACCGACAGCCAATTTCCAGCATTTTTTCGCACAGACGGCACTATCTCTACCCTTAGTTCACATACATAACCCATTTTTAAGCTATATAATTCGAGCTGTTGCTTGTTTCCGTTGTTCTGTGTCTTGCTTTACTGTCTTTCTTCAAATTTGTCCGAAGGATATGAAATAACGAAGGTTTTGGGAATTTATTTTAGGACAGGGGTGTTTTTGTCTTTTAGACACAAAAGTGCCTATGGGATGAAAATATTTCAGAACATGTCCATTTTTCAAACAAGCCCCCTAAATTTATCTATTTTTTCAATTTTCCCTATTATATATATATATATATAATTTTAATTTTTTAAAATATGTTATATTATTTGGTGGTGTGGACGCGGGACAGGGAGGTTGTATACTACACCCGAATTACGTTAACAAAATTTCACCCGTCTCTGTATTTTAATCTCGTAAATCTAGAAAAAATTGTCTCTAAAAAATCCGAAAAAAAATCAGGTATCGACATAACGCCATTTTTTTGACCATCCCTAATCAGCGTCGAAAATTTCTTTTGTTTGGACATCTGAACGGTCAACTTGTACCCACTAGTTTATGGTTTGATTCATGATATTGAAATGAGTAATGCTACTCTTACAAACTACTTTTACAAAATCACTTATACAAACTGACGTGGCGTGATGTGATTTGATAAATAAATAAAGTGTTTGATAAATAAACGCTAATAATAAATGACATTAATTAAGATGAGTGATGTGATGATCATATAGAGATACCACGTCAATTTGTATAGATGAATTTGTAAAAGTAGTTTGTAAGAGTAGCATTACTATATTGAAATTAATATTTTTAAATTTATAATATATAATAATAACAGTGAAAATATTAATACTATAATGACAATAGATTCACAAAAAAATCTCAAGTGATCTCCGTAAAACCAAAAAAAAAAAAAAAATCCAAAAGTATCGGATGCCAAATATCGGCTGAACCGGACCGGACCGGACAGGGAACTTCGGCACCTTTAGCAAACGAATCAAAACCCTCCTCCATTTTGCATCCTTCTGCCTAAACCCTAGTGTTCCAGACGCCGTGAGCGCCACTAACCGATGGCTTATCGACGGTGTCTCCACTTCCTAAGCCGCCAAGCGACGGCTCTTCTCTCTCTCAAATCCCCACCCCCTCTCGTTTCCACTTCCATTTCCCTTGAAACCATAACTCCAACTCTACTGCACTCCCACTTCTCATCTAAGCTCCGACCAACCTCGCGCACCCACTGGTCCCACTCGCGTCATTTTTCCTCCAACAGAGGCGACGACGACGACGACGACGACCGCGACGAAGAAAGCGATGACATTTCCAATGATAAAGAAGATGACGATACGATGCCGGATTTGCCTCGGGAATACTCTTTGGAAGAGACGGAAGCAGAGGCGGCGGAGATCGGTTACAAAGTTGTGGGCCCAGTCCAGAAGTCGGATCGGGTTTTTAAACCCTACGAGCCTGTTTTTGCTGTTATTCAGGTGATATTAAGTTGGCTTTTCTCTTTCAAGTGTATGTGTTCTTCTAATAAATTTAAATGTAAATTTTTACGTTTATTTATTTGCTTCTGTGTAGATTGGGTCGCATCAGTTCAAAGTGAGCAATGGGGATTCGATTTATACAGAGAGATTGAAGTTCTGTGAAGTGAATGATAAGGTTGGTCTATTCTGAATTTGTATAGTAGTATAAAATGCGCAATTTCTGTTGTAGTATACTTTTCTGATAAAAATAGTTAAAGAGTTATTAATTATTAATATTTTATTATGTTTGGAGAGATTTTTTATATTTCCGACAACAATGATATCGTTCTACTTGGAATATTCGATCGATTAACTCAAAAAAACAATTCGCTTGTGGAGAAAGGTTCATTTTTCATGGAATTTTGGGTCGTTTTATATGCTTGCCAGATCAGTTCCTTTGGTTTTGCTTTTTATATGTGCAAATAAGTTCAGCTGTATTATGCTTACTCCATTTCGTTTCTATCTTACTCTGTATAAAGCATTTTATCTTTCAATAAAGAACAATTTATTTCTGAGACATGTCAAAGAGGGCCATTTTTGTTCTGTAGTCTTTGTTTATTTACCAAGAGGAAAAGCAAGGAGTACATTACCTATCGAAGTAGGATTGATTAAAATGCAGGTTGATGCTATATGGTAGACATGAAGATAGCGATTTGAAGAGAAATACCTATAAAAGTATGGACTACTAAGAATTAATGGATGGCACCAGTTATGGGAGATATAGTGGCTCAGAAGACAGTTTTGTCTTGGGAGATGATAATAAGAAATGGTGCAACTTGAAGTTGAGTTTACTGCAAGGACAGTGCGAAGATATAAAATGACACAAGTGAAGTGGTGACATGACCTTTTATGATTTATCAGAAAGTATGGACCTAGGTGGAGCTGTATGGTGAAATGAACCGTCTTTGGTTGGATACAGATGGTAAGGACTAGGGACAAGAATGCTGTTGTGTTAATTTGGGGCGGGTGACAAAAGGAATCTGTGATAGGCTATGTTGAACTGGGCTTATATCTAAAGCTTTCTACCTTATTCCTACTGTTGTTTTTCAGGGTTAAATGTGAGCCTCTCAATATAATGCTCTGAAAAATATGTTAAACTAGAAAAAAATTTTAGAAGCGGACTAGATGTTCTAAAATCCTGAGAGAAAAATTAAGTTGAACAGAGCTAGAGCTATTCAACTAGCTGTTTATTTTCTAGAAAAGCAGGCCAATAAGATTTCTTTTATTTGTTCTTTCCTATTTACCATTTAGTTGACTTATATTTGCTATTTCTGTTGTATCTTTACTGCAGTTGATTTTGAACAAGGTTCTCTTGTTGGGTTCACAAAGTCAAACGACCATTGGTAGGCCCATAGTACCAGATGCTGCAGTTCATGCAGTTGTCGAGGAGCATGTAAGTGACATCTAATCTCTTTCTGTCCTGCCCCTCCCTTGCTTACGTTTTGATGACAGCATCTAAGGGGCAAACAATGTATTGTTGTCAAAATAAGTTCAGAGATTGTATGAGACTTGCTTCTTTATTAAATTAAACAATATTGATACACTGATTCCTAAATTTCCTGTCTATGTGAAATGTAATGCTTTGTATGTTTTCTTCTGTAATAAAACAACCTGAGTTTATGTTTGAGAAGATGTTATGACATAAGAGTGAGATTAACGGCTTTGTGAAGTAGCATACAATTCAGTTTAGCTCTAATAAGCTATGCCTGTGGCTGTTGGCTTTTACTGAGAATAAAATGGATTTTTGTAATTTAGCATTGTGGAATTGTTGGTGGAATCTGTTAAAAAAAAAAAAAACTTAGGAAAATGGAATGTGAAGGGAACATTTGAAGGGAAATATGCCTCATTTACTAATTTTTGTTTTGCATATGAAGTGTAACCACCATATCTTCTTTCCATTTCTTCAGGCATTAGATGCAAAGGTACTTATTTTTAAGAAAAAGAGAAGGAAGAATTACCGCCGTACCAAAGGACATCGTCAGGTCTGTATAAGCTATTGTGAGTGTTTTTATGAGTGTTCATTGGTGTTCACTTTTTTTTGACACATTAACTCATCTGTGTTCAGGAACTTACGAAGCTGAGAATAACTGATATCCAAGCAATTGAGAAACCAGAAAAGGTTGCTGTTGCTGCTTAGAAAGCTGCCATGGGAAATATTAGCAATAACGGCCCTCAATGCATTGAACTTCTAAGTTATGACTTTTTGATTCTAAATGATCAGCAGGATCTCATTCCTGATTTGGCCAGTGTACATTTTCTGATATTACACTCTGCAGAAAGCCTTACCATCTAGTGAGCTTCTTGTTGTAGGTTTTTTGGTTCCTGGGAGATGTTTCTTACCTCTGATAAATGTTTGCTTTCTTTGTATTTTTTGTTTTTTATTTGTATTTTATTAGCTCAGTCAGTTCATGATAATTTCAGTGAAAAAAACAATTTTGGTTTTCCCAAATGGAATCATTACGAAGATTAAAATTTTGTTGCTCTTGATGTATTTCTGCCCGCCCATGTTGGATGAAATAATCGGAATTCTTGTCAATTGCTTAACATTTACACGCACACTTATTGAAATAGTTGGATCTTGTGAGAACTGAAAAGTATTGGTTCTCTGATGCAAGTGCCTTAATAACCATCTCGTGACTCATCCTCCTCTTTATTCCCCTCAAATTTATAATCTTATTCTCAATTGAATTACCAGAAGATTAATGTAGAACTTTAACTGTGAATGTCGAAGCTATCCAAGACGTGGAGCTTCTATAGTTCTATTGAGCAAGTTAACCATTTCGGAAAAGTACAATAAAGATGCCCCGTTGTTGGTGTAGTTTGGTTAGTGCTAATCCAAATTGCCCTATGCAGTCTGAGCGATTTATGATATGATGTCTGCTAGACGCTTTTTGGCAGGTTGTTGGTCTTCGAGAACTTGATTAGTTACAAACTAATCAAGGCTCGAATGTCTTGTGTGTTTCGGCCTGTTTATGGGGTAACAGAACTCTGATTATGACAAGCCAAAACTTAAAACTCTTTTCCGCAGCTACTTGTATGGAACTGAATGAAAGCAGCAGATAATATTCAACACAAACGAGTTTTTTTTGGATAACATATTACATAAGGATAAGCTTCCATCCATTCTCATCAGCTCAGCATTCATCTCCCGTAAGCTACAGTCCTTCCACTAAGTCTTCAAATGTTGCATGTAACATCCCTTCATCAGTTGACTCAAAAGAGTTGAATCTTACCTTTCGGTTATTACACCATTGAAGTCTTTGTCTCTATTTCTTTTCTATAACGTGTTCTAATTTATTTCTCTCCGCTTTATATTGCTTTGGTTACTGCCCTACAATCCTCAAATCATTAATGCTTTTCTGTGCATGCCAGGCAGGTCTGTTAAGCCATGCTACCCACCCACTATCAACATTAGTCTTGTTAATGCATGGAACTGCTCTCTCCATTCATTTTCAAAACAAGTGAGAACAATCTTATTGCAACCCATGTGATGTGTGTCAAAGTGTAGTCTGCACTACAATCACATGTCATTTATAATCAACAAACTTATAGTATAGAGGGGACAATCTAGAATGCTGTGAAAGTTGGGGAGAGAGACAGAATATACAACATAAATTTTAGACTTGCTATTAAGATATATATATATATATATCACTCTAGAATCAAATTGTGAATAAGTTTTGTTAAAATAACATAATAAAAGGATCATATCAAATCAATAGGTGGAGTAAACGTATAGAGTACAGGTGGAAGTTGTTGATAGGCTGATATTGTAAAGGCAAGAATGCCACTTTCATAGATTTTCTTTGCTTCTTATGTTAATCTCTGGGTGGGTGGCGGAAGAATATCCCATTCCATGAAACAAAGTGCTTGTGAGTGGACTCACTTTATTTGCCACCTATTTACTTAAAGTTAATATACATTAATGTATAAAGATTTGACATTTTCAAAGAGTACTTTGCCACCTCCCCCTTTCTTTTTAAATACGATTATGCTAATGGAATCCATTCTCACAATAGTTTCTCCACTTCAAGCACACCAAGGCCAGCATAGCAGAGGACCCAATTAAATCTTCATATACAAATATTTTTCTTTGTTTACTTTCATATCTAAACTATGATAAAATGTGCGGCCACAAGTTGCAAACTCACAGTGTACACCATTTAACCCACCATTTTCCATTTTCTTTTCTTGTTTTTCAAAGGAAACTATTACGTAAATACTAATATGATAGTGCACTAAGATGAATAATATAAGGCTGTCACTGTATTCTTTTTTTATCAGATATATATATATAAAACAATGTCGAAGTGTTTTTAAGTAAAAACATGTAAGGAAACGATTACTTCACATTCTCTAATAAACTCTAACTAAAACAGAAATAAGTAAAATACTAAAAATGGGAAACCAAAACCGGCCAAATTATTAACTTATGCACCTCTTTTACGTTTCTCTCATTCTTTTCACCTAGACCTAAAGTGCTTTTGAAGCATTGTTAACTTAGTAAAGCATTTAGAAATTAATTTACAAGTTAACTAACAAAATGCGTCTTATTTTGAGAAAGACTTATACCAAAAAGGCTCACCAAATCATCTTATTGATTTAGTGAACTCATCCAATTACGAAATGATAAATATGCATTGGTGGTTAAAAAAAATTAAGAAAGAGAAGACGACTCAACAACCTCATTCAATCAAATGATGACAAGCGATCACGGATGTTTGAAAGAACTAAAAAAGATGAAAAATAACTTCCTCTATCAACTGGCTTAATATTAGTGGTTTGGCATATCACTTCAGTATTGTAAAATAGTATACCTGTTTCATATAAATATTTTTTAGTTTTGTGAAGTGGTTACATATTGAGACCATCTAACTTTCCTGATTTCCCAAGAAATCAAGAAGCCTGCATATACTACATATGATATATTAATTGCAGAATATTAATCAATCTAGCCAGTCAAACTTAGCTCAAACAAAAGGAGGAAAAAAAGAAAAAAAGAAAAAGAAGATATGATCAAATCTTAACGAATCATATTCTTATTTTGAATCCTCTGGAGTTTAGATTGGTTGGTTTCCTACACAGCTTAGCTAATGCTTTCCTTGACTACAAATTAATTAACATAAACTATATATACGTTAATTGCTGCAGTCAGCAGCAAGGTGATGAAAAAGCCATTCTTAAAACTATGATACACGTTAGAAGTCCACCAAACATGCATCAGTATCTATACCAACACCTTTATTTTGTCAGTGGATTATGATGCCATGCATCATATAATTAATTTTTATTAATAATCACTAATTATATTATAAGCCACCTTTTTTTATAATTAATAAACTAAGCTCTGTGTGTGTGTGTGTGTCTATATATATATATTGCTCAATCATGAATTCCTACCCCTTTTCTAATTTTACTTTTTCTTGAAAAGATTGAGCCTCTCTCACTCTTTTGTTGTCTATTGTTGCATCCGTAGCTTCATCTACTTTAATTTATGTGTCAAGCTCCTAACTTGGTTGATTGGCATTGGCACAGCCGCTCAAACTACTTGAATGCGGAGGGGGAGAGTTTGTTTGTTAATATATAATCTTTCCCAGCATAAATATATAGCCCAAATTAAATAAATAATACGATAAATTGATGATGCAATGGGTGGGATTATATCGTTGGAGGGCAAATGTTATGCCGACGGCATGCTTGATAAGACTTTATCTCCACGAGTTACAGGAAGTAAACTACAGACTGATGACCATTAGTAGCTCTACTCCTTGCTAAATGTAGACAAATATGCAAAGTGGGTAGTCGCCAAACAAGGACAATTGCGATCAAACAGCTGAGGTTGGGTTAAAACGCTACAGGGATGCAATGTACTTGCATATTCGGAAAGGTCTACTGTGTTTTTACTTCTTTTTTCCCTTCTTCCACTTTTCCATCTAGAAAATAAAAGAAGTGTTCTCTAGATGTTAATTAAACAGAAAAGCATGGGGCACATACGCGTGTGTATGTATATAATGTACTGCAGTTGAATTATTGATGTGATAAGAAGTTGACGATTGAACAAAGTGGCCCATGAAAAGAAAGATCTAGGTCAGTCATGGTAAGCATAATTGGAAAGGCACTTTTGTGTGATTTTGTCAACGGATTATGAATACTGCTGGCTACAACACAAGTTTGTGAACGAAGCATTGAGTTGTGCGATAACTACTAATGTTCCGCATATAATATTGCTCTCTAGAGAAGTCCTCATTATCCTCCAGCATTTTCTCAATTAACATAACCCTCAATTATGGCTATGGTTACTGTGAGATAATGAGACATCGGATGTGTTTGATTTCTAATCATGCAATCCACTATTAATACTATTCCAGTATAAATTCCACTATCCCCAATAATACAATGCGGAATAGTCTTCCACATTACAATAAACTTAATTCGACTATTT
Organism: Boswellia sacra; assembly: GCA_013180625.2. Lineage (NCBI taxonomy): Eukaryota > Viridiplantae > Streptophyta > Magnoliopsida > Sapindales > Burseraceae > Boswellia > Boswellia sacra. The sequence continues at coordinate 106,382 of SNVD02007714.1, forward strand.
GAGACTTGAGAGGCAGAGAATTGGATGGAAAGGCCTACAAATTTTAGGTATGTGATATACAGTCTCATAACATTATAACATCAACATCAATTATTATTATTTATTATTTATTTTTATTTTTATTTTTATTAGTATTATATATAGCTACGCCTGCAGGTTTGACTTGAGTTGATCTATCTTATATATGAAAGTGAACAAGATGTACCATAGTCTATTTTATTGTTACGGTTATTATTGGTTTTAGTTATTTGATTAATTAGTGTTTCTTTGATTTGAGAAATTGTTAGCCTAGAGATTTTAACTCAATTAGATATTTTGACCTTTTTTAATTTCATTTGAATCGTGTGCAGAGTTTTTGTTTCTTTTATAAAATGCCTCTTATTTCGGTTATTCAGAACACTGTGCCTCAAATGATCACCATGGAGTCACCAGTACTGGAAATAATCAGGATTACTTTCAGGGCACATACATGGACAAAGTGCAGCAACTAGCAGGAACTAATACTTTATAATGCACCAGAAAAAGAGAAGAAAATTATAATATACGTGTTAAAAGTTTGGACATTCAAGTGGGGAAGATAGTTAGGAATTAGTCCTTTTCATGCAATACTTTTAGTATTATCTCTGTTTTTCCCAACTAGATAGTGTCTTAGTGCTGTCAAACTTTATAATTCTTTTTTTATATACAGATTGTGCCAAAATAAAGCACAATGTTGATGCCCTTTCGTCTCATTTCTGGTTCCTAATTAAACAATCAACTACTCACAAATTTGGAACTCTTTAGAAACTTAAAGGTCATAAATACTCGTGGCGGTCCTGCTTTTTCATGCCGTTTTCAGGACATTAAGAGCATCTATAAATCTGAACAGTGCATATTCTGTTTCTTTCAATGGAAATATATAATTTCTTTGAAACATTACCTATTATGTTGTAACATTAGCAAGCTAACATGCATGTGAAGGCCAATTTTGAATTGTCTTCAATGGAATGGCCAGCTGCCATTAGTGGAAGCTTTTGTGTAGGTGGCCACAGACTTAAAAGTTCCATTTCATGAGATTATATCACTAAAATTTTTGCTTTTGGTCTTGTGGGTTGACACATGTATCAAATTATTGAAGAGCAAGAAATTTTGTTTATGAATCATCGAATGTGGCAGCAAATTGGAGAGGCCATTGATTTCGGTTGCATCCCACGTGCTCCTTTTCTATTCTAGAAAATAAATGGGTTAACAACATAATCATATTGATATGTGGTTATGGAGTTATTTCAATTAATGGAGAAATGCTTTTCTGAATGATGAATTTATGAAATCAAACACCGTTATTATTATTATTATTCTCTCTCAAAAAGGGTACATTAATGACATAATATGATGTTATAAAATATATTTAAATATTTATGAGTAAATATAATTTAAAGGATAGTCGTTTTTGTTAATATAAAATCCACAATGCAATTTGTTATAGAAAAGTGTTTAAAAACAATCAAATCTTATTTTTTTTTTTTAACTATCTAACCAGTGACAACGACTAACTTATCAAGCAGTTGTTAGCTTGCATAGTTCATTTTGACTACAACTTATCTTAAAATGATATTTTTGTCCTTAAAATTGAACTTGCTTGGATAATAAAAAAGATATCGTAAAATCTCCTAAAAATCAAACGATCTCTCAGTTGGGTATTTCTCAACTGTTTTTTTTCTTTTTTCTTTTTTTTTTCTCTCTTTTGAAGGAAAGTAAGAAAGTGAGTGGGGTAATTGGAGATTTTGAGGAAAAACTGTTAAGTTAGGGGCCGTACAGTATTTTGTCTGATACTGTTGGTATATTCTTTCCAGTAAAAATACATAAGTACGTTTCTGTTATAATCCAATCGCCATGTAAAGGCCCTCAAAACTCAACACAACACAGCTGCCAACCAACCAGAACGCACCTTAACTCTCCAATGTTCTCAACCTTCGTTAATGGCTTGATGGGTGGGATTCAGGGAGGACCTCCACCTCTCTGAATTACCCACCTTTTATTTTCTTTTCTTTTTTCCATTTTTTTTTCTCTTTTCCTTTCCAGCTTGCTATCATTCATTCGGTTTCTTGCTTGCCCGGGAAAAAAGTTCAAGAAAGTCTTCCGAACGTTTTGTTCTTATCCACTGATCTTCTGGGTTGACTTCCTTCGGTCAGCCTCATGTAGTCTTCTTCAAGCTGATTGTTAGAGGCTAAAAATGGTACGGTTTCTTTGCCTTTCATTTTCTTGTTTTCAATCTTTCTTCTTTCAGGTTCATTTTAGGGGTAGATGAATCTGTTTTAATTATTGTGTTATTAGCTTTCTTCTAATCTTGTTAGAATTTTGTTCATATGAAGAGCTAGATATGTGGTTATTTATGATTCTTTGCTGTTATATTCTTGAAAAAACTCGTCTTTGGAATGGAAATTTGTATGTGAAAAGTTCATCTAAAAATAGATGTAGAATGAGTTCAAATATTTAAATATTTAACATGTCTGCATGTTAGCTTTCTGTAAGAGTTTCTTTCATCTAGAACTTAAATTACTATCCTCAAAGTTCTAAAGAAAATTTTAAGTTTTTATTGAGTTATCAATGTGGGGACACTGTACTATGTTAATGAATGTGAACTTTAGATGGAAGCAAATTCATATAGTTGCTACTCTAGGGAGGTCCGTGAAGTAAGTTATTTAGGAGTATATTTGCTTATCATTTTTTCTTGTCTTATGATTGTATTTTCCGTAAAATTGCTGGAGGTTCACTGGTTAATATTGCGTTTCCATGTTTTTCCTTTCCTGTTCTCTTATTATTGGGAAATTTTAGCACAATATTCAGATGTAGTTGTTTGTGCAGATCCTATGGAAATTTATGTGGCTTAGAGAAGCTCACTTGTCTTTTGGCAAAGAGAAGTGCTGATTGAGATAACTCTTTCTGAAGGATCGTATAATAAGTGGCCAAGGATTATTTGAAACCAACCACTAGTTATGTTGCTGATAATTGTTTCTGTCGTGAACCTCAAATGTGATGAATATTGTTCTTTCTGGGATTTTGAAGTGGACGAATTGAGAGAAACTTGGGCTGTATAAATTTGGTTTCTTTAAGAAACCATATTTTTCAGATTTTGGCTCTAAAATTTGTAACAATAACTCTGTTCTCCATTGGCAAAAGATTTTTACGTTTCTGGATGACTTTCCTTGTCACTGGTTACTTGGGAAAAATTGTTTTTCTCGGAAATTTATCATTTGTTTAGAGCTCCATCTGCAGTGTGAGGCAGGCCTGCTTCGGCACCAGAGCTTCTCTCCATCCTGTAGAGCAATCTGATCAGGAATTTGTAACTGTTTTATACTTCTGCAGTTGGAAAGTCTCCTTTTGAAGTTTCCTTCTGGTGGAAACTTCAGTCCATTCGTGGGCAAATCTCCTTTGGCATTTGGAGTCGTTACTCGGCTCCTGTTCTTCCCTACGGGGGCAAATCTCCTTTGGCATTAGATCCCAACTTTTGGGGTCAAATTATCCTGTTTTTGATACTGATTACCAGTGTCAAAACACATTATTTAAGATTCAAAAAAAAAAAAAAAAACACACACACACACACACACACTATCAGGCATTGTAGTATTACCTACTGACACTCAACTGGAGACCCTCCTTGCTACACACATTAAGAACTTAACTGGTGTGACTGTTGGAAGATTCAGTTCCTTCAAGATGGCACAAAGTTAATGGTACCTTTCTTCATCCCCACTCTCTAATTATATTACTTTCTATTTTTGTTCTAAAGAAATAATGAAATTGGAATTAAATAGTTCAAAGTTGCTCTACTGAAATCTTTTGCGGTTCAGTTAATGCTTTTATGTGTGTTTTTTTTTTTAAAATCTCTTATTAAAATTATAATTTCCATACAGGTATATGTCTTCCCTCTTAAAATATTGTTTCCTGGTGAAAATCTTGTTCTTTAATACTCTGTAAAGAGCAGTTGAAGTATTTGAGCAGATACCATATCAATCTGATTAATCTGTTTGGTGTTTTGGTGACTGAGGTGAGAAATTTTGATTCATAGACTATCCATCTTAAGTTTCCTCCGCGGCTACTTTTTTTTTTAAATAATTATGTTATTGGAGGTAAATTATTTTAAATAAGGCTTTTTTGCTAGGCATCTCTAATCTCAGTGATGGATATTCTCCTTAGCGACTCTGACTGGGATTGGAGCGAGAGTGGGAGTAGTGATGGGCAAGAGGAAATTGATTTTCTGTATGGTGGGCAGGCTAGGAACATTTTGTCTAGCCTGGAGGAGAGCATTGGGAAAATTGATGATTTCCTCTCTTTTGACAGGGGATTTGTACACGGAGACATTGTATGCTCTGCAACAGACCCATCTGGACAGATGGGCAGAGTGATCAATGTTGACGTATTGGTGGATTTGGAGAATAGTCATGGAAATATTGTGGAAGGTGTGAATTCTAAACATATTTCAAGGATCCGCTCCATTTCAGCAGGGGATTATGTTGTCCATGGTGCATGGCTTGGTCGGGTGGATAAAGTGATAGACCGTGTCACTGTGGTCTTTGATGATGGGACCAAGTGTGATGTCACTGCAGTGGATCGAGAAAACCTCATACCTTTGTCCACAAACTTACTCGAAGATTCGCAGTACCCTTATTATCCAGGCCAGAGAGTAAAGCTGAGGCTCTCAAATTTTTCTAAATCAGTTAAATGGTTATGTGGTACTTGGAGAGAAAATTATGTTGAGGGAACCGTATGCAAAGTAGATGCAGGTTTGGTGTATGTGGACTGGCTTGCCTCTGCTCTCATGGGTTGTGAGTTGAATTTACCTGCTCCTTCATGTCTACAAGACTCCAAAAACTTGACCTTGTTGTCAGGTTTCTCCCATGCAAACTGGCAGCTTGGTGACTGGTGCATGCTTTCAGTTGCTGAGTGCAAGGATATGCTGGAGCCAAATAATAAGAAATTAGAAAGAGAGTATAAGAGAAGAAACCTTAGTTTGACTTCTGCAGAAATCTTCACAATTGTGAAGACCAACACCAAGGTTGACGTTGTGTGGCAGGATGGTAGCTGTTCTTTGGGATTAGAGTCACAGACTCTACTCCCAATTAGCATTATAAATGCTCATGAATTTTGGCCTGAACAGTTTGTGCTGGAAAAAGGAATTTTCGATGATCCACGCATTGTTAATAGTCAAAGATGGGGAGTTGTGCTCAGTCTGGATGCAAAGGAAAGGACTGTAAAGGTATGGTGGAAAACTAAGGCTCCAAATGGAGCAACTGATTCTGATGGAGAACCGATGGAGGAAATTCTGAGTGCTTATGAACTAGTTGAGCACCCAGACTACTCTTATTGTTGGGGTGATGTTGTGTTTAGGTTGGCTCAGAACCACGTTGCTGATAAAGCTGATAAAGACCAGAAAAGCACAGAAATTGGCGTGGTTAAGGAGGCTGCTCAGGAAGGCAATAACTGCAGCTGGGATAAGAATGATTTCCCTGAGAAATGTTACACATCTTGCATTGGCATTGTTATGGGCATCAAAGATGGTGCCGTGGAGGTGAGATGGGCTGATGGTTTTACGACCAAGGTATGAGAAATTCAGTAGTCTTTATGTTTGTGTAACTTGGATGTCCTTGATATTATTGTTGAAATGCTTACAGTTACTCTAGTAATGGAGACTTTGTGATGTGAGTTTGCACTTGTCAAGGAAGACGTGTGCATTTGACTCTTGATTATTTGCTGGGAAATTTTTGTGGAAAGTGTCTCACGGAAGGGCGCTTTAAGCGAAAAGGAATGCAACATTTAATTCCATTTTTGTTGGAAGTTATGATAAGCTCTTGCATTTATATAACTGAATAAGTATAATCTTATCATACTTGGCCACCCTTTTTTTTTTAATTTTTTTCAAGGTTCTGTCAGTAATTACAACACTCAGGATGACTCTCTCATAGCAACGGAAAATACTATGGAAAACAATTGGAAATTAGAAAATTGCTTACTAACCCTAGTTCTTTCACATGCTCAATTATTTTTCACTGTTGCCACAACAGTAGTTTATTAGCCAACCTGCTTACCCAACATCTGTGACTCCATGATTGGAATCTTTCATTGGGTGGTACACTTTTTCGTCAATATACAAAGACTTTGCATGCGTACAAGGTATATCTGTGATTCTCTGTGTGAACAAATTTAATCTGGTCAGTGGGGTAATCTGCATGTCAAGCCACTATTTAAATGGTTGCCTGTGATGTATATTTGCTCAGAGATGAAATGGTTTCATACGCTTGTTACTTGGGACTACTTTAAATTTGGTTCAAGGTTGGCCTGTTGCTCAACCTTGTGGGAAATATGGGTTAGATGCCTCATCCATCCTTTTTCAAGTTAGTGTGGAATTTAACCTTCAATAAGACCAAGCTTTTAGATAGATATAGTACTAAGTAAACCAGCTAATGATTTACATCCTTTATCCAACTCTAGCTACTTAAAAAGCTTGTTTCTGATTTGCTTTATATGCTGGCTTTTGCATCACTGGGCAGTGCTGGTTAGCCATCGCCTATAAATTTATACTTTGCATTGTTACAGGTTGCACCTTATGAAATTTATGGGATTGATAAATATGAAGGTTCAGTGACACCACCTGTGCTCCATGAAGAAAATGTTGAGCAATCAAATCAAGAGATACATGACAAACAATATTCAAGCCAAGGAGGAAAGGTAAAACTATCTCTCTATCTCTCTGTTTGTGACACACACAGACACATGGTTTAAGAAAATGGTGTTCAACTTCTAGATTGGGAAAAAAAAGGAAAAGTCTGTGGCTTGTAAAAGTAAGAACTCTAGAAATAATTTGGTGAAGATTCAAGATTAGATATATTTATCTGAAGTTGGCAATGTTTGTTGATAATTTTGCTTTTCAATTAGGAATTTTTGAGTCATTCAGGGTGTTTACTGAGTATTTGTGGCTTCTGATATAATTTCAAGAACAATGAACTGTTCTTGATACTAGTGTGGCACATTCCATACCGGAAATATGATATATAAACTAGAATTTTTGTGAAGCCAGTGTGTCCCATTCCTCAATAAATACTATCCAGTTTAATTCCTGAAAAGTAGCAAAAAGAAACATATACGCAGATACTGAATCATTAATGCAGCCATGTCATCCCTAACCTCTAATGAAAGATCAATTTTTGCTGCTTGAGCCTCCATATAGAAGATTAGGGCAACTATTGACTATTTTCTAATTTAGAACTTCTTTCAATTTTGTGGAAGTTCAAAAAATAGCTTGTTTTATCTGCATCTGTAAAATAACAGTTATATCTGTATGCTCAGAATGTGCTAAATTCTGATGGCAATGGTGAAAATTGCAAAAAGTACCCCTGGGAGTCTAGTTCATCCTTTATTCCTCGAGCTGCTGTTGGATTTTTCACGAGCATTGCAACAAGCCTGTTTCGATCCCTTGGTTCCACACCACTGTCAGGCTCAGTGTCATCTTCTGGCCATATATCTGGAGATGCAAATGAATCCAAGCTTCTCGTTGAAAAGGAAGTTTCTGAAATTTGTGATATCTGCAGTGAGCCACATCCAGGTGAGTCGCAATCATCAGAAAAGAAAAATTTAATTCAGGACTTTGAGGATAAGCAGGATAAAGATGGTTTTAAAATTTCACCATCTTGTCACAATCCAAATCACTTTAGCCAGTTTGATATGGTTTGTGATTGCTCGGACCACCAGTTTCTCAATGCCAACAAGGGGTTAGTACTATCACAGGTTAGAAACATGACTCAATTATCTCATAGACATACCATTCACATAATCAAACTGCCAGGAATAATCCTTTTCCCCCCTTTATAGGTGAAAAGAGCATGGGTGAAAAAAGTTCGGCAAGAATGGAGCATTCTAGAGAGAAACCTTCCTGGTTAGCACATAATCTTGTTATGTATATTGCTAACTATTCTCTATACTATAAAGTATTTCATTGTTCCATTTTCTCTTAAAGCTTAACTTATGCTGGATAACTTTTGAAAAAAGAAGAAGTGAATAGCTGTAGTGGGCTTACCAATAATTGTTGCTTCATGGAGAGCATTTAACGATTCTAGTCATTGTTTTTGCTAGCTCAAGTTGGAAAATAACTACTTAATTTTGAATAGAAGAATAGCAAACTATGTAATAGTTATCAGCTACATTCTTAAATATCTGGTTAATTGTGATAATTTAGCAGAGAAAAGAATTTTCCACCTCTTTTTTCTGTCCTTCCCTGAAAAAATACGAAAGGGGAAAAAATCTGAAAATTCTTCCAGAACAAATTATTAGGGATTCTAACTCGTCCTAGATTATTTATTTTATTCTCCCTATATGGTGATAATAACAAAGCTGAGTCGAGTCATACATCTTAAAAATGTGAGGTGGTAGTTAATTAACAGGAAGGGAAAATATCAAGATTCATATGGCCATTTAGTAGAACAGGTGCAAAGATAATATTTTTGTAGAAGAAACAATTAAGTACATATGGTACTCTTCTGTCATGTTTTTGGTTATAAAATCTTCAGAAAATGAAAATTGTGAAAGACTATATTCCTACTAATTGAGCTTCCCTAGTTAAATAATATCTTTGAACTGGTAATCCAGAAAACTTTCATGTCCAATAGCTGATGCTAAAATGTTTCAAAACCTCACTGTTTGGCATGTCTGATAAGATTTTGGTGATCTTAACAGAAACAATCTTTGTCCGCATCTACGAGGAGAGGATGGATCTCTTACGAGCGGCTGTTATTGGTGCAGCTGGAACTCCGTATCATGATGGACTTTTCTTTTTCGATATATTTCTTCCTCCAGAGTATCCTTATGAGCCACCTGTAAGTTGTGTTTTTTTTTTCTGTGGTTAATTACCTGGTTTCCTAATTGAATGAATAGTTATCTCTTGGGGTAAACCAACTTCAGAAGTACAAAGACTATAAATATGTATGTTTGTATTCACATTTTATTAATCAAAATGCATATATAGACTGTATACACAAGAACTTTGGAAAAATTTACCCTTTAAAATGACTGTTCAATTTGAAGAATACTTATGCAGTTTTATGGACATAACTTTTATGCAGTCAGTGCATTACAATTCTGGTGGACTCCGAGTCAACCCTAACTTGTATGAGTCTGGAAAGGTCTGCCTTAGTCTTCTCAATACTTGGGCAGGTACAGGCACTGAAGTATGGAATCCAGAGAGCTCCACTATTCTTCAAGTTCTACTCTCGCTCCAGTCTCTTGTACTTAATGAGAAACCTTATTTCAATGAGGCTGGATATGACCAGCAGATGGGAAGGGTTGAGGGAGAAAAAAACTCAGTAAGCTACAACGAAAGTGCATTCGTTGTCACCTTGAAGTCCATGCTTTACCTACTTCACAAGCCACCCAAGGTAAGGTCTTAAAATTTTAAAACTCCGTTGCCTTTAGAAGTTCAAATGTTCTATTGATTGATATGAAATTGTTATATTTGTTAATAACCTATATGACGCTGACATATCATGTAAAAGATGATTGTCAATATTTGCAAAATATCATAACTTAAACTAGAAAAAAGAAACACTTATTTTAGTATTTTATCGGTGCTTAAATGTCAAATAAAATTAATTTAGTCTATAGTGTTGTATGATATCAATAGATATTTAGCCTTTAGTATTATGTAATCCAAATTTTTGTGGCGGTGAAGGCTAGTAGAAAACTATAAATAATGGTTTGTTTCAATCTTAGTCTTTACTTTTGATTATGAGTTCAAGTCTATTTGGTAATTTAGTTTTTTTGTCAAATCCACTCAAGGGGACTACACATTCTTAAAGCCATAGAATGAACATATGCTATCTTAGCATTTGGAAATTGGGATGAAAAGAAAAGGAAAGAAAAAATGCAATTGAAAGAAATTGATGACATTTGAACCCTTGAATATGTTAATTGGTATAAGTTGGTAACGGTTGATCTTTTGCTGATGCAGCATTTTGAGATGCTTGTGGAGGAGCATTTCAGTCGACGCTCCCAGTACATTTTATCAGCTTGCAAGGCATATATGGAGGGTGTGCCAGTAGGATGTGCTTTTGGATGCAGAGAAAATGGGGAAAATTCCAAAGGATGTTCTATGGGGTTCAAAATCATGCTTGCTAAGTTATTCCCAAAGCTTTTGGAGGCGTTTTCTAGCAAGGGAGTTGACTGCAGCCAATTTATCTAGAAAATGAATCTCCTGCAGAGGTTCAACAAACAAATTTACCATATGAAGACATTATTAAATGTGTATTAATTGTAAAATATAAGTATGTGCTTGATGAAAGGTGGTACGTTTCCTGTTTTTATGATTTTCGATTCTCAACATGCCATTCCACAAGTGGCTTATATTACAATAGTGGTTGAATAAGCTTGTGGTGTCATGGTGTATGATTTATTGTTTTGCAGACTACAAACTATGCATGGCTTAATAGACTTATGGAGACATTCCTACCGTGTGAATTAATATGTAAAATATCAATATATTGCTTGGTGAAAGGTTTCGACTCTTGTATGTTTATTTATGGTTTGGTTGCTGTTAAAAACATGCACTGCAAGATGAACTTCTGGGATTGCTTTGTGTGAAATAATAGGTTTGCAGAATTCAAAACAAGGGAAGAAGAAACAATGGTCGGATTAAGATGCTTATGGGCTGTGAAATTGATCTTGTTGTGGAAGCATCGCAGGCTCAAGATTAAAATGCTTTTCTCAAAATGTTGTGATTAAGGTCACCAATCGTCATCACCTTCTGACTGAAATCTTATTTTCACCTTTTAATTTTGCATAAAACATGGCTTTTATTAAGGCCACTCAATGAGATATTCACGCAGAAACCGAATGATTCGTTATTGGATTTATGACCTGGGAACAAGAATGACAAAGCTAAATAGAAATATGCAAAACAATATGAGACTAGAGAGCGAAAAGCCGGCTTTGTATTACTAGAGTACATTAATTAATTGATACTCTAGCCCTGGTATGATTAGTTTCTTCTTATAGACGATTCCGTCATTCTGATGGAAATATTTTCCAAAAACATAAACTAGAATGTTTTTGGTTTTAATTTGACGATAAATACCTTTACAAAGGGCTTTATAGTTTTAAAACTAGAACTAAAAACAATATATATTTCTGAAATTTTCAATTAAATAAAGAAAAAAAAGTAATGTCATTATTAATTATAAATAGTATCTCTTTTATGAAAAAAGTGAAATTCTTAAAATCAACCAATATTCAAAAATTTAAATGTCATTGTGATAAATGAATGACAGTTTTTATTTTATCAAACCTTAAAGACTGACAACTTGATAACTTAAAGAGAGAATTATTGGTGATGCTATCTAAATTTGTTTAAAATAGGATTTTTTTTTTTAAATCATCTTCTTAATTATGGTTATTTTTGCAAATAAATAAATTAATTAATTAATACAAATAAAAAATGGAAGGCAGGCAGCCACCTATAAATTGAAGTGGAAGGTCGAACTTGTCAGTGGCTCTGCCATCCTTGCACTTCCATCAATGGAAGCAAATTCCAATCCAAAATTTACCCCATTAAACCCTCCAAAAACCCAAAAATGTCGATCATTTAGCAGCCGTCGCCACCACCACGACCTTCTCCTCCTCTTGACCATCGCCCTCCTCTCTGCAACCACTTGCTCTTACACTACAAACCCTCCTCCCCAATACTCCAACTACTGCGGCCATATAGTACAAGAATCTCCTCTTCTTGAACCCAACAACACCTTTTCAATCCACGCCTTCCCTTTTGTCCACTTGACCACAGCATTTTTCTCCGGCGGCGACCCATTTTTCCATTCTGATCAGGTCGACTGGCCCAAATCCGTTGCGTTTCTTCCCCATGTTCAGCGCAAAACTTCTAACGCTACGGTGTTCAGGGTCGAAGCGAGATTGAATCTTGTGATCCCCAGAAAATATGATGCCGGTTTGTTACGTTTCCGGAGATTGCGGCAGTTTAAGGTGCGGGGGCCGAAGATTCCGGTGCGTAGAGGTGTGGCTAGCTTCTGGCTAAGTGGGTTCTTGTCAGAAGCTGATGGGAAGCTTTGTATGGTTGGATCGGGATCGACCCATATAAATTCTGGTAAGTTAGAGACGTTTAATGTTGGTTTCGAGTTGAATTATTCGAAAAACTTGAATATGAGTGTTTTTGATAGTTTGGTAAAAGGGGTTTTGGAGAGTTTAGATAATGAAGGTAGTGAGAGTTATTTTAAGCCGATTTCGATATTAGGTGTTGCTCAGTTTGATAAGAGGAATTATGAGTTCACATTGATTGACGAAGAAAAGGATAATGTAGATGAGACTGTTGATGAAAATAGTAAAGAAAGCAGTTTGTCTATTAATGTTGTGGATCAAGGTGCTTGTTCTGTGTTCGGCACACGGAATTTTAATTTTGAATTGGAATTTGGTGATGGTTGTGATAGTGGTAATGTTAGTTGCAATCCTGTTAAGGGGACTGTCAGCTATGTACCGAGTTCCTTGTTTTTTAAAGGGATTCGGTGTGTGGAGAAGCGAAAAATGCAGATGTTATTGGGGTTCTGGAACTCTAGCGCTATGGGTGCAAGATTTCCTTTTAATCCATACACCACGATGGTTGCCGAGGGGGCTTGGGATGAGAAGAAGAATCAGCTCTACGGTGTTGCATGTCAGATATTGAACTTCACAGAGTCTTTGACGAATGCATATCTTGGTGATTGCTCGGTTAAGTTGAGTTTGAGATTTCCTGCAATGTTTTCCTTAAGGAACAGGAATACAGTTTCGGGAGAAATTTGGAGCAACAAATTTGAGAATGATCCAAGTTACTTTAAGAAAATTCAGTTTGGAAGTTCTCAGGAAATATTGGTGGGGCTTCCTGGTTTCAAATACCAATATAGTGTGGTTGATGTTGCTGGGAAATCTTGCTCAATTAAGAATATTGCTAAACGCAAGGGAAAGACATATCCTGATGGGTACACTATAGACATGAGGTTTGACATGTCAGTAATAAATAGTGCAGGGCAAATGGCAAGGGGTTTTTCTTCTCCATTGTTTGTTGGTGATCGGTTATATGAACACCAGTTATCTCGACGCCTATTTTTGCCGCTATCAACAAGGCAAACTGCATCTATTGTTCATCCAAATAACCAGAGCAACATTCTGAACATCAGCTACAAGATGAGCTTCACTCCTATTGGATTCAACTTTGGAAGGAGTGAAATATCTGAAACAGTAGAAATTTCAGCTGAAGGAGTTTATTTTAGGGATACAGGTGTCTTATGCATGATAGGGTGTCGAAAATTGGGTTCTCGTCATTTAAAAGAGAAAACAGCAAAAAATGGTTCTCTAGACTGCAAGATTGCGGTTAATGTCCAGTTCCGGGCGCTCAATGCAGATGGCAGTGAAAGTGTCAAGGGAACAATTGTAAGCACACGGGAAAAGTCAGACCCTCTTCATTTTGGACATCTCGAATTTTCTTCAAATTCAATTTACTCTAGCCAAGCGAAAGAATCCATTTGGAGAATGGATTTGGAGATCACTATGATTCTGATTTCTAACACATTTGCATGTGTCTTTGTGGCCATGCAGCTCTTTTATGTGAAGAAGCACCCTGATGTGCTTCCTGTCATATCTATTTTGATGCTCACTATTCTTACTCTCAGATACATGGTCCCTTTATTGTTGAACTTTGATGCCTTATTCAAGGCAAATCGGAACCAGCAGAATGTTTTTCTTGGGAGTGGTGATTGGCTTGAAACAAATGAAATAATAGTAAGGGTGATCACAATGGTGGCTTTTCTTTTGCAATTCTGCCTTCTCCAACTCACTTGGTCTGCAAGACAAGGTGATGGAAGCCAAAAGGACTTATGGGTTTCTGAGAAAAAGGTTTTGTATGTGTCTTTACCATTGTATATTGTTGGCGGGTTGATTGCATGGATTGTGTACCTATCGAGGAGTTCTAACCATCATCCATATATAGTAAATCGTCATATTAGATCTCAGCATTGGCCCTCGTACCAGCAGCATTCATTTTGGGGTACTCTTAAATCCTATGCGGGCTTGGTCCTTGATGGTTTTTTGCTTCCACAAATATTGTTCAACATGTTCTTCAACTCCACTGAAAAATCTCTTGCTCCTCCCTTTTACATCGGAACCACTCTTGTTCGTCTGCTGCCTCATGCATATGATCTTTACAGGGCACATAGTTCTACTTGGTACCTTGATTTCTCATACATATATGCAAATCATAAGCTGGACTTCTATTCCACAGCGTGGGACATCATCATACCGTGTGTTGGTCTCCTGTTTGCCGCCCTCATTTACTTGCAGCAGCGATTTGGTGGCTGGTGCGTTCTGTGCTTTCTTCCCAAGAGGTTTAGAGAGAATTCTGTTTATGAGAAAGTCCCTGTAGTTAGTAGTGTGGAATTGCAAGATGAACCAATTCAGAAAAACTTTAACAGTTCGTGATACTCAAAAACACATTTTACTAAATACATTAATGACCATTTGAAAACTTTACTATTGGAAATATAATTCGGTCTCATTAGCTGTACTACTTTACTTCCAAGCTGATAAACAATTCATGGTTGGAAGTTATTTTTGTGATGATCTTAGCTAGCATGATAATACATGGTATAGTTCTAATGAGAACTTTGGTAGTTCTCTTGTCACATTTTTATTTTTTTCAATTATAAATTTAGATATAAAACCCTTTTAGGAATCACAACATCAATGTACAAAGAAATGAAGTATCATGGCTGATAACCACTCTTAAAAGTCTCCTAAACTGTAAAAGTATTCTCTCTAATCAAACTATTGAATCCATTTCTCAGAACAAAAAAAAAAACCTAGTCACATAAAGAGACTAGCGAAGTAGTCCAATAAAACAGAGGATAACTGGCAACTGCACCTGTCGGTGATCGTCTTATGACTGCACGGGACTCGGCTACCCATCAACCAGTACAGTAGGAAATTTTTGCAGTCAGCCATCGGATCATGAAATTCTAAAGAAAATGTAACCCGGTGGATTCTTGTATAAGGTAAAACATTGGCCCTCTCTACTTCGAGCCTCTTCTAGCTGTCGCCTGTTTAGCATAGTAGCACAATCAACGTATAGACTAGAGAATGGATTTCGATATCTCCTTGTAGCACCATCAAACAAGGCTATGGGTAATAATATAGATGAAAATGGAGTTGAATTTGATCCCCGAAGCCAATATGAAAACGAGTTGCGTTATTATTTTCTTATCAGCCCAGGTAATGGTGGCTCATAACGTTTGTTTGGCCGAGGAAAAGCCTACCAAAAACAATTTTCCGACTGGAACAAATTTGTGAATGATTTATGCAATCCTTCTAAGATGCAGGAACACTGGAAATGTTTTAGTGATTAAAGTTGAACATCAGAAAATTCATTTCATCAGAAGGAGCAGAGTTATATATACACGAGAGCAACCTGCTAGCGAGAATTAATGGAATTGCAAACTATCACATGAGCTACACTGTACATGGCCAATATTTACATTGCAAACAACATATTAGACTATACGTTTAACCCCACTAATCACTAAGTTATATGCTGTGCCCTGGATATTATCTAAAGCAGGAACAGAATTTGAGAACTTGATTAAAATAAGGCAACCAAACATGAACTTTACAAGGGAAAATTGAATTCCTCATCACCAATGAGATGAGATAACTGGACGCCACAGCGATGTGTTAGATTGTTAAGAGAAATAAGGGCTAGCTATATATCCTCCACTAGCCAAAGAAGTCCCACCTTTACCTGAAAGAATAAGTAGTTTGAGAGTTACCTTCAATAACATTAATAAATTGCAGAAAGGTAAAAACCAGAGCACATTAATTGCATTTATACAAATAATTTTGAAGTTGGTCTTGAAAAATGCAGTGTGTAGGAAGTTCTATTGGTATCTATACAATTTAATATTTACGTATTTAGCAGCAGGTGATGCAAACTGGCTATGAATTATAGATCCTATAGAACACAGAAATCAACAGAATAATGGCTTTTGTGAAGCAAACAGCAGTTCAGGACACAAAGCACCAAATGGAACTCTATCCAGGTCCTCAACCATGAGTAAAATGTCCTCAAGTTCATAACTGGATTTCTGTGAACTTCCCGACCCCCAAAATTGCAATAATGAACCTAAATGAAAGTCTGCTAAAGAAAGGTCTGACTGTCGAACCAAAACAAATATGACATATGACATAACCACCAATTTCAAGACTAAAATCCACCCAAATGTAAGAGACATGAAAACAAGCCTATTTTACTTAATTTATGCCACAGAATAACAATTTCATACTTGGAGTAGTATACCAAGTTTTTACAAATAAATTATGAGTGAGATGCACATGGTTCTCTTTTACATGAGCCCAAATCATAATTACTTTCAGGATCTGTTTATTAACACATCAACTATATGCCATGAGTGCAATTTCCAGAAGCATGTATCATTAACTGGTTTTTTATATTATACTTTGATTAAATGCAAAACTCTAAACTCACGATACATCAGTAACTCAGAACTAAGGTTATGATCTAGAAGTTTAAGAAAAAAGAATGAGATCAAAGTTTACCACAAAATCGTGCATCAGTTAGACTTTTTGCCAGCAAGAATACGAGATATCTGTAGACCCCTGCTGAATGCTTCATTGAATAGGATCCTTGTTTGCATTGATTGGAATCCAGGCAACCATGAAAACAATGCCACTGGAGCCAAGACAATCACTCCAAACAGCAGATCATACAACCGAGCCAAGGAAACCACTGTGTCCCATACTACAGTGGCCTCCAGAAAAGGTCTAAGAACCTGAGCAATCAATATTAGACCCCATCCTGTAGGGATGAATGCCAGTAGGCTTGTCACAAGATCAAGAAACTGGAAATTAGTGAACTCCAGCAATAGGACAATCACAAGTATTACAAGCACAATGACTAGCAGCTGAACTAGACGATAATAGATGTGATCCTTTGCAGCATATTTATTTTGAGCATACGATATGATAACATAAATCCCAACTGCAGCAACCATATATATCCAAGATAGCAAGTAAACAGCTATGCTGGTGTTTTCACCAGTTATCTTTAGCTGATACACAACACCATACTGAAAGAAGAAGAAACGAAGGTCTAAAATGATCTCCAGCAACTTTCCCCAAAGACCAGTCGTCTTTAGATGGTCTTGTTCCTCATACCACCATGTTTCCCAGCTCTGGTCTGCTTTCACAAAAACCCCTCTATACCATATCCAATTTATGAAGTCATCAAAATCATAGACAGTCTTCAGCCAATCAAATCCAGAAGGGTTGAACACAAAGGGCGACATTATCCATGACCACACAAGGAACCAGCTCGAGATTATCATGGCTATAAAAATGAAAGTATTCTTAGCTAGGGGACTGTGGAAAGCATACACTAACAAAATAACCCCAAGCTCAATTGCCTTCACAAAATGGCTTCGAGCATAGAGTCTATAGTTCTCACAGAAGCTCTTGTGCTGGACCACAAAACCACGCCCAGTGGCTCGATACTTGGCACCTCCATGAAGGATAGTCCGACCAAAAAAATGGGAACGAGTTCCCAAAGAGAACGTGTAAAAAAGTGATGCAAGCTGCAACTGCATTGTCAAAAAGTCCCAAACTGCTTGAAGAAACCCATGCTCAAGAGAATTCTCTACTATCATTGGTAGAGCAGTGAACAGACCAAGCTGGATAATGAATTGCTGATTCAGAATTGTGCCAAGGGCTTTATTGTCAGTACTATCATTGGCAGCCCCCTCAACTCCACTGAGAGCAAAATAAAGGCGGCCCCATAGAAATGCATAAACAGTCAAGACCACAAGCATTGAGTTGAAGTAAAAGCCAACGGTTGTGTAGAAAAATGACAACATCCGAAAGAAGTCCAATCTATGACCCAAACGATAGACATCTCTACTCAATACTTGCTCACCATTCCCACTAGCAACCTTGGCCTCGAACATGGAGATCTGATTCAACCCAACATCCCTTCCCTTCGCCACCTGTATATATTCATGGTGTGTCACATTACCACCTCGCAGCGTACAATTAAAGCCTGCAAATATATCCTCACTGATATTTATCACTCTAGAAGCCTTGCTAATTCCACCACGAGGCAGGAACCAGAATCTATCAAACACATCCGGGTGACCATAGTGCATCCGCACTTTCAAAGGATTTGCCAGAACACGCTGCCCAAGGGTCACAAAACTTGTTTCCTGTGCAGACATGAACCAAGCAAGAGAGGATACAGAACCAGAGAAGATGTTCTCACGAACTCCCAATATGGTTGGCTTCCTAATACCATAATAACGATTAAATTCCTCCAACAAATTGCGCATCTTGAGTGCCTCCTCAAAATAATTATCTTGGTTCATGTCAATGGTTTGAAGTGCATCACCACGAGTAAAGATTATGGCATGGTTTTGATTTTCTGGTTTCCCTTCCCCAAGCTTCAGGGGACCAGGCAACATGATCCGATAAATCTCCACCTCTTTTTGCAACTGCTGATCATATTTCACAAGAACTGAGTAATACTCAACCGTATCCCACCCCAAGCGAACCTCATCAACATAGGCTACCCGAAGGGCCTCATTATTTTTTAACAGATATAAGATCTCCTCAGCACGTGGGTCTTTCTTTGCCTTCTGCTGTCCATATACCTGACAAGTAACCACATATGTGAACTTCATTAGAGCACTCCCATACTCATGCCCTTTAAACAAAAGATTCACACCGCCTGCTGCCCCTAGGAGTTTATTTGAAGGTGGCGGCCTGGCTCTGACCAGATCTCGGTTACGGCTCCAAGAATTATGTGAAGCTAGTTCTTGTGATCCCATTTTTACATCCACCTCTGATGCAAAATCAAGAAAAGCAAGCATCTTGAGAGCCCTATAGTAATACATCATTCCCCTTACAGTACGGGATAAAGTCTGGCCTCTGTATGATGCCCAAAGACGGAGATCCTTTACCTTTGTTGTCCAGATATCATTATCATCCTCCATGCCTTCTCTGCGCATCCGCTCCATAAAATTCTTCCACTCATCCTCATAGATCTTCTGCAGATAAAACAGCGTGGTAATACCATCTTCATTCTCACGTCGAAGCATTTCTTTGCCATACAGCACTTCTTCATCATAATAGGGGGTTAGAACACAAAAGGCCAACATTTTCTCAACATAGGGTGCACGGGGCATGTTCATAAACAACGAGTTGCTAAAGAAAGCAATTCGCCGTCTTGCCTCAATATTCACTGGCACATTGTGCATTGAGTCTCTTGAAGAAAGAATCGTATACAAACGCCTAAGCTGCCTGAAAAAGATAGCCTCTTCGGCATCAGGAAAGTTCACAGCATTTTCAAAGAGCAGGCTTTCATCTTTGGCTGAGGCTGACCTAAGAGGTGCAGCCAGACCTTCCTGCCTCAATTGAATAATACTCCTCTTCATCCTAGGAAATTCTCGAACAGTAAGTTCATACAAGGCCTGCAGTACATTCACTACCTTACTGAGATCTTTTTTTGGTTTCATCAGAAGCTCAACAAGCAATATTAATTTGGCATGTATTTGTGGTAGAACAGTCATCTGGTATGTCTCAGTGAACTTCCCAATCTGCACATAATTTTCTATCTCTCTGAAAAAATTTGTCATAATTGTATTCTCGTCCGTGCCATTCTTGACAACTGTAAGAAGCAAATGCTTGATGCTATCGTAAGCTTCAATTACAGCACACCGCCTATACTCATTCTTGCATATCTTCAACCAAAGCCACCGGTCAGGTGCCTCTGCAAGCTCTGTCGCCTGACTAAGAGCGAGAAGCAGCTCATTGCAAAGGAGTACACATGGCCAGCGAAGAACCGTAATGTTCCAACAATTAGGTGGTAGTTCCAAAAGCTCAAACTCCTTATCACTGATAAGATCTTCCTCCCTGAAAGTTAACATAATCTCATTCCATATCAAGGCAAACCGGGTAGCTTCAACTTGGCTTGATTCAATCTTAGTGTATACCTGACCAAGTCCATATCGCAGCTTCAATCGGTGAATTGCATCACGAAGCTTCCTAAGTAATGTTGCCTTCGGACCTGACAGTTGTTCTTCAGGCATTAGGTTAAACTGAATGGCACTGGCAAAGAACTGAAATCTAAGCCTAAGCTGCTCAATATTCCGGATCTCACCCAAATGTGAAAACAACCCAATTGTAGCACCAACAACTGATGAAAATATCGAATACCAAATTTGCAGATCCATTAAGTAAATCAAAACAACTGGAACCCACAACAATATAAGAGCAAGTCTATTCGTGCTACCAAAAAACTCATGCCATTGGTATTTGACAACCCTTGTATTCAAAAGTGCCATAGTTGGGGCAACAAGGGGCTTGATCTGAAGAAAATAACTGAATGAAAACTTTGAGACCAATACTGCAATCCAAAACAGTGTATACTTTATATTATCAACCAGCCCTTCCCTCAGTCCACGACCCACAAAAATTCGAGTATGAAACCACCATGTGAACACATAAACAATAGGCCAATCCAACTCCTCAATCCAATTCCTTATCCAAGGAACAACAAAAAGCACTATTGCCATCAACTCAGGTATAACAAACACCAACAAAGCCTCAAGAAATTGCTCAATTCTCCTATTTGCCTCAAACGACCACCTCCTATCGGCATTCTTCTGAATCCAAATCCTGCCGTAAAGAACCCCAAACACAATAGTCCATGTCAAAGCAACAAGACTTTTCAACGCCATCCTCACACCAAGCCATGCTGTCTCCCTCGAAACCAAGCTATATTGAGTCCCGGCATCAAGCACCGACTGCCAGAATCTAAGCCCAGCCCAAGTGATAAAAACAGTCAATAACTCAACCTGAACATCACGAGAGTCCAATGCTTGCCAGGGATAATCAGTACCTACCCAAGCAACAATAACAGAAGCCTGCAAAAACAATATCAACAACACCCAAAGCTTATCAAAACTCCTGAACACATTCCAAAACGACCTTTGCTCTACAAACCCTGTCTTCCCCAGTCTCTTATTCTTAGGAACCGTTGCGAAATAATTACTGGCACAATTGATAGGCCAACCCAGCCCCTTAAAACACCTCCTACTCCAAAAATACTCATTCAAATCATCATAATTCCTCCAAGCTGAGTGCGGCGCAGTTCCATTCCTACTACTCTCCACCTCAGCCTTAATCGTTTGATAAATGGGCATAACCACCGACTTCAAAAACGCACAATCCCCAGAAAATGAAGGCCTAAACGGCCTTCCAGTATTCTCATCAATTTTTTCATCAAGAACATAATTCAATTCCATTGCCATGTGATGGTAAATATAACAAATACATTCGGGCATGAAACGTAAGTTTGCTGACTCACCCCATGTCAGCAAGAACAACGAAACATAAAGAAGTTGCCTGCGTACATTCTTATCGCTGCGCCGACCCGAAAGTATAATCTGCGACCTCCGCCCCAAGAACGAGCACCACGACGTGTAGTTGTGGAGCAGCTTTTTGCGAAACCTCCGGAGGACGTTCGGGTCCAGCATGCCCGGCGCGGAATCGATACGCATTTGAGCGTTGGCCAAGTGGAGAACCAGGTTCTCCCGTTGGTTGCGAACGTTGTCGTTTTGGAACCCGAATGAGAACCCCAGCCAGTCAAAGAGGTCCATTTGCGGTTGCCATATAATGAAATCCGGTTTCCGTAGGTCACCCACGTCCATCAACGCCGCAGCGATGGCGCGTACCTCGGGGTATCTTTGTGACGGATGCTCTATCAAGAGGTCGTGGATTGGGATTATGTTGTAGACTGCAGGCATTGGTGGAGGAGGTGGAGGAGGCGGCGGCGGCGCGTGAAGACCATCCCTACCGCGCGTGGGGTACTGACGCTGTCTTAAATTCATGGCAGGTACTCCCTGATTGCTAAATGTCAATCATGTAAGTGGGTCTGATTGCATTTCCAGCTTCAGTTGCTGCCTCTGCAAGAGCTTGGAGCTCGTGAGTTGAAGATGTGAAAAGAGTAGAGTGAAGAACAAAGGAGGGAGACTTAGTAATGAGTTTAAGGAATTTAACGCAAAAAGCACTCCGGTCTTTGGATATTACACGAAAGTGTAACTGAAGTCGTGTTCAAAATCTGAACAACTGTCACTTCTCTCACGCGCTTCTGTTTGCGGTGATGTGCACTCTGCAATCAGTGGAGTGGAAAGTGGCGCTCAAGGGTCTGTATACTCTGGTATAGGTAGATCCCATCAAAAGTAAAGGAACAATGAAATGATTGGACGATACATGCGTATCTCGTGAAACGGCGACGCTTAAATGCTAGACTAGGGCTAGCCTGGCGAACATAACATAAAACCAGTAGCAGCAGAAAGCCTACAATCAAGAAACGGAAGTGGGAAGAGGGGAAGGGGAAGTAATTATTTTATTTATTTCAAAAGCACTTATTTACAAAGTACTTGTGAACGTTGAAGTGCATAGAGAGAAGGATTTAAATGTGGGGTGAGCGGAGGGTTAGGGATTTAGTGAGTTGTAACGGAACTGAAGTGAAAAGCACAAAGCGAGAGTTGAGATGAATTCATTAATCGTTTAAATTGGTCTGTTTGGAAATCAGCTTTTTCGATGCGGGCTTAATTACTAGAAGCAGAGAATCTCTGTTGAGGATATCTTGTCAATACGTGGCAGGCGAATTTGGATTTTATTTAATTGGGATAAAATAGTAGTAGACTAGTACTAGCATCTTATGTGCTTTTATTTTTAACTCGTGGGCTGCTTTGTCATTGTCCGTTTTGTAGCCCGATGCAGATGCTTATGTCGGGCATATTAACACTCCGTTATCTAAACTTTAATGTCGAGCCGTGATTGGATTGAAGATTCGACGATTGAGGGCTCTTGAATATCCCCTTTTCATTTTTCATTCCCTTAACCATCATGAAGGGATTTACGATAAAGTCGACGTAGCGTTTGAGGCTTCGTATGGGCTCCTTTGCAATTTCGGTTACATAAAGATTGGTGTAAAGTGGGCCATGTTTGTGGCCTAATAGGCTAAACAGAGACTTCGCGATTTTACCATTTTGGGTGGTCCACAGTATCGAAGATGTCGCACTGCCAGAGTGCCAGAGTATAACACTGTATGATGCAGTAATGCTACGTTCAATTACATGGAGAACATCTCCTTGCGCTTCAAAGGGTCATACTAGAATTTCACATGTATAATTTCTGTTATAGTAATAGAATTGTCGTTTTATTAAACAGTAAATTTAAAAAGTTATAAGTTGTGAACATCCAAACTTGTAACATGTTATGAATTATCATTTCAAAGTTAACAAAGTTTCACGCAGCGTACTGATATGTATTGACATTGAAGCAAATCTGTAGAAAACGTATTGAGATGGAAACCATGGCAAAGGCTTTTCTTGAAGAGTTTGTCGAATTTCAAACAAGAAAAAATGGAAAAAGAACAAATATCATCCAAGTTAATATGTTTTGAGAAATTTTCTATTGCTCTTCCTGCTTTCAGTAAGTAGAATTTATCACCAGTAATCCAAGCAGGAGCACAAGCCACCTTTAAAATGGTGGAAACGGAGCCTATCCCGAACAATAATTTCCCTGTTAGCAACTACTGAAATGAACTTGATAGCTGAATGACAGTCCTCGCACATTCGAAGGTTCTTCACAATCCTAATAGCCATACCATGGCTGGTTTTTAGTAACCCAAATGCGATTGCAAGCTTCTCGCTATGATATCTGAGTGCAAACTCCCTCTCCTCTTCTTCCAGTTCGTGCAACACAGATTCAGATTCTGGGATATAACCAGCTTCCCTACACCTAGACATCAACTCATCTAAGTAATGATAAATTGCATTCGTCTCCGGGTGGGATTTGTCAGCCATGCTAAATAAGTAAGTCTTGTGATCAACCTCTATTGTGCTATATCCAACTTGTTTCTTTAAGCTTTTCTGAATCATTATGTTTCTGATCATTTCTACTCGGTCCATCCTACCTGCCAAAGCGTAAATATTGGATAGCATTACGTAGTGACCTGGATTTTCTGGTTCAACAGATAAGAGATGTTCAGCAACTTCCACTCCAAGATCAAAATTCTTGTGCATCTTACAAGCTCCAAGCATGGCAGTCCACACTGCCGGAGCTGGCTTATCACAAATAACTTCTTTGATAAATAGATATGCTTCATTGAGTAATCCAGCACGCCCAAACATATCAACCATGCAAACATGATGCTCCACTCCTGGCCTCAATCCATACTCTTGCCTCATGCTGTTAAATATCAAGCGCCCCTCATGAACCAGCCCTGCATGAGCACATGCTGTTAATACAGCAACAAATGTGACATTGTTAGGCCTTGTACCGTGAGCTTTCATTTGATAAAAAAGCTCAACTGCCTGACTACCATAACCATGCATGCCATACCCGGAAATCATTGCAGTCCAAGCAACAACATTTATTTCCCTCATCTCATTGAAGACCTCTTGCGCTTTACTCACATGTCCACACCGAGCATACATGTTAATCAATGAAGTACCAAGAACCACATTCACATCAAAATCCTGAGCAACAATGTAATCATGCAGCCAGTAACCTAATCCAATAGCCCCCAACTGAGCACAAGCCGATAACAGGCTAACACAAGTTGTTGAATCCAGCTTTATGCCCAAATCTCTCATCAAGTAGAACAACCCAGTTGCTTCCTTAGCAAACCCATTCTGTTCATATCCTGAAATCATCGAATTCCACGCGACAACCGTTCTATCAGGCATTCTATCAAACACCCTCCTTGCAGCAACCAAATCACCACACTTAGCATAGAAACTCAGAAGCGCAGCCTGAACATGTGCATCTGAATCGTACCCACATAGAAACACATGACCATGAATTACTCTACCGAGTTTCAACGCCGATAAATCAGCACAAGATTTAATCACAGCTGTGAAAGTATAGTTTGATGGTGAGATATTTGACAAAAGCATACGTCGATAAAACAAAACTGAATCAATAGAGAAACTGAATTTAGAGGTTCGTGTGATGAGGGTATTGAAGAGGAAGGAATCAGGATCCGGAATGCAAAAGAAGAGACGTCGTGCGTAGATAATGGAACCGGCGGCACAAGCCAGAGAGAGGAGCTTTGTGAGGAGGGATCGACTGCGAGCAGAGCCACAGACGATGAGGTAGGCGTGTACTTGTTGCAGAGGTTTTAAACGTGGTCCTGCCCGGACAATTGCTTGGTAGCCTGGAGAGTGGTATTCCGTCTTTTCCATGAAAATGGAAGTTTGCCATGAACGAGGGAGAAAGTGAGGTAAAGAGAGGGAAAGTTGAGATTTGAAGCCACGCTCCCAAAAACCTTCTTAACGTTCACTATTCTTAACACTAAATTATTAATTTCTAAAAAAATTATTTGATAAATTCTTAATGTGAAAATTGAGTATTTTTATCCTTAATGCTTTGTACAACTTATCTTTATTAAATAATATAATATCACTGAAAAAAATAAAAAATTATATGATAACCACTTATCTAGTAATATTGCACTGCCTACGTGAATAAGAATAACTAAAAGATTTGAAAGAGAAGTACGCTAATTTTTTGGCTCTCCGTGATGACATGACACATCAATTCATTTTGCTTTAATTCAAGATTATGATTCCCGTTGCTGGAGAACTGCTTAAAGTTCTGCTATGAGTATCCTATCACATACACATATAATACGGTTGGAGAAGGAGAAGTCAAAACAAAACAGTATAAATTGTTTAGAAAAAAGAAAATGCAGATTTATGGAGAAACAGAAATAAGCTAAAAATGATTCATCCAGAATGATATGCCATAAATGATCCAAGTCTTGTTATTATCAGCATAACAGGATAACTGTGGAAGCAGTTAATGGCTGCAGGCATGCAAGATATAGTTAAGTGTGCTGTGCGCAATAAAGATACAACCGGAGTAGGCGAAGAGTAACTCGGCAAAGTTAGAACATCATGACAAAGAGAACAGGTTGTATTGGAAGTTTCTGCTTCATTCCAGTCATCTTCCCCCATGACTGCTGCATGCTGCATCTGCTACTGGTAATTGAAAGCATTTGAGCAGCTAAATCTGTCTCTTTCTGGCCATTCAGTAACGATAATTATAATCACTGTACATGTGTGCCGTCATATTCAAAGATTGAAGCATTGGTTCTCCTCTTTTGTTGAAGACAAATACAGATATGCCTCCATTGTTCACATCTATCGCGCGGAACCTGAACCATGAAGTACTCTGTAAGTGCTGACTGTCAATGGAAAACATCAGAAACGTGTTGTTATAATTCTAGGATGATTTTTCAAGGGCTATTCCTTCTGCCCAGAGGTGATCATAGTAAAATGTTTCTCTTCAATGAGATGGGAGGACCATCTTGGAGATATATTGTAACCAACAAGGGGAGAAAGGAGAAGAGGCGTTGCTGAGAGTGGTAGTGCCATTCAAAGTGAGCAAAGAGAGGAAAAAATGGACTTATAAAGCAAGCACAATAGAACTGAAAGCAGAAAATCATCCAGCAGATGATTTCTTTGCAAAGCTTCATAAAGAAACGGAGAGCTACATCAGATAACATTTATGGTTTTTTCAGTTTAAGAAATTTTCACAGCCTTCCTCATGTGTATGAGAAATCTTTCTTCAAATAGAAAAATTATAAGGGAAAGATATTGAGAATCATGGTCAACAGTTTCAGAATAATCACCAAGATCAGTGGCCTGGTGAGAGGTGATTCATAACTGCAATTGTGATAAGACCATCACATACCTCTCTGGGCCTAGCCCTAAAGCTGTGCAGATCAGTGCTCTCAAAATTGATTTGTGAGTGACAACCAAAATGTTTTCTCCCTGAGATTAAGAAAGAACAAAGCATAAAAAATCTGGAATACAAGAGACATAAACAACTAAGCTATGTGAAAGGCATACAGGTGTGGAGAGGATTTCACTCCAAGCCTCCCTTGCTGTTCCCCATAATTTTCTTACAGGGTAGACACCATTCACATAAAAATTAGCAGGATCTTCTCTCCATGTTGTATACTCCTTTGGATATTTTAGCCCAGCATCCACTGCCTCCAAATGCTGAGCGTGGTTTAGTCATATAGATTAAGAAGTAAATGAAAATATGAAATATATAAGCATTCACTGTTCTGAAGTTCAAAAAACTAATTAACTCATACCAAGTTTCAAGCCAGTTTGTAGATAACTTCTAAAATTAAAATAAATAAATAAATAAATAATCAATATCAAACAACAACAATTTTAAAATTGACAAGAGTTACAAGTAAATAACATTTTGAATTAAAACATGACCAATTGTGATACAGTTTATAACTATCTATGTTGAATTTAACACAGGTCTTTTAATTTCTTATCAAAAAAGATTTAAAATAAGATAAAACATCCAATTTGATGAGTAGATGCACAATCAGTATTCTGTAGACAGTAAATCTAAAATGATTATGCTATATATGGAGCAAAGCTATTTCAGAAGTTAAAACATATAAAAAAAAAAAAAAAAGACAGACCATTTTTCATGCCTTCTAGGAAAAACAGATGGGCCTCCTTCAGTGAATCAAGGAAAACAAGTGGCTCATCCCTCCCTTGCCATAAAACTTCAGCGGTGGACTGCATAAACACCTTTAGTTAAAAATAAATAAGCTAAAGCTGAATATTAGCTGATCGATTCATAATATTTATACCTTGGCACGAGATATTGGACTTGAAAAGCATTGATCAAAATGTATGTTTGTTAAGGCTTCCCGACACCTTTCTGCTTGCCTCACTCCAGTTTCTGTTAGGACAGACAAATTTGAGCTTCCCTGCGCACATGCATGAAGTTATCAAGTTAGCATCTGATTTAGTTTCAACAATAAAATTGTCAAATATGAATATATCGGATTTTTCAAGAGACAGAGAACAATTAGACTTGAACATGTTCACACAGAGAAAAGACAAACGCAGATTAACAATAATAAGACTGTGGGGTGATAGATATAAGGACTGAAAATTAAAGCAAGGAATTCTGGAACTTTTCTTTTTTATTATTATTTTTTTTTTCACCACCATCCAAATATGAGTATGATAATCCAGGGCATTAGTTAAGTGGTTGTGTAAGCTCAATTTAACTATACAAGGCCCAAAAATTGAGCACTTGGGAACATCCGATTGGCATATCCCTTCTCATTATTTATAATTGCCCACACCACCAGAAACATAACATAGAAATAAGCTTGTAAAAGAAGTGAGGCTACAAACCTGAACTCTACCCTCATCATTCCAAGAACTAAGACCATGCCTTACAAGAGTAACCTTCTTTGTCGATGAGATCAAATTTTGTGTGAGGGATGTTGTTGCTCTTTCAAAATCATATGCACCACCAGTCAAAGAAGCATCACTATGAAGTTTATCTGAAATTTACAAATAATTAAAACCATCTTAGAGTAGGAATAAGAATAAAAAACAACTTTCTAAAGTTGCCTGGCTATTCATATTCATGATGGGCAGCATAGCAGGGAGGGGATGGGGATTGGTTGGATAGAGCCTTTGCTAAAACTTTCAGCTCCCAGGTAGTCCAATTTAATTAGCACATTATAGTTAGCCAATGGATATATCAACACTTTATAAAACTAAAACTAAGGCATACATAACTAAAAAAGTAAAAAATAGACATTGAGAAATTACGGGCTGGTAAAGCATGACTATACTTTTAGAGTAAACAATAATATATATATATATATTTCAGTTTAGGGTATCATGCAAAACCAATTGGCTTATACAAAATTTATCTATTTTCTTTATCATTCACCGTATAATAAGACACTATTAGACACGTCAAAAGAGCCTAAATAATATAACATATTTTATTTGTTAAAGCATTTATTATGTATCATACTACTATTTAGTATTTTATTTTATATATATATATTTTTCTCATGTTTTATATAAGTTATTATAATTATGTAGTATTTTAATTATGTAGCCCTTTTGCCATCTCTAGACACAATCACATGCCAATGTCCAAAAGCGGCAGGCTCTTATACTTTTCAATTTTCCGCAACTTGAATTCAACACCCAAAATCCTCCCAAATAACAACTTCACGTGGGTTTTTTTCAGATTTGAAATACATAAGAAGAAATTATTCCATTTACTGTCAATTTATAAACAAATAGTTCATATCTAATATATAATTTATTACATGATTCTAGCAAAAAAAGGAAATGAAGAACCGAAAAACAAGAGGGAGGTGAACTCACCGGTGGTTGCAGGTAAGTCTAGCCTAGAATCTGAACATAGAATTCGAAGTGTTGAACCATAAGGAGTTTGGTGATGATTAGAGGCTCTTCTGGCTCCTGTTTTGGAGGTTAAATGAGGATATAAAGGGCTGGTCAAGTACAGAACTCCCCAAACCATCTTCCACTGTACTGGGTGTTGCAGATTATGTTTGTGTTTTCGTGGTCTGAAGCTTTTGAATACGTTCCATATTTCACTGTTTACGTATTGATGATCGTTACAACCTACACCCCATAAATTTATACGCGAATATTATGAATTATATTGTGTGGTTATTGTGTCAAGATGAACTTTGAGCTATCTGTCACTGCTACCATAATATGGTGGGGACCGTCTAATACAATTGGTTGATAGGCATTCATTGCCCTGCACTTTTTAGCTGATGCTGCTAGCAGCGGACTAGAAGATTCGGTTATCGGCTTTTTATTCCTGAAGGCTCGGTTTGGCTACATGAGCTTTTCTATGCAGTGGAATAGCGGATTCTTTCCGGTGATCGTGGCCGGGAAAAGATACTTATAAACTCCGGATCAGTTTGACCCAAAATCCTTAGTTTAAATATACAAACACACTCTCTTAGGCATATTGTTAATCATCAAAAATGTTAGTCAATTCATCACAATGCAGACCCAAGAGCAAAAAACGGATAGAAAAGGACTTTTCTAAGCATGTTTCCTGAGATTGAATTAGATATTAAGGAGTTTTCTCACTTTGAAAAATAAATTTTCAAAGAACTATGATGGAATTTAAAATTAATATCCTTTTTAGTCACACATACGAAAACTGGAACTACAATAAGATACAATAAATATTTTTGGTGACCGAATTTAAAAGTCAATTGAGTTTCTCATAATACAGACACAGTAGTCTCCTGGAATCATAGGTAAATTCTCGTACAAAATTGTAAGACTATAAACAAGGACTTGAGAAGATTATCTCGATCATCCACTGTCTTTCTCAAAACAAACATGGAGGCATCAAGTAGTACCAAATTAGGCGGTAAAGAGAAAAGGACTGGAGTTATTTCTCCTGATGAAGATATCAACAAGAGATCTAAGATCATATCCTCCTGCCGCTGCAGATATCAGTATTGGGCTACTTGATGTTATTTGTACGGCATTATGACTCAACTAGATAAACACCTTGTGAGATTCTTCATATAATAGAGAAATTCCAGAAGTGAGATCAACAAATCAGCTTCATGTATTGAATCTCAATTTCAAGCACCTTTTTTCCTGTCTTTGGATGGCTTGGGCTCCTCTTTTGTGAGCATTCTCGGTGCAATGGCCATGGCCATAAGCTCTTGGAAGAGCAACTTACATGCATAAGGAATGTGAACCTGTAGATACAATCAGTGGTTCAGGATAAAATAATTAAGTATGAGTGCATATGCAAGAGTAAGAATCATGAGTTGCAAAAAAGGCATAAGTAACAGAAAACTCACCTGAACAATGTCAGTTTTATTCTTGCAACCTCTGCATTCAAAAGAATTCTTCTTCAGATTTGCAATAGCTATCAACCCACAACGCTCACAGACATGGACCCTATATGCATCACTTTGGTCAAACAACCTCTCCTTGAGAAAGTGGGCAGCACCATGAGCAATCATACAATCTCGTTCCATTTCTCCAAATCGAAGGCCACCATCACGAGAACGTCCCTCAGCAGGCTGCCTTGTGAGAATCTGCACAGGTCCTCGCCCTCGCGAATGTATCTTATCATCAACCATATGCTTCAGTCTTTGGTAATAAGTGGGGCCAAGGAATATCATAGCAGTGAGCCTCCTGCCTGTATGACCATTATACATTGTCTCAAATCCACGCATTTGGTACCCACATTTGTGAAGAGCTTTGCTGATATTGTCCACCTATCAGAAAAGAAACAGAAGATGAAAATTTTCAAGCTAACATGAACCAAAACAGAACTCTACAGTAAAATTCAAGGGAAGTTTGCTACTTACGGTGACATCTGTGAAAGGCGTGGCATCACCTTCCTTTCCCATGTGAGCTGCAACCTTCCCCATAATACACTCAATAAGCTGACCAATAGTCATTCGAGAAGGAATAGCATGTGGATTCACAATGATATCAGGGGTGATGCCTTCCACTGTCCATGGCATGTCTTCCTGAGTGTAAGTCATGCCCACTGTTCCCTTCTGACCATGCCTACTGCTAAATTTGTCTCCGATCTGGGGTATCCGAACAGATCTCACTCTTACCTTCACAAACCTCAATCCATCTGCATTTGTTGTCAATAAGACCTACAACAACAGGTTAATGACTAGGCATTAAACAAAATTTGGCCATAGAGCATCATGAAGAGCACAACTTGCAAGGAATTTCCCTTTAATAGAATTTTAACAAACCCCCACACACCCCACCCCACCCCAACAACCCACCGCGCCCTCCCCCCCCCCCCCACAACCACCACCACCAAAAAAACCCAACACTAACAAGACCCAATATAAAACAACAAAACGAATAAGTAGAAATGAAAAATGTGCCCTTTGTTAATACTCACTTGATCCACTATCCCTGTTTCACTGTGACGTAAGCTTATGCTATGATCCCGTCTAGTATAACGGGATGCTTGACCTTGAGCTTCATCTTGAGCAATGGGAGTGGTCTTCCCGATAATCACATCCTCACCAGAAACTCTTGTGCCCTAAGAAACAATAATAATTAATTTCTCTGAAATAGGATCCTCATTACTTTTAAGAGCTAGCAAGATAAAACATTGAAGCAACACACTAGTATATACTTACAGGAGGTGCAAGACCATCATCATCCAATTTATCATAAGAACCATGCCGCATGCCCTGTAAAATATAATTATGATCAAACATCCAACATTTAAGCAAGCAGTGCATTAGAAGTAGTATCCTGAATTAAGACATCACCATAGTATTAGATCTATCTGGCCGCCCAAAATCTTCTTTTACAAGAGTCCCCATCTTTTTCTCCTCATCCCTGTAAAAAGGAAAAGTTATAAAGGAAAAATCTCCAAGAAAATATAACAAGTAAATGAATCAATCGGATTAAATTTTCGAACTGAAAAAAAGGTCTACGCAACGAGCTTACCTATATGAACGGAAAAAAAGTGATCTAAAGAAACCTCGATCTATCGAAGATTGGTTCATAATAACAGAATCCTCTTGATTGTACCCAGAATAACAAGCAATTGCAACGATAGCATTCTAAAGCACAGTAACAAAAAGATAAGGATCATAAAAGTTTGCTACCAGAAGGTTAATCAGAAAAGCAGTAACAATAATAGTATACTCACAATGCCAGCAGGAAGTTGCCTAAAATGAAGGTGCTCCATGGCTCTTGTAGTAACAAGTGGTTTTTGAGGATAATAGAGAACATATGCCAAAGTATCCTAAGGACATGAAGAAGAATAATTAGTAATGATGCATCATCATCGTGACATGCTGAAGAAAGGAAGTTACAATCACCAAAGTAGGAACCAAATACATACCATACGGAATTGATAGTTGGTGACATAAATCCCCATGGCTTGCTTTCCCATAGCAGACTGATACGTATTACGTGGGGACTAAATGAATCAACAACAAAGTGAGAGGCATTTAAAAAATAAGCACGTTTAATCAGATAAAGGCCACAAGCTTGACAAAGCTTACCTGATTATGATCAGGAAATGGTATAATGGAAGCACAAACACCTAAAATCAAGGATGGATGGATCTCACAATGTGTGTACGTATCAGAATATGCCTCCTCTGGATGAATCCTCGCTTGTACAAGATCCTGAAACAAATTTGTAATAGTTAAACTTCTTCAGTGCTTCAGGATCCTATTGAGCTAGTTGATCAATAAATTGCACTTCTGCCAATCTAAAAATATGTTACTTACATTGATGGTCATAGAAATCATAGTGGTTTCTTCTTCTTCGGTGTCAATATATTCTATAAACCCTTTTGCCACAAGGTCATGCCAACCACCATCTTCTGGGGATTCCTGAAGGATAGATGGCTTTGATGTAACAAAGACAGAGATTAGTAAAGCAAAAAAATAGCAAAAACTTCCAATTGGCTCACTCTCTGTTGCAGTGCATGAATATCTCTCTTCTTTATGAGAAGCCTTTGTTTCTCCACAATGAAAAGTGGACGACTACAACGACCATAATCTGTGTATATCCGCAATTCTTTCAAACGAATATCTCTGACAACCCCAACTTCAGTATTGACATCAACCTGCTCATGTACAGACACATCCACATCAAGTTACATATCACACCACTTGATGTTTCCAAGTGATTAATTGGTTGGACCTCCACAAAGCACACGTGAATGTCAATCGAGCACAAAAGAATGCGGTGGCTTTCATACAACAATCACTGTAGAACATATCATATCTAAAATATATATATATATATATATATATAGACACATACACACTCCCTATATGTCTAAGCATCATGGACAATTGAATAACTATTTTACGGGTAGACACTTGAGTGACAATTTGGCTTGACAATGTTAGGCCAAGTGTCAAGCTGCAACTAAGACAAGAGAGGACAACAAAAATGCACTGATGATCATCATGCTGTATAAAGAGTTTCCCCATTTTCATCAATAAAGTTACTTTCTGCTTCACATTTCCACCAAACTAAAGGAGGTGATTATAAGAGACAGAAGCAGTACTATCATGATTTATATAGAATTCACTATCATTTACTTTTCATTCAACATCACATCTCTGTAGTCTTGTTTACATTTACTTCAATGTACTGAACTCATCAGTAGGATCTGAAACAACTTCTAAATTTGACTAATGATTTTTTTTTTTTTTTTTTTTTTTGGGAACAAGAATTCCTAAAGAAAAATAGGGTATACTTACCCGTCTCCTTAATCTTCTCAATGTTTTCACCAACATATCAGGATCACGATGGATACCGACCCAGCAACCATTTACAAAAATTTTTGTCGCTTGGGGAATTACCGCTGGGGAAATTTCCTATAGTGAAGAGAAAATTGAAATTATGAAAATGAAAGGCAAAAAGAAATCATCGAATCCCACAAAACACAAATGGCATGAACCTCAAAGTTTTCTGTTCCCCATTCTTCCAAAAATTCCAAAATAGGATATGCTGCTGACCCAACAGTTATGTAAACCATTAACGCAAGATTCTTCACCAACCCACATGCCTGCAATAACAGTCCAATTGATCTAATAAGAAACACGGAGAAAACCAGAGAGGTTACACGAATAGATTATGCACAGAAGTTCACTTTGTTTGTACGGCACTCACTTGTCCTTCAGGCGTTTCAGCTGGACACATCATTCCCCACTGTGAATTGTGCAACTGCCTAGGTTTAGCCAATTTTCCTAGTAAAGGAAAACTCTATCGTCATAAGAGGTCAAAGAATAATAAGCAAAAGAACTAGCAACAAGATGAATTGATTACAGAAGAAAAAGCTTGTCTGTAAAATTCAACAATAAAACTAACTTATTCATGACCCTGTCTCCAATAAAACAAAACTATTAATTTGTACACAGCAGCAACTTACCCTCACGTCCTATGGGAGAATTCAGTCTTCGCAAATGCGACAAGGTAGAGGCATATGTTAGACGATTTAACACCTAAAGAAAAAGAATGAAATAATGATTCTACGAGAAATACACATATTTATCTGCAGAAATTCAAAAAGTAAAGACATCATCATATATTACATCAACAAAAGAAATATTTACTCAAACCTGTGACACTCCAGCCCTTGTACCAGCTGCATTTGCTTGACCCCAGTTGCCAGTGGCAAGTGAGTATTTGAGACCACTGGTAATAGTTTTAGCTTTGATGGCAAATTGCAGGTTAACATCCTTTCCATTGTCAACACACTACAAGATGCACAAGAATTATAAGTACAAATAACCACCAAAAGTTTGAGGAAGCTGGTGGGTTTTGATATAGAAAATCCATTTGGACTTTTTTTTTCTTTTTTATTTTAAAACTTCAAAAATATTTATCTTTCCTAAATTTCCAGCTTAGATTACTATTTCTCTACACGGTCAATCTATTTAGGTAACTTTCACAGAAACAAGGCGAGATCATTAAAAAGAAAAACAAAAGGTTTATAGAAAAGAACCTTCTGCACATAGGCTCTCACATCCCTGGTTAACTTTCTAAATAGCTGCATAAATACAAACAACAATGGAAGTTTATTAAAATACATAAATATATGACAAACAAATAAGATGCGTAATTATGCTATAGTTAGAGTCTGCTTCCACATAAAAACACAACAGACCATTCTGAACAGGCCTCCAAGTAAGGGACCAGCAAGGTCCAGCCTCTTGTTACCATAATGATCCCTATCATCTTCAGCCCTCCGGCCAAGTGCACAAAGTAGAAGCCGATGAATAATATATCTGGAAAAAGCAAAAATAAATTTATAAGTATGCAACTACTTCAGAAGCAATTACAATGTCATTGCAATTAAAGCAAGAGCAAACTTACCCGAAATAATAAGCTTTCTTTGTTTCACAAAAATCTCCTGTACCAACATGAGGAAGCATTTCCTTTTGAAGGATCTCTTTGGCATACCTGTAAGGAGAACAAACAGAAAATTCTCACCATGACGACTACAAAAGTCGCACAAATTTTGAAACCAACATAAAATTGCCTAGAAAGCACATACTTAATCCTCTTTTCCCTTGTTACACCTACAGTCGCTCCTCTTTTCCCTATATAGTCTAGTGCAACCTGAGTAACATAACAATGTCAGTACGGTTTAACAGCTAACATCACAAGCAAACAATGAGCACATTGACCTTCGACAAGCAGGAAAATAAAAAATACAAATAGACCTAGCAACATATTTTTGACAAAAGTTACAACAAAAGTGAACCACCAAAAATGTGAATCTACTAAACTATTCACGACAGCGGCATAATAACACTTAATTTACTGAATGCAACAACAGAATACTGATGGAGCACGAGATCCTAGAAACAATTAGTCTTTAATATGCGGCAGTAGAAAGGCTTGTCTTATGGTAGATACATGATAACAATTTTGTCCAAAATGCTCATAAAGTAAGCATTATTGTTACACAGCATGTAGGTTATAGTACTCAAATGACAGACTACTAAAAGAAAATCGTTCTAGCAACAAAGATACCTGTTGATTTTGAATAACAAAAGCTTCCTCCAGGGAAGGCCGAAGCAATTCCATCATTTGAGTATCTGAGAAATCATAGCATATGTGCTCCAATATATCTTTGTCAGCAACAAATCCCAAGGCCCGAAACACAATAATTATAGGAATTTCAGTCCGAATATATGGAAGAGTAGCACGAATGTACTGGCCAGAAGAGCCCTGAAGTAATAATAGCAATGAATAAAAAGTCAACTCATGTACATTGATAAGACTTAAAACATTAGAAACCTCTTCGAGAAGAAGAGAATAATTGACTATGTTAAGAGAGCACCTCAAACAACAAACTAGTAATCATTACCCCTTTAGCACTAGTCCGAGAAAGCATTCGCACAAACATAGTGCTAGGCGGTCTGTTCTGGGACTCTGCCATAGACCGAACTTCTGCCACGTAGGCATACTTGTTAGGCTGCCTCTTTTTGAACACATACACATGGTTGGTGCTCATCTTCTCTTGTGCGATAAGAACCTTCTCACTACCATTTATAATAAAATATCCACCTTGATCATAAGGACACTCCCCAAGCTCGGTCAGATCTTTCTCTGAATTCTGATATAACGTGCAATAACTTGACCGAAGCATTATAGGAACCTAAAATTATACCAGAACTTAATTAGACCGGTAACTTCACAGATAAAATCTTTCCGATGATCATTAAACAGTTTAAATTACACACCTTCCCGATGAAAACTTTTGTGAAATCTTGAGTTTCAGTCACTTCTTCACCGTCATGCCCTTTCTTTATAACCCTCTTTGTAACATCCACATATAACGGGGCAGAATACGTTAGATTCCTCAATCTTGCAGCTTTAGGGAACAAAGTAGCGGTTTCTCCATCGGATTCAGTCATCATAGGCTTACTCAAATATATCTGACCAAAGCTGATCTTATAAATGGTCTGCAGACAAAACCCAATCAAAATTTTGTTTGAATAGTAGCACATTAGCTTACTATTAAAAATTTTTCAGCCTCACACATTTACTTAACATGTAACTTCAACCTCTCCCACAACATTAGTCATTAGTTTTCTCAGAAATTCAATCAGCTAATTACAAAACCCTAGAAATCAACAACCTACCAAAAAATTAATAGCTATATGCATGTTTTATAAGATTTTTTTCTTTTTTACCTCAGCAAAATCAGACTGGTGACCAGGGTTATGTTGAGACTCGGGACGAATTTCGATGTCAGCCGACTCGTCCACAATTTCTTGCATAGTATTCTGAATGAATTCATCGAAGGAATCGAGTTGTTGGCGAACCAAACCCTTCTCTTCGAAATACGCAGAAATAACAGCCCAGGCGTCTTCCTGAGTGATCTCCTCGTCGTCTTCATTCTCGTCGAGCTGTGGGTCGTACTCCACGTCGTCCTCCATCATATTTGGAAAGCAAAAACCCTAAGGCACCGTGAGAGTGTTCGGTTTGCGGAGGTTTTGTTAAATGTTCTGCAGAGTGCGCTTGAAGAGAACGACTTTGGCGTTTGTTAATCTGTTTCGTTTTTATTATTATTTGGATTTGGTTATTTCATGTTCGAAGGACGGTGCCTTTGTGTCGAGAAGTTTTGAGACAAACCAAAAATTTATGATTGGGCTTAGGCCGGCCCATTGGGATCCAATCGTAGGCCCAATAATTGTGATTTCCCAAGAACTGTTCTAAGTACACTGTCTGACTTTTTGGATAATGCAAACGTGTTTTTAAGAATATTTCCTAGAAATGTTTTTGTACCTTCGAGGATACTCGTCTTTCTAATAATTATTTTGAAGAAATCTCTATGGAATAGTCCTCTAAAATGCATTATTTCTAGTGGAAGCCACTGTAAAATAATACAACTCTTAAAAAAAATTGAACTAACAGGATTCGTATAAGTTAAATGCTACTAAAATAAAATTTGCATGATTATCATTCCATTTTTGAGAACATAAACGAAATTGAAATTAAGAAGAGTTGACACCCCTACGAGCATCCAATAAACAATGACAATCAAGAAGAGTTTATATATAATGTTAAAAATAGGAAATAAAAATTTGGCAAAATTTCTTCTGTTTTTCGAACATATCACAAAATTTATTTAAAACACTTCCAACGTTCACAACATTAAACCAGCTACTTCTAAAAATCCTCATTTCCAACCGAACTCAACTAAAACACATATTTATGTGAAATACTTCAATTTGACTTATTTTAACATAATGTCAAAAAAATATAAATTAAATATATATATATATATATGTATGTATATGAAAAAAATGATAGGTTTAATTATAGTCATTTTGCCACTTCTATGTATAAGGAGATACCTAGCACTAATCCAATAACAACATGTGGGGGAAAAAAAAAAGAAAAAGAAGAAAAAATAAGTGAGCTAAAAGCCCGCTGAGTGGAATGATTTCTAGTAAATTCATAAATATTTTGAAAATATGTAAAATCAAATAAATTTATGAATATTTATATAAAATTTTATAAAAACAATTATTTTCAATTGAGATATCATAAAACCGATAATAATGCTTCTCAAGGAAAATTCCATATTTTAGAAAAATTAATAAATAATTAATTTTCAATTGAAATATCATAAAAATCATAATAATATATTTAACTCAAAAACAATTCCATGTTTCAAATAATCAGATAATCATTAATAAAATACACACCAAATAAGCACTTACAGGGAATCTGTCATACATGATGCTCATAGGCAGAGACGGATAATCTTATATCACGTCATATTGCCAATTTACTCATCATCCATACAACATCACATATCCCATCCAAATTCATATATCACGGGGAGGGAAAAATCCGTCATACCTGACAAGATATTCACCTAGACAGAGGGGGATGATCCAACAATAACAAGGAATGGTATTTACACGACGGTTTCTTTTCTTGAAATAAATTAATTTTACTCAATTCCATAATAAATAATAATTCTCGCATCATATAATATTTTCCATATTTTCTGAAATTGATTCAAAAATTATTAAATCATAAAATTCTTCATAAATTAACAATTTTTCATATAATTTTTTGCTCAATTCAATAATAAATAATAATTCCAACAACATATAAAATTTTCACATAATTTTCTCATAAATTTTGAACTTTAATGAAAAAATTTGTAAGTCATGTAATCCATTATAAATCCATAATTCTCCATGTACTTGTACTCAAATTCATAATTTTCATAAGCTTTGGCTCAAAATAAAGAAATCGAATTTTCTTCTCTTAAATTCAACAAATCAACATAAAAATAATTTCTATTTTTCTAAAATCATAATTAATTTAAGTTTGTCGTATGGAAACATAAAACACATAAATATAAAGGATTTACTGTAAAATAAATAAATTTAAATAAAATTTCTACTCACCAAATTAGGGACTACTCTTGGTTAACTCTAGGGTCTATTGACTGATTTCCAATTAAGCGCCTCCTTTTAAATAAATCAAATACTTTATTAAAAAAATTTTAAAAAAAATCAGCCACCAAAATAAAATAAAAATGAAATTTCCCATGAACCTAATACCTCCTACTCTTCCTTCTCTTGTTTTCTTTTCTATCCTCTATTTCTTTATTAGATCACCCAGCTTCCAATAACTCTCACTTTAATATAAAAACTAATCTTCACATGGATGGCTCTGGGTTTCTCTTTTTCTCCCCCACTAGAAAACTCTCATCATTTACCTAACTTAAACAGATCTCTTCCATGTTTGCAAATATATTCAATGCATGATGTCTCTGTTTACTTGACTTCCTTGATTTTTCTTTGTCAAGAACAAACCACAAACTTTCATTTCCTTCACTTCAATCCTCTCGGATAGCTCTCCACTCCTCCTCTTCAATAAATTCTCCCCAGTTGTAGATATCAGCTCTCAACTCTAGCTCACCCTTTCAATCTCCAAATTGCATTCTATGAGAACAAGAAGAAATGTTGGTCTTTCGGTTTTCTTTGTTGGAAACAAGTGAATGGAGTTTCTCTCTCCTTCTAGCTTTTTCTTCCTCTTGGTTTCTCTTGTATAGGAGGGAGTCTATCATGCCTTATAAGCAATGCCTCCCAGTTAATCAAGAAGTGTCGCATCAATACGTATTTATAGCATACACTTTCTAGTTGGTTAGGAGGAATTGCCTTCAAAGTATGACAGACTCACTCCTTGTATAGAGGGAGTCTGTCATGCTCCAAAGGCAATACCTTCCAGCCAATCAGGAAGCGTATTATTTCTTTCCTTCTCCTTGTAGCCCATATTCTTGCTTGGAATAGATAAAAAATCAAACATATAATATATTTTTTTGAGAGATAAGTTAGGGGTGTTCAAAATTATCCGATGCGACCCAGTCGGATTTTGTCGGATTTATTGAGTTAAAGACAGGTTAGTGCTATTAAAAAATCCAAAATCAGATTATTTAATTCGAGTTTCCTACAGTCGAGTTTGATCAATCTGATTCGACATAACCCAACCCAACCCAATAAGGAATTTTTTAAAGGAAATAAAATTTGCCACGTGTTAGTCGCTTATTGATTTTATGCATCGTATTATTGTAGACATCACCTTCCTGAATCAATGATATAAAAAGGAAAATTTCTCAAATTCTAACCATAATATGCAATCGAAATTTGAAATTGAAAATTGAGAGAACCGAGAACCTGCTTGCAGCCCCTCTTCCGGCAGCAACCTCGCTCTTCCACGGTTATACTGCCAGCCCTCAAGCACAGATGTCTCCAACAGCTTTGTCCTGTCTCACAGCTCCTTCCACGCCTCTGTAGCTGCTACTTTGAGCTCGACTTCCAGCAACGATAGCTGCTCTTCCACGACTATACCTGCTAGCGCTTACGCCTCTCTCCTTTGACACAACTCCTTCATGCCTCTATAGCCGCTAATTTCAGTCCATTTTCAACAACGATCGTCGCTCCTCGGCGACTGTACTGGCCATTGCCAGTGTTCACACACAGAGTTCTCCACCAACTGTCTCCTATGTCAAGATTTCCTCCACACCACTAGTCCTTTAGATTCGTTTTTTCTATTTAATAAAAAACATGATTCGTAACCAACAAATCAATGAAATTTTGGAATTTGCTCTCAACTGATTTTCTATGTTTATGTTTATAGGTGAAATTCTACGCATTTGTTTGCAGAGATTCGTCTGATTGCATTGATCATCGAAGAAATTTTGGGATTCTATAGCGTGATTTTGCTGCAGATCCAGAAATTCAACACAGAAAAAGGTACCAATTGTAGATCAAATCCGTGGTTAGTTTTTTTGTGTTTGTTTTGTGAAGTGTGATACGTCTCATTTTGGGCAAGGAGTTGTTGGGTTGAAATTGAGACTGTGTTGTGAATTAATACATTTAGGGTGGAAATCAGTGTTTGATTTTATCGAGTGCTTCTTTTAGGCAACGGTAGAAGATACAAACTTTTCATCAAACATTTGGTGGGCTTAGAAGAACAAGAATATAACATATTCTTGCTTTGGGTTGAATTTTTATTTTGGTTGAATTTTTTAGAACAAAAATCTTAATATATTCAAGAATAGAAATCTTATTATTTTGGTTGAATTTTTGAGTGATTCTCCTAAAATTTGCTTGAATGGTATTTGTGTATGATATAGATTAATTTATATCAACAAGCGTTGTTTGGTATATAATATAGATGATTTTTTATCAATGGGCCTTGTTTTGCATACAATATAGCCTTAAAAATATATATGGCCTTAATACAAATATTGTGAAACAAGTTTTAAAAAATTGTAAAATTGGGTCATGATCGATTCGACCCGATCATTTAGGTTATACTTCGGATTCTGTACTTGAAAAAACCCGATTATGGGCGAAAAATCTCAAACCCGACCACACATCGGGATGGGTCGGGTTGTGTATCAGGTTGGACAAAACCCGACCGACATGTGTGCACCTCTAAGACAAGCACTTACAATAATTAATGCTCATGTCCCCTACTTCCATGTTTCCACCCAAAAAAAAAAAAAATCCAAATCCCAAATGACAAATTTGTCCTTGCAACAATTTATAATTTCAAAAAAAAATATGAAAAATAATTATATTAGTTGCCCAGTTCACATGTAACACAACTTCCTTACTCAGCGTGATTAACTTTTTTTTGTTCTAAACATAAAATTAATGGACTCGACTTGCACAATTTGATCCAACTCAAATTATTAGTTAATCCCAAAAGAATTTGGGTCGTGGCCATTACAATATTTGTCACATAACAGAGAAGGCTTAATCACAATAACAACTTCTAGGTCAACAAACAATCACCAGCGGTTTGGGCTCCTATAAATTAAAATTTTAACAAAGATTGTTAGTCAATACATCCATGCTGATCCCATGATTTTAAGACTTGATAAGTTGACCAACTTAAAAGTAACTCTTTTACTTTTAATCTAAGTAATCACTAGATATAAAAAGACTTACACGAGACAGGCTAACCCAATTATCAAATGATAAATATGCATGAATGGTCAAAAAAATAAAGAAACAGAAGATAACTCAACAAACTCATCCAATAAAATGATAACAAACGATCATGTGTGTTTGAAAGAATTAAAAAAAATAATTAAAAAATAACTTTCTCTATCAAATGACTTAATATTAATTATTTGACATACCACTTCTACATTATGAGGTGATATGCTTGTTCTATGTAAATATTTGAGTCAAAAGATATTGACCCATATTCAAAATAAGACTTTGAAAATAAATTTTTGTAAAAGAAACTTTTCTTACATAAAGTTAGAGCTAGGTACTCAAAAGTTCCTCTTTAAATTTCAAAAGCTGTTGAGTGGGGAAGCTTTTATAATTAATACACAGTCATAATTTGTTTATTAGAAAAATAAATTCCATGAAACAAGGGAAAGTTACAGGGAGGATTTGGCCAGAAGCTTGCCCCATTGAAGCTGAAGCCGAACATGTTTATAGTTACTTTCTCAAGATCAAGTGATATTTGCAGCAGATTTAAAATCCCATGAAAATGCCATCTTTCAATTTTGGTAGCTACCGTTAAACTTCTACACTTCAATATAGAAGGCAAAGTGATTTCACATCCACTTTATTCCTTTTCACCAACATCAACCACGGTACCACCAACACCATTTATGTCATCTTCAATCAGCCAGCAGAAATTTCTCTTAATCTCTTAATTGATAGCTACTCATCTCTCTCAATTGATCAATCACAAGTCACAACAATAAGAAAACCAACCCAGCTCATCTCGCTAGTCTCTCCTTGCATAGCCATTCAACACTAACCATCATCACTCAAATTCACCAGAACTATTAAAAAAAGGGGAGCCGACAACCAACAGTGGACTGGTCAAGTCGAATACCAAACCAATAAAATTAACATATTGT
Source organism: Boswellia sacra (assembly GCA_013180625.2). Taxonomy (NCBI): domain Eukaryota; kingdom Viridiplantae; phylum Streptophyta; class Magnoliopsida; order Sapindales; family Burseraceae; genus Boswellia; species Boswellia sacra. The sequence goes on from SNVD02007714.1 coordinate 150,272, forward strand.
TTTGACTTTAAATCTTAATCATGAAATTAAATAAGATAAATAGTCATAAATTTGTATCATTGATATTGCAGATAAAAATGTTTTGTATCCCAATCTTTAATTAAAATTAAAATTGTTTTTTTTTCTTGCAACTATATCTTTATATTTTACATTCAACCTTTTAGGTTTTAAAGAAATAAGAAGGATAGAAAAGCTGATGAATGAAAAAAAAAATACTATTAAATGATATTCATCAATTTAATGGGGTCATTTTTGAAATTTTAAAGAGTACACAAAGCAGAAGATCATTATTAGAATGTTGCACTATTGCTATCCATATCATTTCTAACACCTCTATATTTACTCTTTATACGATGATGTAAACTATCAAGTTGTCTAGCTACTCTAGACACTTTTCATAGCACCAAAAAAAAAAAAAATCCTTAAATAAACTTTTTATCTTCTATATTATCAATGAAATACTCATTATTAGATAGGATTTCCCGATAATTGGCTCCCAGTCGTAAGTCTTATTATTTTAGACATATCCCATAACTATAGGCCTTTATTATTTGGTCATTGTATAACGTTTATTACGTGCATTCTTGTTCGATAGGTGCCTTAGAATAGTTAGCTCTTTCTTTTATCATACCACAACTTGTATTTACATATTGTAATAGTTCTATGTAAAAATTCTTATCCAGACGCTTACACCGCCCAGCAGTATCTGTGCCTTAGATCAACGGGATAATTCCATTTTTTCCGAGGTTCGTTAAAAAAAGGAAAAAAAAAAAAAAGTTTACCCCCCAGGATTGCTCCAATAATTGTTTCTCCTGAATTTTTCATTCTCACAATTTACCCCCGCAACTCGAATTACAACCATTGACTCAAATCTCTGTAAGGGCAAAATGGAAAACTATGTCCGGATAAATATCTCAAACTTTTTTAATAAAAACAAATTAAAAACGAAAAAGAAAAATAAATATAGAAGATCTGGATTATCTTAGTTTCATCAAGTGAATTCCCTTCCGAAATACAATAAAAGATGAGAAAAATCGTTGTTTTATATGAAATCCTCCAAAGCACTCTCACTCCAAGAATTCTAGCCTAATTTAAGATTGAGCAGTTCTATTCTTTATTCCCTCAAAAAACCCAAGTACAGAGCTTCAAGTTGAAGCATCAAATCAGACAAATTAGAAATTTAAACCCAGCCCAAAAAACAAATATTCAAACTCAGAAAACCGAGGTATACAAAATTTCCTACCGTACGCTTCAGATCAACCACACAACTCTCATGAATCTTCTCACCACTGAATATATTACCCGCTGAGAAGATTCAATAATAATTTCCAAAAAAAAAAAGAAAATTGAGGTGGAATTGGGGAAAGAAACAAATATTCAGATTCAACCACAAGGAAGGGTAGGTTTTATGACTTACGAGAGACTTCATGGAAAGAACATAACCCCACATACCTTGTTGGCCTCAAACGCATTGAAACAGACGGGAACACCAGATTCAAACTCCATTGAAAACAGCAGAGAAGCATGCAATCGAAAGCAATAGTAGCAGCGGAAGCAATAATAGCAAAAGTCGAACAAGACGAAAGCCAAAGCTTACAGAGCCCCAATCAAACCCAGATTGAACTCAGCCGACATAAATGCAATACTCAATCTCCCTTTCCTCTCTCTCAATACACACACAAACACCCATCTATCCTCTCAACTCTCTCGCTTCTTCTCTTCTCTTCTCCAACAAACAAAAACAAAAAAACGAAAAATTGATAAGATACTTGTTGTTATAGATGATGGATGGATAGGGAGAGTGGGAGGTTGGAAAATGGCAGACATGGCGAGAGGAGAGCCGGCGGAGGTGAAGAGTAGAGAGAGTGAAAAAGTTTTGACCAATGTTGGTGAAGGTTTTTTTAATTTATTTTAATAAACTCTTTTTTAATTAATTTTTTATTTTTTGATTTTGCGGAGGAGACATTAAAAAATGAGAAAATAAAAAAAATAGTCTAAATTAAGAGATCTCGTTGAAAAATAAGTCACCCCCGTAAAATTTTGATGTAACAGATATTTTTTCTTTAACTTACCTTGTTACCTTTCTTCTTATATTTTTCTGTATTTTCTCTATCATCTTTGGCACCCTTCTGCGTTCTCTCTCTGTAATTCCAATACCTCTTTCATCTTCTTCTCTCTTTTTCCTATCATTTCCTTTATTTTCTCCCTCTTATTCATCATCAAATATATTTATCAACTTAAGTTTTACAACAAGAACAAAGAAGGCAAGAGAGAAATAAATAACGGTTTGAGAATTTGATAGCCTGAAATATAACACTCGACAGCATAAAATCTGACACTCAATAGTATCAAAGCCGACACTCGACAGCATATAATCCAACACTCGACAATATAAAATTCGATACTTGACAGAATCTGACACTCGACAACATGAAATCTGACACTCGACAGCATAGAATCCGATATTCGACAATATTAAATCTGACACTCAACAGAATCTGACACTCGACATTATGAAAGCCAACACTCAATATCATGAAAACCGACACTCGACAATATAAAATCCGACGCTTGACGGAATCCGACACTTGATAACATAAAATCCGATACTCGACGGAATCTGACACTTGACAACATGAGATCCGACACTCGAAAGCATGAAATCCAACACGTGACAATATCGAATCTGACACTCAACAGCATGAAATCGACACTATCTTCTTTCTTTTCTATTATTAAGGCTATTTTAGTTATTTTACGTAAAAAGTGTTTATGACATAAAAATTTTTTAGGATGTGTCTAAATTTCACAACAGGCCTCTAATTCTTTCTATTTTTTCAATTTTCCTTAAAAGAGGATAGGGTATTATCAAGCGATCCCCTATTATTAGGCAAGGTACAGATAGTAGCTGACATTTTCGAAAACCTGTACCAAAACCTCCATCCTTACCTTCCATTCCGTCAAATTGTTAGTGGCAGGGGTAACAAGGTCATTTTACTTGAAGGATTAAATATCTCCATTAAAATATTAAGGATTCAATATATGCGCATTAAATTAATAAAAAATTCATTTAAAATAAACAAAAATTAAACGTTTGTATAAATTTTTTCTTTCTTTCCCCACGGTTTCATCCTTATCTCTATTCCCTTTCTTCATCTTTTGTCACTCGTTGACCACACCCAGTGCCTATCAAGTTTTAGTACAAGAATTCAACCATGAACTCAAATTAAGCCATCACTATGAACTTAACTTGGAGAACCAGCTTTAGAATTTTATTAAATAATTCATACCATCCAACCATGAATCTCAACTATCCGCAACATTGTTCTTTATCTCTGTAAAATTTTATTGTTGAAAACAAGCATGAAAGAAAGAAAAAAAAATCAACAAAATCCAAATCCTTCTTCGTCACCATAACCATTATCTCATCTCTACTGAGGTACAACCCGTTGCTTACCATTAGCACTCACTTTTCGTCTTTTTTTTTACTATTTCTCTCTCTTCTCCAAGCCTCAAGCAAATTTTTTTAGTCTAAAATCTCTTCAGATGGCTCATTGTTATTATAAAATTTTTAGGCTACAAATAGGGATACAGATCTCGACGATGATTGTCCTTATTTGTCGTCGTCAATGACAACAAATTGTTGTGAAGGTAGTTTGTTAGTTAGAAAGTTTTCATATGTGGATACTAGCTACAACTAAAGTCTGATATATAAAGCTGCCATGTCAGCGTTAGGTAGTTAAGGTTTCAACTTTCCTTTGTATATATATCAGATGACACTTATGTAATTCCAAAAAGATGTTATCATAGGTTTGATGTAAGCTTTCAAGGATCACAAGGATCTCCAAATAGCAATAGTTCTTTCTCTAGTCAGTCACAACAACATGCAAATGCTCAAGCTTTTGTAGCCTTTTTAGCTACAGTTGCAGATGCTTCATGGTATTTGGACACAGGTGCCCACAGATCATATCACAGCTGATATGAATAAATTGGATATTAAGGAAGACTACAATGGAACAGAGATTGTACAAGTTGGCAATGATAATAAACTTCCTATTTTACATATTGGTTCCTCTCTTTTGACTAGTCTTTTAAAGTCAAACAGGTTGCTGCTTAATAGAATTCTACATGTTCCACAGATCATAAAAAAATCTGTTAAGTATTTCCAATCTTGTTCAAGACAATAATGTTTATGTGGAGTTTCATCCTTATTTTTGTCTTGTTAAGGGCAAGGTCACGAATCAAGCTCTACTTCATGGAAGACTTGATCAAGGATTGTTTAAACTCACTTCACGAAGGCATGAGATCTCAACAGCAGTTTCATATTTAGTTCCAACATGTAGAGACTATAATGTTTCGGATCAAGCAAATAATTCTAATAATGCAGTTCTAACATCAATGTATTTCAAGCTGGTTTCTTTGCTTTCCTATGTTGATGATGGTTGTAGTTTAGCCTCCTCTTAAATCATGTGGCACAGGAGACTAGGACATCCTAATTCGAATGTCTTAGCTCATATTGCTAACAAGTGTAAATTGTTCGATAAACAACTTCAGTGTGAGTCTTGCAGATTTGGCAAGCAGTGCCATTTATCCTATCTAACTTCATTACATGTAGCTACTCAACCATTAGAAATAGTTTATGTAGATGTCTGGGGGCCTTCACCTATTCAATCAACAGATGGATACACATATTACTTGCTTTTTGTAGATGGTTACAATAAGTACAATTGGATTTATCCTTTATCTTCCAAAGCTGAAGTTGCTAGCATATTTCCTCTTTTCTTGTCCTTGGTGGAAAGACAGTTTAATTGTAAATTAAAATGTCTTCAAACGGATTGGGGTGGAGAGTTCAGGCCACTTAGGTCATTGCTTGATAAATTAGATATTGTTTTTAGACATCCCTGTCCATGTGTTCATCAACAAAATGGAGCTATTGAACAAAGGTGCAGGTCAGTGGTTGAAATAGGGTTGACACTGTTAGCTCAGACAGCTCTTCCTTTGCATTTTTGGTGGCATGCCTTTCATACAACATCTTACTTGCTCAATAGGTTACCTACACCTCTATTGAACTACATGTCACCATATCAAAAGCTTTATCATAGGCAACCTGATTATCAAATGCTTAAAGTATTCGGATGTGCATGTTTTCCTAACCTCAGGCCTTATCAAAGGAATAAATTTTCTTTTCATATATCAGTATGTGTATTTTTAGGCTATAGTAGCTGTCATAAAGGCTACTTATGCTTACACTATTCTGGCCGAATTTATGTGTCCAAGAGTGTGACTTTTCATGAAGAAATATTTCCTTTTAACACTGGTAATTTCTCAAATTCTCAATCCTCATCTACTACTATAAGTCCAACTAAAGAGTCTGTTTGGGTTTTTCTTGCTCATATGGTATTTGACACATCCAAAAAAAGATTGTCTCTCAAGTAAAGGAGTGTCGAAGTAATAAACCCGGTAAGACTGGGTCGATCCACGAGGAAGAAATTTTAGTGCTACAAACTATAATTTAAGCAAATATGATATGAATGATTCAAAGGGATGGCAAGATAATATCAACAAATATGAGTAAGGAATAAGTTCTTAAACAATAAATAAGATTAATTAAAATACAATAGAAATTAACACAATAATAATGAAAGCTAAGGTTAGGGGATCCACCTTTGATATATCAAATAAGGATAAGTAGCCCTTTTTATTATACGAATTATATTTGTTTCGTTACCAATATTTATACCACTTCTTGTAAATGGGTTCAAGCATCCAATGTGCGAATCACCATATGTCGACAATAAATCAAGATTCCTAGCTAGATTCATGTCAGTAAGGAAGAACCATACGACATCTAGAAAGGATCCAAGCATTTGATGTGCCAATAATTGTCGACAATGGATCAAGACCTCCACTTTACGAGTGGTGTCAAGATTGATTAAGAAAATAAATATAAATCATATAAAATAAACAATACAAGATTATGATAATTAAGCACATATCAAGAGGTTAGAGAATCCTTACTCTCATATTAAGGGTTTCACCATTTCACCTTATCAAAAGAGAAATTAGAATGACATTATAAAAGAAAGAAAACAAATTGCAAGAAAAGAAGATTTATTAATAGCATAAACACACAAGAGAGAAAAACACAATACAAGATCTCAGCCAAGGCCAAGATGCCCTCATGGGTCACAAGGCGCCTCTATTTATAGATAGATTCAGGGACAAACTTGTCAAATTACAAGGGAATAATTGTCAAATATTAGATGCACCAACTTTGCCAATTGGGATAATTAGGTGAACTGACTTTGACCACCAATTTTGACATTGAATTATTGAGAATTTTAATTACATGCATTCATGAAAGTCGTAGATATTTCTCTCAGCTTTTTAGAACATCTTGATTCATACGATTTGGATATGTATTTTGAGAGATATGATCAAAATACTGAAGTATGGTCAGGCTGGACCGAGATTGTAGATGGGTTCACTTCAAGCTCATTTTTTGTCTAATAAGAGTCTGAATTTGATGATACTTGTGAAATATAATCTTGTAGATAATTTAATCAGCTTTCCAAAACATTAAGATTTACACCATTCTGATATATAAATAGAGATTTATGCCTATTTTACCAAACTTGTAACAAAACTAAAATTAAAAGAAAGTTAATTCCAAAGATGCAAAGACTACAAATATGCTTAAGTTGAGGAATTTAATGACACTATTAATGCAATATGATGAACTAAACCCTTATTAAGCATACATATTTAAGTGTTCATGGCTGTAGTAGCTGTCATAAAGGCTACTTATGCTTACACTCTTCTGGCCGAATTTATATGTCTAAGAGTGTGACTTTTCATGAAGAAAATTTTCCTTTTAACACTGGTAATTTCTCAAATTCTCAATCCTCATCTACTACTATAAGTCCAACTAAAGAGTCTATTTGGGTTTTTCCTGCTTATATGGTATCCAAGCTTCATAAACCTGTTTACATAGCAACTGACTCCTCACTAGTTGAAGATGTTTGAAACACTGCTTTATCTCCTACATTAGCTTCTTCATCAATTCTAGCTTAATATACAATGCGAAGTCCTTCTCACTTGGTCTCTTCATCTTATTCACTCTCTACTCTTGATCTAACACCTGATGTAACATCTACTATGGCACGTCTTATAACATCTACTTTAGCATCTATTAAACAGCAGCTTCCTTCTAATACTTATCCTATGGTAACCAGGGCTAAAGCTGGTATATTCAACCAAAAGGTTTTCCATCTTATTGTGAATGAGAATTTTCTGACAACTGAACCATATTCAATCTCTCAAGCTTTGGCAACCTTTCACTGGAAGGAAGCTATACAGGCTGAATATGATGCTCATATGGCAAATAAGACATGGACTTTAGTTCTTGCTACAAATAATTTGCATTTAGTTGACTACAAATGAGTCTTTAGAATTAAATACAAGTCTGATGGCAGTGTCCAGAGGTATAAAGCCAGGCTTGTGGCTAAGGGATTTCAACAATTTCCTGATATCGATTACTTTGAAACCTTTAGCCCAGTTATCAAGCCTTATACAATTAGAATTGTGTTCTCCCTTGCAGTGACTTTTCAATGGGAAATTTAGCAAATTGATGTTAATAATGCATTTCTGAATGGAGAGCTTCAAAAGGATGTCTATATGTATCAACCAACAAGCTTTGTATACAACAAACATTCTCATTTTGTATGCAAATTGCACAAGTCCCTGTATGGTTTGAAGCAGGCTCCCCGGGCTTGGTTTGATAAGCTTAAAAGAGCCTTGCTTCAGTAGGGGTTCATCATGTCCATAGCAGACACTGGCTTATTCATTTATAGGAAAGGAAGCAAGATAGTTCTTCCTTGGTTTATGTTGATGACATACTGGTAATAGGTAATGATTTGTCTTAAGTGCAGCAAGTTATTCAGGATTTGAACAAACAGTTTGCTCTGAAAACTCTAAGGAATGTGAGTTACTTCTTAGGTTTTGAGGTGCAAAGAAATAATGAAGGCTTGCTGCTAACTCAGAAGAAATATGCTATGGATTTATTGAAAAAATGTAATATGTTGGAAGCTAAGAAAACAAATACTCCAATGGTAGCTAATCTAAAACTGTCAAGTGATGACAGTCAAACATTTGAGAATCCTGCTCTTTATAGAAATATTACAGGTACACTGTAAAATCTTACTATGTCACGGCCTGGCATCTTCTTTGCTGTGAATAAGCTAAGCCAATTTTTGTAGTCTCAAACAAATATGCAGTGGTATTCTTGCAAAAGATTACTTAGGTATATCAAAGGAACTCTTGATCGTGGACTAATGTTTAGGCCTATGCAGAATTTGAATTTAACAGGCTTCAGTGAAGCTGATTGGGCCAGTTCGATTGATGATAGAAAATCAACCTCTGGATGCTGCATATACTTTGGTGATAATCAAGTTTACTGGTCTTCTAAGAAATAGAAGGTGGTAGCCAGATCTTCAACAGAGTCAGAGTACAGAGCTCTGTGACAGGCAGCAACTGAGATAATTTGGCTTCAAAGTTTAATGAAACAGCTTGGATATCAACTGTATGTTGTACCTGTGTTATGGTGTGATAATAAAGGTGCTGAGTCCCTAGCAACTAATCAAGTATTTCACTCATGCACCAAACATATAGAAGTTGTCATTCATTTTATAAAAGAGAAAGTATTAGCAAAACAATTAGTGGTAAAGCATGTGCTACAGAATATCAGACTGTAGATATTATGACCAAATCACTGCCTGAAACAAGATTTGAATTTTTAAGGTCTCAGTTGAACACTAATTTTGCAGACAAGTTTGCTGGAAAAGAACCCAACTACACTTGAGGGGGCATGTTGTGAAGGTAGTTTGTTAGTTAGTTAGAAAGCTTCCATATGTGGATATCAGCTACAACTAAATTCTGATATAGAAAGCTGCCATGTCAGCATTAGGTAGTTAAGGTTTCAACTTTCCTTTGTATATATATCGAATGACACTTATGTAATTGGTTAAGAAATTGTATGACTAAATTCTGTTACAAAATCTTTTTGGAATTCTCTCAAATCATCGCTTATACCTTCTCTTAATTCAACTCAAATCAACCGTCCCCACTGAGCTCATTATCTACTGATCTACTCATCTCAATGTAATCTCTACTACCTTCGTATTTATTATCCACATCTACAACAATCCAATAACCACCATTATTTGATTTTATAACAACCAACAAATCCATTTAGAGCCCCATTTAAGAATATAAGAGTCATGAATTTGATTTTGGGTCGGAAGATGATGCTATGGGTCTGACAATGAGTGAAGCGAAAGGACGGAAGGAGTAAATAGAAAAAGGGAAGGACCGAGAAAGGATGAAAAAGGAAAATTTAAAAATGGAAAACGATGTAAAGGAAAATTATAATTTATAAATTTATTATAATTAATAATTTAGCTGTCCTTTGCCTTTGTTTCCAATTTTACAATTCCAACAAAAACATAAAAAATATTATTTTATAATATTTTAATTTTACGCTTCAAAGGTAATTTTGTTATTTCACAAAGATGGTTATAGGCAAAATGGAAATGAAGGTATTAAAAGTTTTACTTTTATATTAAATTATAAAATATAGAAAAAGTGATTTTTGTCTTTGGACATCCTAGGATGGTTAATGCTGAAGAATATGCTATCAAAGGCAAATAAGTAATTGTATTGAATCACGTAAGATTTCTGATACTTTAACTAAACGGGAGATAACGACACAGGGGTTCGCCTAATAGTTTCCCAAAAGGGAATAGATAAAAATGGTCAATATAAGGATATTTTAGTCATATTATGTGTCTTTTCTTTTTCTCATTGCCAGAAACTAACTGTTTCACTGTTGAAGTTAATGATTGCAATTTAAATTGAAGGGGAAAAGTTAATGATAAAAAATCCAAGAAAAAAGTCATCAGAGCAAACCTCAGGAGGTGAAAAAAAATTTCTCAGAAATATTCCCCTTAAGAGACTGAAAATTCCAAATTACCCCCAAAAATTCGAATTCTGTCGATAACTTAAACAGCTAAACATGACAGCTAAAATAAGTTTCATCATCTATCGAAAATACCCTAATATTCACCTTTTTAACTAATAAATCAATAAAATAATTGCATTAGTCGAACATAGAAAAATATAAAAAAAGATTATAAAAAGTAAGATAATTGAGAAAAAAGATTGAAGAACATATACTGGCATAAATAAAATTAAAAGAAAAAACTAGTAATAATAACTCAAACAAATAAATAAAACTTAGTAGCAACCCAACAACTCTATCATCAATAATATAATCAATCAAAATAATAAATAAAATTAGAAAAAAAAACCAACAATCCAACAACTTAGTAGCAACCTAGTAACAAGCAAACTCAACAGCTTTACCATCACCATCCAGTAGCTCCACCATTGTCATCCAGTAAAAAAATTGAAAAGTTTGAAAACTTTTTGTGAAAACACAGCAACTCAGCATCACAATCTAGCAATTTAGCATTACCACCACAGCTAGGGTTGGCAATGGGGCGGGGCAAGTACCTAGACCCACCCCGCTGAATTATTTTTTGCCTTGCCTTAGCCTACCCCGGGGTGGGGGAAAAAATAATTAAGCGGATCTAGACCTGCCTCGCCTCTCCCTTGTGATGTTTACAAATTTTTGTTTTCCATTCTCATGAAATCATATAAATATACCATATACAACTATAATAATTTGTTAACAATCATAAAAACAATATATCTATTCAAACTAAGATCATAAATATGAATAACAACCAAAGTAACAAATAAACAACCATCATTTCATTAAAAATCTAAGATTACCAGGTAAACAATAATTCAATAACTAATACCAAGTTACCAACAAATAAAATGAACAAGTACATGGCCACAACAATAACAAACACTCTAAGTAAAAATACTCACAATAATAAAAGCATGCCAATACCAACAAACAAGTAACTAATAAATAATGCCAACACTTTAATAAAACTAAACCAATAAGTTGATAGCACACAAGATCAACTTCCCACATCTAACAATCCAATGAAACATTCTCACAAAGATGTCACTAAACTTCCTCCTTCATCAATTGGTGTTTCCCCTCCAATCATCTCTTCTTAAAGAGTTATAACTAGAAACATAATAACCAAATTAATAAATAAACAAGAAAATTAAACAATAATAATAATCAATAAAATATACTAAATATATTAGAACTTATACCTCGTGTTTGTAGTCATAACCAATTTTAGGGACACATTAATGCCTCCAATGTGTCAAAAAGAAGTCTAATGTGTTGTGGACTCAAAACTTTACCACTAGTGCTAAAAGCAGACTCAATGGAATTGTAAACACTGGGTAGCCGAAATATCTCTAGCAATAGTGGATAATACAAGAAACTTAATTTTATTCATTTTCTACCAAAGCAAAACATCAAAGTCAGGATCACTAATTACATGATCCTCTAAATAAATATATAGCTCAAACTTCATTTGTAATCCCATATTAGTACTTTCTTTAAAATTTTCATATTCAATATCGAGTGAGTTCGATGCACCATCTTCTATAACACCTATTGCATCTGGTAAATTTGCAACAAATTCCCTTTACTCATTACTCAAACCCAATCTACATTGATAATCTATCACAAAGTCTTCACAAGAGCATGTACTCTCTCAATATGCTCAAAAGAACCACCTTCATAAATCTTCTTGGATACAAACTCTACCATTATTATTTTACACCTAGGATCCAAAACCATAGCCATAACTAACACTTCATGGAATATAATTCGCATATTTTTCAAACTTTTCTATCATTGCAATAGCCATTTCCTGAATCTTTTCAGAAGAAGATGTAAGCAAAGAGCTCAAAGATAATCATAACTCACCAATTTTTGGAAAAAAAGACTTGTATGCCGTGAGATAATTTGTACCAAAAGATATTTCAGTCAACCTATAAAACTTTTCCAAATGATCACACACAAGTTTTGCTGCTGACTATTTATCTTCCTTAGGCAAATCTGTGGATAGATTATCATACTCCTTCAAACAAACAAACACATCTTTGTAGGCCAAAGCTATATTCAACATCTTATAAGTAGAGTTCCACCTAGTTTTATAATCAAGAGGACAATGTTTTATTAAATGTCAATTTCAAGTGACGTGCCGTTTCCTCAAACTTTTTGACTCTCTTAGGTGTAGATGTCCAAAAAGCAACACTATCCCTAACCTTCTTAATGCCCATTCCAATCACTTCTAACTCATATTTAACTATTAGATTCAATATATGAGAACAATATCATATGTGAAAGAGTTTCCCGTGCAACATCAAATGTCCATCACCCAATTTATCAAGTGCTTGTGTTATCATGACATCATTGGTGGAACAATTATCTACAGTTGAAGTAGATAATTTCCTTTTGAAATTCCAATCATACAAGCAATCAACCAATATCTTTCTAAGACATTCCGCCATACGTAGGGCTGGCACATATACAAACTTAACAAGTATAAGCATAAAATTATGAGAAACTATATTTAATATAAATAAATTAATAAATAAGATAAGATTGCAACTTTGAACATACCTCAAAATCCGATTATGGAGTTTCCATAAATTGTCAATAAAATGAGCTGTTATAACCATATATCTTTTTTATTTTTGATTTCTAAAAGTCCACATGTTAGTTGTTGTAGCTACACTACCTTGTATGTTTTCCAATAATTCCATTGTCTTTTCTCACTTTCAAACAACTTGTATTTCATTTTTCAATTATTTCTTCTCATTGTAACAAGCAGAGGTTGGGCATAATTCATCATTTTTCTAAAGCTCTCATACTCAACAACCATTTTTGCAATGGAAGTTCATGTAAAACAACCATTATTGCAACTAGAGCTGTATAAACATATTTATCAAAAGCATCTTTATCATGGCATAACAAGTTTGTAAGAGTTCCATCACTTTGTTTCTGGAATTTCAAAATGCTTTGTTCCATGGTTAGTTGATTAGCTCGACGACATCTTTTCAAATGCTTATTTAAATGGGAGGTGTCATCCAAAGCCCTAGCAACTAATTTTGTCCCACAATGATTACAACATGCTTTTGGTACTTCATCAACAACTAACTTTATAAAATATTGTCAAACTTGTGATGTGGTCCTAGACTTTTTATTGGGTTAAGACAATTCATCATCTTCTTCTTCTAGTCCTCTCTTACTAGTAGATATAGCAATATCTTCATAATCATCACTTTGATTTAGGGTATTTGACATCTTCATTTCTTGTTGTGATTGTGAAGACATTGTTTAGCAAAAAAAATCATAAATATATGCAAAATTAAATATAATTAAGGAAGAAAAACAACAAGTTTCAAAATTAAATAAAGTATAGCTTAATTAATTAGCAAGGAGAAGACTGTACATACACGCACGCGCGTGCGCACACAGACACACAGACACACAGACACACACACATATCTCACTATATTAAACTATACATATAATATAATAATAAAATTAATTACAAACAAATAATATAATATCAAACTATACATATCATATCATCTTCGTGTGTAGGCAATAACAAACAAATAAATATAGCATACATATATACATACTAATAATTACAAACAAACAAACTTAGGTATTTAATAATCATAAATTTGTATAAGAAAATCAATAAAATAAAATTATGTCTAATTCTGATGTAATTAACTAATGATCAAAGAATTAGTCTTCTTGCCAATTATATTAAATATGTTTTTCATAAAGGATATCAACGTTTTTAGACGCTATGTTAAATATGTTTAGACTGTTTTTATTGTAAAATATTATTTTTGAAAAAAGATATAACATATGTATGTTATTAGATTTCAAGATACTAATTGCTATATATATTTATATTTTAATTCTCAAATTCTTAGATCTAAACATAATTAAAAAAAAAAAGATACTACCCTAATCAATTTTTGCATTGTTAGCCTATTAGCTAGCCTAGCATGAAGAAATCCTATGAAGGTAACTTTGGGGACCAAAGTATAATATTGGCATAAAACTTTGATTTCATTTGCACACATGATGAAGATTTCTAAAGGGAAAAGCATAAAGAAGACTTAATTGTTAAGAGAAGAAGCAATTGAATAATGATTTAAAATATTTCATATTGTATAAATTTCTGGAAATTTATTTTCATTTATTCATTAGATACTTGTTATAGAAAAAAGAACATGCAACTAACTCATACAAGTGCAAAAATATCCTACCGTACACGTGTTCATTAAGTTTTTTCCTAAACCCAGCCCAAAAAACAAATTTTCAAACTCTCATGAATCTTCTCACCATCTGAATATATTATCCACTGAGAAGATTCAATAATAATTTCTAAAAGAAAAAGAAAATTGAGGTGGAATTGGGGAAATAAACAAATATTCAGATTCAACCACAAGGAAGGGTAGGGTTTATGACTTACGAGAGACTTCATGGAAAGAACATAACCCCACACACCTTGTTGGCCTCAAATGCATTGAAACAGACGGTAACACCAGATTCAAACTCCATTGAAAACAGTAGAGAAGCATGCAATCGAAAGCAGTAGTAGCAGCGGAAGCAATAATAGCAAAAGTCGAACAAGACGAGAGACAAAGCTTCAACAGAGCCCCAATCAAACCCAGATTGAACTCAGCCGACATAAATGCAATACTCAATCTCCCTTTCCTTTTTCTCTCAACACATACACAAAAACACCCACCTACCCTCTCAACTCATACACAAAAACACCCACCTATCCTCTCAACTCATACACAAAAACACCCACCTATCCTCTCAACTCTCTCGCTTCTTCTCTTCTCTTCTCCAACAAACAAAAAAAAAAACGAAAAATTAATAAGATACTTGTTGTTATAGATGATGGATGGATAGGGAGAGTGGGAGGTTGGAAAATGGCAGCCATGGCGAGAGGAAAGCCGGCGGAGGTGAAGAGTAGAGAGAGTGAAAAAGTTTTGACCAATGTTGGTGAAGTTTTTTTAATTTATTTTGATGAACTCTTTTTTAATTAATTTTTTATTTTTTGATTTGGTGGAGGAGACATTAAATAAAAGGATAGGGGGATTATCAAGTGACCCCCTATTATTTTTCGAAAACCTGCACCAAAACCTCCGTCCTTACCTTCCGTTCCATCAAATTGTTGGTGGCAGGGGTAACTAGGTCATTTTACTTGAAGGATTAAATATCTCCGTTAAAATATTAAGGATTCGATATATGCGCTTTAAATTAAAAAAATTCATTTAAAATAAACAAAAATTAAACGTTTATATAATTTTTTTTCTCTCTCCCCACGGTTTCATCTAGGGATGGCAAAATGACCCTCCAGGTCCGGGGCCTCAGTGTGACCCGTGTTTTAAGGGCGGATTTTAACCCGTTTATTTTGAATTTAGGGTCGGGTTTGAGTCTTTAAATGTGTTGACCCGTTCGAGGTGAGTCTGGGCCTGGATCCACCCTCCAGCCCCGTTTGACCCGCCCCGCCCCGCCCCGCACTGTATTAGGATGTAAATGAAAAAATAAAGTATTTGAACTTACAAGTAATTTTTAAGGGTGATTATGATAAATTATAATATTTTACAATATCATGTAATTTTACTAGACTATATAAATAAAATTACATCTCTTAAGCCATATAATTCCTGATTCCCCATTTCAATATACTATGTTTATTTTATTAATTATTATTACTTTTATTGAATTTCCTTATTTAGTTATTAATTTGGTTATTATATGTTTCTAGGTGTAATTCCTTAAGAAGAGATGGTTGGAGAGAAAACATTGGATGATGAAGGAGGAAGTTCAATGACATCTTTGTGAGGTTGTTTCGTTTGAGTGTTACATGTAGGAAGAAGATATTGTGTGCTATCAACTTGTTGGTTTGGTTTCGTTAAAGTGTTGACATTATTTTTATTTACTTGTTACTGTGTTGGTTATCGGCATAAGAATCAACTACTAAAAAACAATCATTCTATTCAAAATCTAAAATTTCCAAGTAAACTATATTCAACAAACAATACCAAGTCATCAACAAACAAAATCAACAAGTACATGGCGACAACAATAATAAACACATCAAGATAAACAACTCACAACAATAAAAACATACCAATCTAGGGATATCAAAATTACCTATGATATACAAGGCCGTTATAGTTAAATATGATACAAAAAGGCAAAAAAACGAAGCTAAAACAAGCAACTTGCCAAAACACTCGACACGACTTGACATGTAAGTATCGAGTGTCGGATGTCACTCAACATGTAAGTGTCGAGTGTCGGATGACGACACTTACATGTCGAGTCGTGTCGAGATTCATAACTGACATTTGATATCAGTCTATTTTTGAAGACATCGAGTGTCGGATCTCGACACTTACTTGTCGAGCCGTGTCGAGATTCACAACCGACACTCGATATCAATCTATTTTCGAAGACATCGAGTGTTAGATGCATCATCCACACTCGACACTTACATGTTGAGTCGTGTCGAGCTCTATTAAGCGCGTCGAGTTTTGTCAAGTTATGTCGAGCGTTTTGACAAGTTGCTTGTTTTAGCTTTATTTTTTTTTACCTTTTTGCATCATATTTAACTATAACGGTCTTGTGTTTGCAGGTTAAAGCACATGGCAGGTGAATTGACATCCCTACTTGTGCGTGTATGTATGATTTTAATTTGAAGATATATTATCTTCAAACTTGTTAAAAAATAGACTTAATTATGTACTTGTCAATAGATTGAAATGGCTATGAAATTTTATAGGGGCGAAGCGAGACGTCCAAATCGGCCCATTTATATTTTGCCCCGCCCCGCCCCATTGCCCCTTTTCTTCATCTTTTGTCACCCATTGACCACACCTAGGACCCATCAAGTTTTAGTACAAGAATTCAACCATGAACTCAAATTAAGCGATCACTATGAACTCAACTTGGAGAACCAGCTTTAGAATTTTATTGAATAATTCATACCATCCAAGCATGAATCTCAACTACCCGCAACATTGTTCTTCATCTCTGTAAAATTTTTTTGTGGAAAACAAGCATGAAAGAAAGAAAAAAAATCAACAAAATCCAAATCCTTCTTTGTCACCCATAACCATTGTCTCATCTCTACAGAGGCACAACCCCTTGCCTACCATTAGCACTCACTTTTCCTCTTTTTCTTTTACTGTTTCTCTCTTCTCTAAGTCTCAAGCAAATTTTTTCAGTCTAAAATCTCTTCAGATGGCTCATCGTTATTAGAAAATTTTTTAGTCTGCAAATAGGGATACAGATCCTGGCGACCATTTTCCTTATCTGTCGCCATCAACAACGGCAAATCAACCATCCCCACTGAGCTCATCATCTACCGATCTACTCACCTTAATGTAATATCTACCGCCTTCGTATTTATCATCCACATCTACAACAATCCAATAACCATCATTATTTGATTTTACAACAACTAACAAATCCATTTAGAGCCCCATTTAAGAATAGAAGAGCCATGAATTTGATTTTGGGTCGGAAGATGATGCTGTGGGTCTGACAATGAGTGAAGGGAAGGGAAGGGAAGGAAGGAATAAATAGAAAAAGTGAAGAATATAGGACCGAGAAAGGATGAAAAAGGAAAATATAAAAATTGAAAAAGAGGTAAAGGAAAATTATAAATTATAATTTATTATAATTAATGATTTGTCGTTTGCCTTTGTTTCCACTTTTACAATTCCAGCAAAAACATAAAAAAATATTATTTTATAATATTTTAATTTTACTAAACCCAAAGTAACTTAGAATCACAATCTAGCAATTTAGCATTACCACCACAGCTAGGATTGGGGTTTGGGGCAACAAGTACCTAAACCCGCCCCGCTGAATTATTTTTTGCCTTGCCTTACCCTGCCCTGCGGTGGGACAAAAAATAATTAAGCGGATCTAGACCTGCCTCGCCTCTCCCTTGTGATGTTTACAAATTTTTGTTTTCCATTCTCATGATATCATATAAATATATCATATATAACTACAATAATTTTTTAACAATTATAAAAACAATATATCTATTCAAACTAAAATCATACATATGCATAACAACCAAAGTAACAAATAAACAACCATCATTTCATTAAAAATCTAAGATTACCAAGTAAACAATAATTCAAAAAATAATACCATGTTACCAACAAACAAAATGAACAAGTACATGGCCACAACAATAACAAACACTCTAAGTAAACGTACTCACAATAATAAAAGCATGCCAATACCAACAAACAAGTAAATAATAAATAATGCCAATACTTTAATAAAACTAAACCAATAAGTTGATAGCACACAAGATCAACTTCCTACATCTAACAATCCATTGAAACATCCTCACAAAGATGTCACTGAACTTCCTCCTTCATCAATTGGTGTTTCCCCTCCAATCATCTCTTCTTAAAGAATTATAACTAGAAACATAATAACCAAATTAATAAATAAACAAGGAAATTAAATAATAATAATAATAATCAATAAAATATACTAAATATATTAGAACTTATACCTCGTGTTTGTAGCCATAACCAATTTTAGGTACACATTAATGTCTCCAATGTGTCAAAGAGAAGTCTACTATGGTGTGGACTCAAAATTCTACCACCAGTGCTAAAAGTAGACTCAAATGGAACTGTAGACACTAGGTAGCCGTAAAATCTCTAACAATAGTGGACAATACAAGAAACTTAATTTTATTCATTTTCCACCGAAGTAAAATATCAAAGTCAGGACCATTAACCACATGATCCTCCAAATAAATATCTAGCTCAAACTTCATTTGTAATCCCATATTAGTACTTTCTTTAAATTTTTCATATTCAATATCGAACTCATTCGATGCACCATCTTCTATAACACCTCTTGCATCTGGTAAATTTGCAACAAATTCCCTTTGCTCATTACTCAAACCCAATCTACATTGATAATCTATCACCAAGTCTTTACAAAGAGCATGTACTCTCTCAATATGCTCAAAAACACCATCTTCATAAATCTTCTTGGATACAAACTCAACCATTATCATTTTACACCTAGGATCCAAAACCACAGCCATAACTAACACTTCATGGAATATAATTCCAATATTTTCAAACTTTTCTATCATTGTAATAGCCATTTCCTAAATCTTTTCATAAGGAGATGTAAGCCAAGAGCTCAAAGATAATCATAACTCACCAACTTTTGGAAAAAAAAACTTGTATGCTGTGAGATAATTTGTACTAAAAAATATTTTAGTCAATTTATAAAACTTTTCCAGATGATCGCACATGAGTTTTGCTGCTGACTATTCATCTTCCTTAGGCAAATATGTGTATAGATTATCATACTCCTTCAAACGAACAAACAAATCTTTCTAGGCCAAAGCTATACTCAACATCTTATAAGTAGAGTTCCACCTAGTTCTATAATCAAGGGACAATGTTTTATTAAATGTCACTTTCAAGTGACGTGCCGTTTCCTCAAACTTTTTGATTCTCTTAGGTGTAGATGTCCAAAAAGCAACACTATCCCTAACCTTCTTAATGCCCCATTCCAATCACTTCTAACTCATCTTTAACTATTAGATTCAATATATGAGAACAACATCGTATGTGAAAGAGTTTCCTGTGCAACATCAAATGTCTATCACCCAATTTATCAATTACTTGTTTTATTATCATGACATCATTGGTGGAACAATTATCTACAGTTAAAGTAGATAATTTTCTTTTGAAATTCCAATCATACAAGCAATCAACTAACATCTTTCTAAGATATTCCAACATACGTGGGACTAGCACTTATACAAACTTAGCAATTATAAGCATAAAATTATGAGAAACTATATTTAATATAAATAAATTAATAATAAGATAAGATTACAATTTTGAACATACCTTAAAATCTGATTATGGAGTTCCCATAAATTGTCAATAAAATGAGCTGTTATAACCATATATGCTTTCTTTTGATTTCTAGAAGTCCACATGTTAGTTGTTATATCTACACTACCTTGTATGTTTTCCAATAATTCCATTGTCTTCTCTTTCTCACTTTCAAACAACTTGTATTTCATTTTTCAATTATTTCTACTCATGGTACCAAGTAGAGGTTAGGCATAATTCATCATTTTCCTAAAGCCCTCATACTCAACAACCATTTTTGCAATGGAGTTCATGCAAAACAACCATTTTTGCAACTAGAGCTCTACAAACATATTTATGAAAAGCATCTTTATCATGGCATAACAAGTTTGTAAGAGTTCCATCACTTTGTTTTTGGATTTTAAAAATGCTTTGTTCCATGGTTAGTTGATTAGCTCGACGACATCTTTTCAAATGCTTATTTAAATGGGAGGTGTCATCCGAAACCCTAGCAACTAATTTTGTCCCACAATGATTACAACATGCTTTTGGTACTTTATCAACAACTAACTTTATAAAATATTGTCAAACTTGTGATGTGGTCCTAGACTTTTTATTGGGTTAAGACAATTCATCATCTTCTTCTTCTAGTCCTCTCTTACTAGTAGATATAGCAATATCTTCATAATCATCACTTTGATTTAGGGTATTTGACATCTCCATTTCTTGTTGTGATTGTGAAGACATTGTTTAGCGAAAAAAATCATAAATATATGCAAAATTAAATATAATTAAGGAAGAAAAACAACAAGTTTCAAAATTAAATAAAGTATAGCTTAATTAATTAGCAAGGAGAAGACTGTACATAAACGCACGCGCGTGCGCACACAGACACACAGACACACACATATCTCACTATATTAAACTATACATATAAATAAGAATAAAATTAATTACAAACAAATAATATAATATCAAACTATACATATAATATCATTTTCGTGTGTAGGCAATAACAAACAAATAATCATATAATATGCATATATACCTACTAAAAATTACAAACAAACAAACTTAGGTATTCAATAATCATAAATTTGTATAAGAAAATCAATAAAATAAAATTATGTGGAGTTTCAAAAAAAATAAATATTGATATGTATGCATTTATGTATTGTAAAACTTAGAAATTAGGTTAAGGATTAGTGGGTTGGATGGTGTGTGGATTTAGGCCCATGAGTTGGGGCCTTATATGCAGAAAAGAAAGGATTTTCTTAAAAGGGGGGGGGGGAGGAAAGAAGAAAAAGGAAGAGAAGAGTTCACAGTTCCAGGAGGAGAAGAACAAAAAAAGAAGAAGAAAAAGGAGAGAGAAGAAAAGAGAGGAAAAATTTCAAAGAAGTTAGCTTGGAAAACAAGTAGGGGTTTCAAATACTATACTTAATTCATGTTGTGTGTTTTATTGTTGAATTGATATTAGTTGTTATGCTTGTAACTTGTTTTAACTTAATTTCTTACTTGCTTAGATGATAAATTATGAGTGAAACTACTTATTATAAGTTGATTGTTGTAGTGGAATGAGGAATTATGTGTGAAATTTAAGTATTGATGAAGAGAAGTAGAGATGGTTTTGTGAGAAGTGTAATTCATGTGACTGCCTTGTGTTCATTGAGTTGATGCATTTTTTGGATTGAGAATTTCATGATTTCTCATTTGTTTGGGAAAATAGACGTATTAAGCTTTAATTAGCCATTGATTTCGTTGAATTTGGAGTTAAAATAGATTTTTGGTGAATTTTTAAAGTTAGAGGTCAAAATCTGGAAATGGAAAAGAGGAAACCAACTTAATGTAACAGGTTTGCATGGCCGAATTCAGTTTCTGCCATTTCTCTCGACACCACTCAACACTTTACTGTCGAGTGTCGAGTGAACAGTATCGGGTAAACAGTATTGTCGAGTGAACAGTGCTGTTGAGTGAACAGTGCTGTCGAGTGAACAATATCGAGTGTCGAGAAAAATTTCAGAACCACCCTAAATCGACTGTACACTTCCCAAAAAGTCATAGATTTTGCAAAAAAATCGTATTTTCTTGAGATTTATCATAGTAATGATATTGAAAGATTGTTAATGTATGCATTGGACCTTGGATGGGCCGTTTTGTATACGGATCTAAGGAGAATGCGGATATTATATTCTTAGTGTTGGACCTTGGATGGGCCGTTCTGTATACGGATCCAAGGGGAACACGAATATAACGATATGATGTGTTAGACCTTGGATGAGCCGTTCTGTATACGGATCCAAGGGGAACACGAATATAACGGTATAATATGTTGAACCTTGGATGGGCCGTTCTGTATACGGATCCAAGGGGAACACGAATATAACAATATGATGTGTTGGACCTTGGATGGGCCATTTTGTATACGGATCTAAGGGGAACACGAACATAAAATTGATGTGCGAACGAACATAATTGTTTGATCTATCATTATTAGATGTCTAATTCTGTGATTGAATATTTGCGGAATGCTTATGATTTAGTATAATGTTAGAATATTCCTATTGGGCTTTATGCTCACCCCTCCCTCCACAGGTACACAGAAGGATGCTCATCCTAGCGATGTTCCAGAGCTTTCTTAGGGAGTTTGGAGTCTGCATGCATATAATGATTTTTTTTTGGACTGTCTTGATTCTCCTAGTTTGTAATGGGAGATTTCCTTAGGTGACTATTAATTGATGTATGTAAAATTAATTTTGAACAAGTAGTCATAAGTTATAATGAATTCTTGTGATATACATATATAATAATAATTAAAAAAAAACAACTTTTATGAGATCTG
Source organism: Boswellia sacra (assembly GCA_013180625.2). NCBI lineage: Eukaryota > Viridiplantae > Streptophyta > Magnoliopsida > Sapindales > Burseraceae > Boswellia > Boswellia sacra. The sequence goes on from SNVD02007714.1 coordinate 173,040, forward strand.
GATTACGTATTTTTTATAAATTCTTATTCAATCACCCATAATATCTCTAAATAAGAGATGTTAGGGCGTGATAGAGTGGTATCATAGCCTAGGCTTTACTGCGGACCTGTGGAAAAGAGGTAGATGGTTTGGGAGTGGTAGAGTCATGTTTGTGTGCTTGCATGTGCCTTGAATAACTGTTTGCTGTGTTCCTATTCTATATGTTATAGAATTCTGTCACTTATGTTTTGCCATTGATAAAAATTAGATAATGAGTTCTCCTACGCGAAGTGTTTCAAGTTCCAACCCACCTAAGGGTGATGAGAGGTCAGAATTTTACAAGACCATAAGGGATGTGGCCAATACATTGGCCGAAACAGTGGAAAACACGGTTAGGGAGGCTCTTCTTGCTAACCCACCGCCACCGCCTCAACCGGTGTTAGAAACGGGTGTTGACAATAGAATAAAGAGTGCACTTAGAGAAGTCCAACGCCATAATCCATCTATTTTCAATGGGGAGCTCGATCCTAATGTTGTAGAAGATTGGCTTATATGAGGTAAACGCCTCTTTAATCATTTGCAAGTTGAAGAGGATTTACGGGTTAAGGTGGTAACTAATCTGTTATCAGGAGAGGCATTGCAGTGGTGGATGTCTGTTGAGCGTATTAGAGGAGGAAACATCCTTACATGGAGGGACTTCTCTGCTCCCTTTCTGGATAAATATTTTCCTATGATTTTTCGGGACCAAAAGGAAAATGAGTTTATATACTTGACCCAGGGGAATATGATAGTGCAATAGTATGAGGCACGATTTACTGCCTTATCTCGTTTTGTACCTGGGTTAGTGGCAGATGAGGCTAGTAAAGCTCGGAGATTTCAAAAGGGACTGAGAGATGACATCAGACCCTCAGTAGCAGTATGTAGATTGACTACATATTCTGATGTGGTGGAGACCGCCTTAGTTGCAGAACAGGAGCTGTCCTAGAGTCACGGGGTGAAGGGTATTGGCATACCTTCTAGAGGAGCGAGACAGCAGGATCGTTTAATAAGAGATAGAGAACTCAGTCCAGTAGGACTTCCTTTAATTCTCAGTCTCAGCTACTGCAATCTCAAGGCTCCATGGCAAGTGGGTCCTCACAGAGTCAGAGAGTTTGTTATGGGTGTGGGAAACCAGGTCACTTGCGATATTAGTGTCCCAAATGTTATAGATATGGACAATACGGTCATATGCAATGGGATTGTTCGGCAGGGATGAAAGGTCCTTAGAGTGCCACTAGTCAAACCCAACCGACTCCTCGACAGGGGTCGGGTTCACAAACTAGACCCCGGTTTCAAGGACGTGATACTCATTCTCATCAGACTTCTAAGAGGTCTCAGATGGCTTCTTCTTAATCTGTTAGACCTCCAAGATCAGCTCAGAGCACTAGACATCAGGGATAGATGACTCAGGGACGAGTTTTTGCTCTGACTCAGCCAATAGAGCCTGTAGACCACAGAGTTGTGGGAGGTACATTATTGGTTTTTAACGCATGGGCTCGTGTTTTATTTGATTCTAGAACTACTCATTCTTTTATATCTACTCATTGTGCATCTGTATTAGGATTAGAGTCTGATTTGTTGGACTCTGTATTACATGTGGAGTCACCTATAGGTAATACTCTAGAGGTTGGGAGAATATGACGTTCTTGTATGCGAGAGATCAATGGCCATCGGTTGTCATTTGATTTAATACTTATGGATTTCACTGAGTGTGATGTGATATTAGGAATGGATTGGTTGTCCACTGATCGAGTTATATTATACTGTCACAAAAAGAAAGTGATCTTCCACACGCCAGAGGGGATCATTTTTAGTTTTTATGAGGACAAATATGCGTTATCCCATTACCCTTTGCTTGGGTCGTGGAATAAGAAAAGGGGCAGGAACATGATAACAAGTATATTTGTGGAAGAGGCTAATAAAGAGGTTTCTGAACTTCCTCGTATGGTGAATGAATTTTTTGAAGAGTTGCCCGCGTTACCTCCAACTAGAGAAGTGGAGTTTGCTATTGAAGTGTATCCGGGCATGACAACTATATCAGTTGCTCCTTACCGAATGGCTCCAGCAGAGTTGAAGGAGCTAAAGCTGCAGATAGAAGAATTGTTAGAGAAAGGATTTATTCGACCCAGTACTTCTCCTTGGGGTGCACCAGCTTTGTTTGTGAAGAAGAAAGATGGTTCATTGCGTTTATGCATCGATTACAGGCAGTTAAATCGGGTCACAGTGAAAAACAAATATCCTTTACCTAAAATCGATGATTTGTTCGATCGTTGAGAGGATCTTGTTATTTTTCCAAGATAGATCTTCGTTCGGGTTATCATCAGTTGAGAATAAAGAAATGAGATATATCCAAAACCGTTTTTAGTATCCGGTATGGGCATTATAAGTTCTTGGTCATGCCATTTGGACTAACTAATGCTCCTGCTGCCTTTATGGATTTGATGAACTGTGTTTTTAGACCTCACTTAGACCAATTTGTGATTGTGTTTGCGGATGATATCCTCATTTATTCTTCATCTAAGGTTGAACACGAGCAACATCTACGCGTGGCACTTCAAACACTGAGAGAGCATCGTCTTTATGCCAAGCTGAGTAAATGTGAATTTTGGCTATCAGAAGTAAAATTTTTAGGCCATGTAGTGTGAAGAGAAGGAATCTCAATACACCCATCAAAAGTAGAAGTAGTTATGAAATGGGAACGACCAAAGAATGTATTTGAAGTACACAGCTTCTTGGATTTAGCATGATACTATCGACGTTTTGTTGACAACTTTTCTTGATTAGCTGCACCAATGACCAGGTTAACAAGGAAAGGAGTCATATTCTAATGGAATGGTGCATGTGAGCAAGCATTCCAAGAATTGAAGAAAAGATTAACTTTAACACCTATTCTTGTAATACCACAACGTGGAGTTAATTATGTAGTTTTCACTGATGCTTTCTTGGATGGGTTAAGGTGTGTGTTAATGCAACAGGGTCAAGTTATAGCTTATACATCTCCTCAGTTGAAACCTCATGAGTAGAATTATCCGACTCATGACCTATAACTGGCTGCGGTAGTGTATGCCTTGAAAATTTGGCGACATTATCTATATGGTGAGAGGGTTGAAGTCTTTTGTGATCATAAAAGTTTGAAATACATTTTCACCCAAAAAGACTCGAATATGAGACAACAAAGATGGATGGAGTATTGGGAAGACTATGATTTCTCTATCCAATATCATCCAGGAAAGGCAAATGTGGTGGCTGACGCATTAAGTAGAAAGTCGAAGGCCATGGCTAGTGCGATGATAGGTGAGTGGAGCATGTTACCGCTATTTATGATTATGATTTCTTGGCTGAGGATCATGGAGATCAAATTCAACTTTTTACACTTGTGCCCAATCGTCTCTTATGCATAGAGTGATCGAGTTGCAACATCAAGATTTAGAGACTAGAGCTTTGTATGAGCAAGTGTTACGTGGTGATAGAAGTATGGATTGGACAATTGGTTCAGATGGGAGTCTACGATTCAAGGGCAGGATCTTTGTTCCATCAAATAAAGAGTTTAAAGATGATATTTTTAAGGAATTTCATCATTCTAAATTCGTTGTCCATCCTGGTGGTACCAAGATGTATCATAATTTACATCGTTAGTTTTGGTGGAAAGGAATAAAGAGGGATGTTGCTGAATATATGGCTAGATGCCTTACTTGTTAACAAGTGAAGGCTGAGCATCAAATCTCTGCAGGATTACCCCAACCATTGCCTATAGCAGAGTGGAAGTGGGATCACATCACCATAGATTTTGTTACTGGATTACCATGTTCTTTAAAAGAGAATGATGCAATCTGGGTGATTGTAGATAGATTAACCAAAGTATCACACTTTCTTCCTATACGTACAACTGATTCAGTGGATGCTTTGAGTCGACTGTATATTAAAAAAATTGTGAGATTGTATGGAGTTCCAGTTTCAGTGGTGTCAGACAGAGATCCCCGGTTTACAGCTCAATTTTGGCAAAGCCTTCAAAGAGCTATGGGCACTCAGTTGTTATTTAGTACAGCCTTCCATCCTCAAACTGATGGTCAATCAGAGCGTATTATTCAAATTTTGGAAGATATGTTGAGGGTTTGTGTGATGGATTTCCAAGGTAATTGGGAGGATCATCTACTACTTGTGGAATTCGCATACAACAAAAGCTATCAGTCAAGTATTGGAATGGCACCTTATGAGACGCTCTATGGTAGACCATGTAGGTCTCCTTTATGTTGGATGGAAGTGGGAGAAGCTACTTTATTAGGGCCTGAGCTTGTACGGGACACAACTGAAAAGGTGAAATTGATACATCAACGTTTGCTTACAGCCCATAGTCGACAGAAAAGCTATGCAGACAAGAGGAGACGACCGTTAGAATTCAAAGTGGGGGACCATGTGCTTTTAAAGGTGTCTCCGCGTAAGGGCTTGATGCATTTTGGATAGAAAGGTAAACTTGCTCCACGCTACATTGGTCCATTTGAAGTCCTAAGGCGAGTTGGCGAAGTAGCTTATGAGCTAGCTTTGTCTCCACAATTATCAGGAATTCATAATACATTCCATGTATCGATGCTAAGGAAGTATAAACCTCACCCAACACATGTACTTGATTGGAATAAGTTGGATATCCAACAAGATGTTTCGTATGAAGAGGTTCCTATTCAAATCCTGGACTCGAGAGTGCAAGTCTTACGTGGCAAGTCCATCCCATTACTCAAGGTCTTGTGGAAGCATCATGATGTTGAAAAGGCCACGTGGGAGTTAGAGTCAGAGATTCAAAGAAAGTATCTTGAGCTTTTGAATACAAGAGGTAATTTCTGACTCATATTTTCAAATTTCGAGGACAAAATTTTTTTTAGGAGGGTAGGTTATGGAGTTTAAAAAAAATAAATATTGATATGTATACATTTATGTATTGTAAAACTTAGAAATTAGGTTAAGGATTAGTGGGTTGGATGGTGTGTGGATTCAGGCCCATGAGTTGGGGCCTTAGATGCAGAAAAGAAAGGATTTTCTTAAAAGGGGGGGGGGGAGGAAAGAAGAAAAAGGAAGAGAAGAGTTCACAGTTCCAGGAGGAGAAGAACAAAAAAAGAAGAAGAAAAAGGAGAGAGAAGAAAAGAGAGGAAAAATTTCAAAGAAGTTAGCTTGGAAAACAAGTAGGGGTTTCAAATACTATACTTAATTCATGTTGTGTGTTTTATTGTTGAATTGATATTAGTTGTTATGCTTGTAACTTGTTTTAACTTAATTTCTTACTTGCTTAGATGATAAATTATGAGTGAAACTACTTATTATAAGTTGATTGTTGTAGTGGAATGAGGAATTATGTGTGAAATTTAAGTATTGATGAAGAGAAGTAGAGATGGTTTTGTGAGAAGTGTAATTCATGTGACTGCCTTGTGTTCATTGAGTTGATGCATTTTTTGGATTGAGAATTTCATGATTTCTCATTTGTTTGGGAAAATAGACGTATTAAGCTTTAATTAGCCATTGATTTAGTTGAATTTGGAGTTAAAATAGATTTTTGGTGAATTTTTAAAGTTAGAGGTCAAAATCTGGAAATGGAAAGGAGGAAACCGACTTAATGTAACAGGTTTGCATGGCCGAATTCAGTTTCTGCCATTTCTCTCGACACCACTCAACACTTTACTGTCGAGTGTCGAGTGAACAGTATCGGGTGAACAGTATTGTCGAGTGAACAGTGCTGTCGAGTGAACAGTATCGAGTGTCGAGAAAAATTTCAGAACCACCCTAAATCGACTGTACACTTCCCAAAAAGTCATAGATTTTGCAAAAAAATCGTATTTTCTTGAGATTTATCATAGTAATGATATTGAAAGATTGTTAATGTATGCATTGGACCTTGGATGGGTCATTTTGTATACGGATCCAAGGAGAATGCGGATATTATATTCTTAGTATTGGACCTTTGATGGGTCGTTCTATATACGGATCCAAGGGGAACACAAATCTAATGATATGATGTGTTGGACCTTTGATGGGTCGTTCTGTATACGGATCCAAGGAGAACACGAATATAACAGTATGATGTGTTGGACCTTGGATGGGTCATTCTGTATATAGATCCCAGGGAAACACGAATATAACGATATGATGTGTTGGACATTGGATGGACCGTTTTGTATACGAATCCAAGGGGAACACGAACATAAAATTGATGTGCGAACGAACATAATTTTTTGACCTATCATTATTGGATGTCTAATTTTGTGATTGAATATTTGTGGAATGCGTATGATTTAGTATAATGTTAGAATGTTCCTACTGGGCTTTATGCTCACCCCCTCCCTCCACAGGTACACAAAAGGATGCTCATCCTAGCGATGTTCCAAACCTTTCTTAGGGAGTCTGGAGTCTGCATGCATATAATGATTTTTTTTTTGGGACTGTCTTAATTCTCCTAGTTTGTAATGGGAGATTTCCTTAGGTGACTATTAATTGATGTATTGATTTTAGTCACCAGTATATGTAAAATTAATTTTGAACAAATAGTCATAAGTTGTAATAAATTCTTGTGATATATATATATATATATATATATATATATATATATATATATATATATAATAATTAAAAAAATAACTTTTATTAGATCTGGATGACGTAATTTTTATAAATTCTTATTCAATCACCCCTAAAATGTCTAAATAAGAGATGTTAGGACGTGACAAATTATGTCCAATATTGATGTAATTAACTAATGATCAAAGAATTAGTCTTCTTGCCAATTATATTAAATATGTTTTTCATAAAGGATATCAACCTTTTTAGATGCTATGTTAAACATGTTTAGACTGTTTTTATCATAAAATATTATTTTTGAAAAAAGATATCGCATATGTATGTTATTAGATTTCAAGATACTAATTGCTATATATATTTATATTTTAATTGTCAAATTCTTTGATCTAAACATAATTAAAGAAAAAAGATACTACCCTAATCAATTTTTGCATTGTTAGCCTCTTAGCTAGCCTAGCATGAAGAAATCCTATGAAGGTGACTTTGGGGACCAAAGTATAATATTGGCGTGAAACTTTGATCTCATTTGTACACATGACGAAGATTTCTAAGGGGAAAAGCATAAAGAAGACTTAATTGTTAAGAAAAGAAGCAACTGAATAACGATTTAAAATATTTGGTATTGTATAAATTTCAAGATATTTATTTTCGTGTATTCATTAGATACTTGTTATAGAAAAAAGAACATGCAACTAACTCATTTAAGTGCAAAAATATGTATTTCTATTAGAGTTCTAAAAGTTGTTATTTATTATTACGTTTAAGTATTCAATTAGAAATAGTATGATAATTGTTACAGTATTTAATTTGTACATCAGGAGGTGTATCCATCAGCCTCAGTTTAATAAAAGGTGAGTAGATTTATAAAGATATATAATTTTTATATATGCATATATATAAAATAAGTTTAATGCTTTCTGACAAACACGTATAAAGTAGCGCCAAATTATATACATTAATTGAGTATCCTTCAGTTCATGACCAAGACACTTATTGTAAAGTACTTTGATTTACATTATTAATATTCAAATGCTATACAAAACCAGCATGCAATATATTACATGAGTCCCAAGGCATGTTTGGCAGCCCATACTGTACTGTATAAAAACTCTGCATTGTATTAATTTATACAGTATTTATGTTTGGAACAAATTTTGTATTGTATTAAATAATACACTGCCTAATTTAATGTAACATGTATTACATTATCTTATGCGGAGAAAAACCACCGTATTGCCCTGCACTACATAAAATTAATACCATTTTTTAAAATTTCCTCCTGTGTTTAGTCTAAAGAAGAAAAAAAAAATCCCGATCTCTACCACAAAACCCCGATCTCCTCCTGTGTTTCTCTCATCTCCACCAACAACTCTCTCTCGTCTCCACCACGACAGTCTCTCATCTTCGCCTCCACAACAGTCTAATGCAAGAGGAAAAAAAACTCACATATTAACTCAAAAACAGAGCAAACCATAGTAAACGCCTATTAAAATCTGAAAGAAAAAAAAGTAGATAATATATTTCAAGTTCAAGATAACGGCTTTTACAGAAGTGCTTGGTGGAAATAGACCGACTAGAATTTGAGTTATTCGGATGAAAACCTTTTTGTATTGCATGGGGAAATAAAAATGGAATTTGAAGAACACCTTTGTTTCACTTCAAACAAATTATCCGACCATGGTAACAAAAAATTCAACCCAAAAGCAATCTACCTTTTGTCTGCGTTGGTAAAAAGAACAGGCACCCTTAAATAGAATTTAGAAAAAAAATGGAGCTTTTTTAATAAAATGGTATTATTTTGAAAATCAATTCTGTAAAGTCCTACTATTATCATGTTGAGCAAAGTGGCAGAATTTCAATTTTCTTCACTTTTATGCAGTCTTTTACTGATATTTTGATTCAAAGATGAATTTTGACATGTTTTTTATATGCAGAATGGAAACTTTGCATATTTTGATGTTGTACGATAGTTCATGGAAAATGCAACAGAGTGGAGGTTATATGTACATGGGAGGGAAGTCTAAGCCGTTGATAATTCCTAGGTGTACAACTGACAATGAGTTGATTGAATGTTTCAGTTCGAAAATGGGTTGGGCTTTGAATATAAAAATCATAAGTTTAGCTATTCAATTCTCTTCTAGGGGTTGTCCTCCATTGCCAACTCCAATTGAGACTGAAAAAGATGTTTGTTTATTTATACAATATAGTTTAGAGGACCAGCTATCATATACACCATTGATCATCACACTTGAAGATAGGGACCGACAAAGAACAAGGTCACGATTTGATCCTTCGGTGAAAAGACAGAGTTCTTCTAATCCATCTTTGTTTCGCTCGGCTACTAGAAGCAACTAATTAACTGAGTCTACTCCTGCCTATGCACAATCAAGTCGTAATGAAGAAGTTAGCCATGAGTTTCAGCATTCTGTTGGGCATGCAGAGGAGCAATCAACCGATTTTGCAAGAGAAGTTGGAGTAAACTAGCCATTGCCATTGACGTTACTTAGACACCTAGACAACTTTAGAGATTTTGAGAGCTTAGCCAATGTTGAAACTGATGGTGATCATAGGGCAGGTGATGATAGGGATGACAATGGTGGCAATGATGATGATAATGATAATGTGTATTGTGGTGTTGAATATGACGATCATTTGAATGATGACTTAAATGGCATTGATCGTAACAGAAGTGAAAATGTGGCCACAGAGTTTTGGAATGATTTGAACCAAGAGATGCTTATGACCTTTCTTACCCTATTCAATCAACTCCCCCTCAAACATCCGTAAGAGAAGAGCCAAATACAGCGGCGGGTTTTGTGGTGCATGATGCCAATATTGATCCTTGAACAAATGATAATCGGCTAAACACATTTAAATGGATGCCTCCTATTGTGCATTCGATGTCAATAGTTCATGATGATCCTACATCGTCTATAGTTGATGGAACTGAGGTTGCGGTTGGTCAAACTTTTAATAGCAAAATCGAGCTTTGTGAAAAGTTATCAAATGTGGCATTACGACGTAACTTTCAGTTTAAGGTGACAAAGTCCAACTCAACAAGATTTGAAGCTATATGTCGTGCTGAAAATTGTAAGTGATAGATACGGGCAGCCAAGGTTATAGATTCCAATTTCTTTGAGTTCCAAAAATTTAACAACAGGCACACATGTTCAGGAGTTAGGCTCCACCCGAATAAAAAACAAGCAACATCCACTGTTATTGGGAAACATATAAAGTCCAAATTCATTTAGGCATCAAGGATTTATTAGCCTAGGGACATTATGTTTGATGTTCAAGAAGTGGTATTACCATCAAATACCACAAGGCATGGAGGGCAAAAGAAGCGGCGTTGGAGAACTACATAGATCTCACGAGGAATCATTTACACTTCTCTCTCAGTATATATACATGGTTGAGAAAGCAAATCCTGGGACAAGAACTACTTTAGAGACTAATGCTACTGATCACTTCAAGTACTTTTTTATGAGTTTAGGGGCTTTTATTGCCAGGTTTACAAATTCTATTCGACCGGTTGTCACAGTTGATAGGTCTTATTTAAAGTGAAAATATAGAGATAACATGTTTTTGGCATCATGTATGGACGGAAATAAGCAAATATTCCCATTGACATTCAACATTGGTTATTCTGAAAATGATGAATCATGGAATTGGTTCATGGGTCAATTGTATGATCAAGTTGTCCATAATGTCCCTGACTTAGCGTTCATTTTAGGCCGCCATAGTAGTATTAAAAAATTTATTTCTGATGTTTTCCCTGGAGCACTTCATGGCCTATGGACCCATCACCTAAAGGAAAACTTGAAGACAAGGTTCAAAGATAAGACTTTATTAGACATGTTCACCAAAGCTGCGAGGACTTATCATCGCACTGATTTCAACTACTAGATGTGCGTAATCGAAACATATATGCCCTTAACTGCAGCGTTTCTTTGAGAGATAGAGGTGAAGAAATGTGCACGTTCATAATTCCCTGATTGATTTTATAATATAATGACAACCAATATTGCTGAGTTAATGAACAGTTGCTTGAGACAGGCTTGTTTCCTCCTGATTACACTATTAGCGGATTATTATCAAACAAATCTTCAAAAATGGTTTTATGCACGAAGGGAAATATTTGCTAACTCACAACTACATCTTAATCCATAGGCTGACAAGTTGATAGAGGATCATTTGAAGGAAGGTGATCGGATGAGAGTGAGCGGTATCTCTTTAACCGTGTAGAGGTGTACGATAATGAACGTGTTAACATTGTTGACATGCATGCCCAGACCTGCACATGTAGAGTGATCGATCTTAACCAATTGCTTTATGCACATCAGCACATGTATTAGCCGTTTGCAAGCATATGAGCTTACTCACGTGTCACGAATTCTGTGCTCATTGGTACACAAACGAACACAACCTTCATGCATATGCCTTACCTATTGTACCAGTTGGTGTTCGTGAGGATTTGGTGGTTTTGAATGAGGTTAGAAGTCGAGTCATCCTACCAGTAGTAATGAGCAGGCCAGTTGGAAAACTTAGGAGAAATCAGATCCCATCGCATGGAGAGTCTAGCTCATCATGAAGTTACGACCGTTATGGGGGATCAGGTCATAATCGGCGAACATATTATAACCCAGTCCCTCTTGATCGGGCTGTTGGTGCATGACGTAATAACTGAAGAGTTCATATTTCGTTACATAATTTTCCAATTAATATGATTTTCTATTGTATTTAGCAAATCGTGTATATTTAGCAAACCATGTGTTAAGTTGATATTTTGATGTGCGTAATAGGGAATTCTTTTTTTTTTTATTTATTTAAATTCGTTTGTCATTACAATAGAATCTCCTTTTACATTATATGTACTATAAGTTTCTATTTTGAATATACTGAGCGAAAGAATAAGTTTCTATTTTGAATATACTAAACGAACGAATCAATTAGGGGTGCACACGGGTCGGGTCAGGTCGGGTTTTGCCTAACCCGACATGACCCGATACATGATCAAGTTTGCCATTTTATACCCGAAATCAGGTTTCCGAAGCATGAGACCCGATATATAACCTGAATGATAGGGTTGGCTGGGTCTGTCAGGTCATCTGCCAAAACGTTCGACAAAACACTCGATAGAGCTCGACACGATCATCCGACACTCGAGACCTACATGTTGAGTCGTGTCAAATTGATAACTGATACTCGATATCAGTCTATTTTTGAAGACATCGAGTGTCGGATGATGCATCCGACATTCGACATTATACTCGACGACACTCGACATTTACATATCGAGTGTAATGTCGAGTATCAGATGATGCATCCGACATTCGATGTCTTCGAAAATAGACTGATATCGAGTATCGGATGCATCATCCGACACTCAACATGTAAGTGTCAAGTGATGATGCATCATCTGACACTCGATATTAGTCTATTTTCGAAGACATCGAGTGTCGGATGTCGGATGATGAATCCGACACTTGACACTTACATGTCGAGTTGTGTCGAGCGCTATCGAGCTTATCGAGTTTTATCGAGCGTTTTGGCAAGTTACTTGTTTTAACTTTGTTTTTTTATCGTGTCCGCTTATATCGGGTTACATGAATTAAACTCAATCTCAAACCCGATTTCACAAAACCCGAATTTTAAAACCCGATTTCGGGTTTTTTATTACCTCGACCCGCCTATAACCCGACCAACCCAATAAAACCCGATCGGGTCGGGTAATTTTGAACGCCTCTAGAATCAATGAATCATATACGAGTAATATTTATAGTTTAACATTTCTACAATAAGCAATAAACCATATGCATAAAAAAGATATATAGTTTAACATATGGTAAATATGTCCGACCTATTAATAAAAATGAAATCACGTATCTGGAGGATTGGGAGAGGTAATGGAAGCATCCATTATAGGCACGATGGTTGCAAAATCTATGCTTGGGATGGAACGAGTAGTATCGTTTGTAGTGCCACCAGGCTTCTGAACCCGATGACTCTAATAGAGCACTACCATTTGACATCAAAGTGTTACCCTGTGAATGCCTGTATGTTCGCCAAGGGAACACCACCTATAAGGTACTCCATGAACAGTAGACAATAAACTCCACAAGCCTCTCCTCTGACTTCCGGTTGAGGAACCTCTGTGGTATCCTCCACTAGCTCAATGTCAAAAGAGTCAGGGGGAAGTCTGTCATACTGACAGTACCCCATGAGATGACACGTGGTAGTATGTGCATCAAACAATGACAATGCTCTCTCATCCTATTGAACGAGGTGTTCACAATGTACGATTCATAAATTTGAACAAGGCAATGATTTAGGTCCACAAGCACCGCCACCCGATGCTCACCATCAATGTTAACAGGAACATATAACTGGGAGAGCAATAAACAAAGCCATATTGGTGTGAAGCTTACGAACATAATTTGATAATTTCATAATAATATCTAAAATCAATGAATTATCCAATCAAGATGCTCCTACAATCGGCCAATGATCGGGCTCTGTCCATCTACGTAATTCATAACCTTGGGCTTATTATCCCAGTTGATCTCATCCAATGCACTCTGGTACCGCTGTCACAGCCCTTAGACCTTTAACTGAGTAATTGTAGTAGGTGTTAGGATAAGAAATGTTTAAGAATTAATCGTACAAATTCTTAAAGTGAAGGAGAAACCTTACCCAAAATGTGGTGTCCAAGAAAGTCGATCTCTCAACTAAATCAAGAACTATATCCATTCCCTTCCACCGTAATGTCTAAATATAGACATCGATGCGCTGTATTATGGGACAAATTAGCATAATATATAAATATGCATAATATTTAATAAGGTTGGAAATTAGTCAAACCTCTTATATAAGCCATTCTGTTGTCTTTGTCAAGATTCGAAAAGGTTCCTTATCAGCATCGATGACCCTGAGGTCAACACGACCTGATCCTTCAGACATCTATTTGTCAAAGGACTTGGCCTCTGTATCCAAAATAGGAGCAAGTGGGTTGAATAATGGTCATCGGATCTGTGGCACACTAGTTGGTGCAGTGGCAGCATCAGTCTGATTGACGGTGCGTAGAGACATCGATTTATCGCTGCCTTTCAAAACTAAAGGTACGTCAGCCTCACTCTCTTTCTTCTTAGCAAGTTGACAAAGAAACTCCGTTTATGTTTTGTATGGAACAATTGACAGCCTCGTCGGGAGACAAAATCTAGGGGTTACCCTCAAGGACTCAGAGACTTTGCTGAGCCAGATCATCCTCAAGCTCGTCCTGCTATGGAAGTGGTTCATCCTCTTCGATTTCCTCATCCTATACAGGATAAGAAAGAAAGAAAGAAACAAACAAACACCAAATTTTGTTGTTTCTAGTTTACCATCAATATTTAAAAGATGAGTGGAACAAAAAGATGAGGGATGGAAAGGGTCAATGCCATATCCGCATAACCGAAGTGACCTCCCAATAATGTCACTGTATCTTGAAGTAGTTTGATCTCCTCTCGTATCAACACATTTTCCTCCCGAACTAATTTGACCTCCTCACGAAGATCAACCAACTTGTGCAAGATAGTGGTAAAAAAATCCTCCTCTTGGCATCACTCCTTCAACAAACTTGCAGTTTTAGTATTCGACAAAAACAATTCATTGAAATTTATGTGGACAATATAGAGACATTTACCTGGTTTGAGTGACTACTATACGAGAAGTGGAAACTGGATGCAGTGGCCTGAGGTAGCCGCAAAGGCCAAGGCATAGAAGAAGGCTCCAACTAGGAGGTGAGCCACCTATTGAGGGTGATCGACCCATAGGAGGGGATACTGGAGCCCTATCTTCAATATGGGCCATAATGGAGGTATTAGGATTGGTTGTTGTATCTCCTGACGGTATACTGGATCCACCCCATGTGGTTGAAAGGGTGCCAGTCACTCCGAGACATCCGAAGGTGGAACAAGTGGTCGTCCTTGCTCGATGTCCTCAACCTGCTCTTTTACGTGTAATAAAGCATTCTCGGTCAACGCCCACTGCAAATATAAACCCTTACGCCTTCCAACCACTTGTTTCAATCTAGTTAACCACTCCGTAACAACCCTAATTTTTGTCGGCTCCAATATGGCAAGTGGTCGGGCCTGTAACGGATTCAAATATAAGTTTGATATTAACTTAAAAGATTGATTTTGTTTCATTTTTATTCTATTTTGTTACAAAATTACTGGGTTTTAGACTTACCACCCTTTGAATGTATAAACAATCCCGCTTCAACACCTTTTCGCTCGAGCCTCTTGTGTTATGCCACTTCATTAACCGAGGAATCTTATCGACAAATGCCTCACCGAGAATGTCATATGTTGACCCAACATATGACATTGCCTCATACAACCAAATATGTCAACAAATAATCAAGATTTAGTGCAATGTTCTTATAATTAATAGGTTTAGTGTAAGGGCAACAAATTATAATGCAAAAAAAAAAAAAAATTTAATTACCTAAATAGCGTAAGGGTAACCTCCTAAGTTATACTTCTCACCCTCACGCTCTTGTTTCAATTCCTTTCTTGCCTTATATTTTTCTAACCTCCCTGCTAGAGCTTTCTTCATGTCCCAGATGGTTATCTTGTAAGACTCAGTACCCTATGGATAGTCATTGAATCTGTCCAGTGTCTCTACAAAGTTCAATCACTTAATGGAAATGAACCGACGCCTATCCCGCGCAAAAAAAAAAAAAATGCTTAGGCACACAATACGATGCCAGCTTCACCACGTCCTCGTCCAGGATACGAGAAACGTTTAATTTCTCTAACTTATTATAAAATTGATTCAAAGAAATTTGCTTCGGTCTAAAATACTTATCTAGCAATCTACACTTGCCATGGTTGTCAAGAGTGCTTGGCAAGTTTGAAGCAAACTTCAATCCGATCACAATACCAAACTCATATGCTGAAAAGCGTATAGCCCTCCCTAAATTGAGAACAAAGATATGTATCGTTAAGAATAATGTAGGATGACAACATTTTTTATGACAATTTATAATATACACAAGAATATGAGTGATACCTTGTATTACAAACCACATCTCGTTATCGAACCCACGAGTCTCCACCTCTCTCAATAGCACATGGTGTACCAATTATGATGGAAAGGTAAGAGGGCGAATGTCCAACATGTGCTCAAAACATGTGTTCCTAAAAATATCTTTCTGACGATCATTTAACTTTTCACGGGCATTGTATACACTCTAAACTGACCAAATTTGTAATTATCGCGTGGTAGTAATCGTCGAATGGAGTTTTAAGGTTGACTGTAAGCCCGTGAATGTTTCCATTTAGACCTACAAAAGACAAAATAAAACAACTTATATTCAACCAAATTATACCACAAAAAAGGTGAAAAAACAACAAATCTGTCAAAACGCTTGACAAAGCTTGACAATGCTCGACGCTCGATATAGGTTAGTTCTTGTGTCGAGTTTCTAGTTATCAAGTTGTCAAAAAATCGACACTGAAAACAGACACTCGATCACTAGACACTCGACACGTGAACGAAATATCGAGCGTCGAGCGCGTTGGGTTGTCAGATTTACACAAGGAGAGGCTTGATTTTCGACACTTGACAGTATACTCCGATAGAAAGAGTCAAGCTACATGCCACTCATTGTGGAAATCTGACAACCTGACGACAGTCAAAGCTCAACTTTTGTCACTCGACACAATGGCAAAGTGGAGTCGAGTGTCGGTTTATAAAATCCGTGAAGTCTAACACTCGACATCCTTTCTTCATCATGTCGAGGGACGCGAGACGAGCGTCGAGCATTATCTTCAACCTCGTGCCATCGAGCCAAAACCACCATTTCTCTAACAAGATACCTTAAATCATCATCAAAACCATATAATAACACAAATTACGAATTCCTAGCTCTACCCAAGCAACAAAGCATTCCAAAACGAATCTAAAACCCTAGAAGTTGAAGTTTTAATTTTGAAACTTTAAAATCCAAAAATAATGTTCAATATATTGTTCACAATCCATCATATGCATATAAACTACGTATACAGCATAAATAATTGAAAAATTCTCATAAAAATTAATCACAAACCCACTTACAGCTTTGCTTTGCTTTACGTTTTCTCCTTCCTCTACAGTCCAGTTTGCGTCTCTCCACAATCCGCTTTGCGCCTCTTTTCTGCTTTTGAGTGAATGCAATTGCTTCCCTCTTTAGGTTTTGAATGCTCTCCTTTATCACTTTTTGATTTTTTCGGACGAACACGAAGCATTTCAAGGAATAGTTATCGGGTTTGTCTCCCGTGGGAGGAGGGAAGCGTGCATGGAAATATTTAAATGGATAAGGGCATTCAAAATTTTATCATCCAAAGGTCCATGGGTTGCAAATTTTTCAGGGATGGATTATTTTTTCAACAGGCCTCTAAATTTGGGTCATTTTTTTATTTTTCCCTTTTAAAATTATACATTTAAGAGAATTATGGTTGAGTCACTAACATTTTTCTTTATATACTTTAGTAAATTTCAGGATATCCCAATACATTAAAAGTTATCAAAATCACCCCTGGATATTATTAGAAGTCCAAATATATTTTTTTCATATACACCTTTATACTTTGCAGGGTGGGGTGGTCAAACAGAGCTAAGGGCTAGACCCGCCCTGGACAGGATAACACATTTTAGGAACCAGACCTGCCCCTAAACTCAAAAAATATGGGACAAGACCTGCCCCTGAAACACGGGTCACAATTGGGCCCGGACTCGACGGATTGTTTTGCCATCACTAACCACAACTTACACACTAAAAATAGTAAAACTTCTTAAACTCTTTACCATAGCAAATCAAGACAATAGCCATAACTTACCACCATGGCAAATCGAATCGGCAGCTACAACTCACCACTATAGCGAATCAAATCGACAGCCATAACTCACCACCATAACAAATCAAATTAGTAGCCACAACTCACCACTATATCAAATCAAATAAGCAGCCAGAAAAACCTACATACAAAAAGAAGATGAAAATGAACAAAAAAAGAAGTAGAAAACTGCAAATGGCACTATAATAATAATAAGATGCTATTTATGTGGTTGATGCTTAGAAATTACATCTTGTGGCAACTACGGTTTGATTTTAACATCTAAAAAGGTAGTTGTAAAAAAGAAGTAAAAGGTTTGGTGGTTAAGGGGGCTGGGCTGTGGGCTGAAGACAAAGGACAAGATGGGTTTGTCATTTGTGTAGAAGGTTTTTTTTTTCAATTTATTTTTTCTAAATTTATAATAGAAATTATTATTTAATAAATTCTAATATATTTTTTATTATTTATATTACTTAAAATGACTAGGGGCAATATGGAAGTTGTAATGAAAAATTTCACAAACCACCCTTGCCTTTTGCCTTATTATCACCCAAAAATGTCTTTTGCACTTTTGTATAAGAATAGTCTCTACCTTTTAAAAAATTCATCATAGATACCCGTCTATTACATTAGCCATTAATTAATAGTTATTTCATATGATACATAGTTAATAATCAAAAATTAGAATTAATAGGATTCAACCCTAAGACTTAGAGTTTGAAACATAAAGTTGTGTTTTACCACCAAGTTAAAGACATATTATTAGATTTGGATGGAACAAAAAAATGTATTTATCTTTGTTTGCAAGGGACAATTGATTGCATAAGATCCACACCAGTGCATTATCTACACCACCTTCACCATTTTTCTTCAAGAAAGTTTTCTCTCTCCTCCCATTCTTCACCATCATAAATCCCTAAACAGACAAACCCAATCCGTTTCCAAAAATCATTCTTCAATTATTCACGAAAATCAGTTTTAATGGCACCTAAGGTAGAGAAAAACCTAGGAGAGGAGAAAAGGACCTTGGTGGCGAAGAAGGCACCAGTCGAGAATAAGCCAAAGGCTAAGAAGAAGCTCTTGAAAGAAGCCACTGCTGGTGGCAAGAAGAAGAAGAACCACATGAGGAAGAGCATGGAGACATACAAGATCTACAACTTCAAGGTCCTAAACCAAGTCTACGTAGACAACAGAATGTTCTTCAAGTTAGGTTTTATTTATTTTTTCTCTAGAAAGTTGAAATGTTGAATGATGATTTCTATTATGGTTTTTATGAAATATTGATGCTTCTCATGTGTTTGTAACTGTTTGTTAGGGGTGGGCATCTTTAACTGACCTGATCAAGTTTTACTTGAACCGACTCAGGTTTGGTCGAGTATATGCTTGTGGAAAACCTGATTTTGGGTATAAATAGAAGGACCCGATGAGTTCCTGGTCTTAATCGAGTATATCTCTTAAAAACCTAATCAAACCTTACTCGACAATATTTTATTTAAAATAATTAATTTTGCCACGTGTTTTCTATGTATTGGTCATAAAAGTCATGTTACTTTACACCTTACTATACCGGATTACTAATATAAATATAAATCTTTCTGATTTATGATTCATAACCCTAGCTGCAACCTCTCTTATTCCTCTTTCTCTCAATTATGCTAAGCCTTAGCCGGCCCTCTTTGAAGTCCACCACTCTTGTTCCACTTTCTCAACTTTGGGAAAAAAAAAGATTGGGTCTCTTTTCTATACTCTTCTCTCTCTCTCTCTCTCTCTCTCTCTCTCTCTCGACAAAAAAAACAAAAACAAAAATAAATCAAAAAAATAAAATCAAAGTAACAACCTTCTTTGATTGAACACTGGTGATCATGGTGGTGCCGTTGGTGTCGTTGGATGCGCCATTGTAACATTCGTTGGCAGCCGTCTCTGGCGACGATATGTGACCCCTCCAATGACAATTTTCAACTTTTTTTATTTTTTTAAATTTCATAAAATAAATTTAAATATTTTTATATACTTTTATTAATTATAATGTACATTATATTATTATAATTTTAATTATTTTATAAATAAATATGTGCATTTATTGCAAAAAAATAAAATTTAAATTCAATTTATTACAAAAATATTAAATTCAAGTGAATTTGATATTTAATATTCAATGAAATTAAAATTAAACATGTAAGATATATATCCATATGTTTTACATAAATTAAAAATTAATTATACATTTTATTTATATATATATATATAATAGTTAAATATTACAAATGAGTAACATATATATCTATTTTGATCATTTATACAAAAAAAACCTCAATTATATATGTCATACTTTTAAAAAACAAAGCAAAATTTAAAAGTTAGCATACCAACCATCCTCCCGCTTTTTTTTAAGTTATTTATTTTTACTGTAAAGTAGAAGCTACTTATTTGTATGGCCATACCAATCTCAAACTGGCCTATAAAACAATTGATAAACTTATTTCTTCATTGTTATTTTTCTATTTATATGTCATAGACTTAGATTTTTTTTTTTTTTAAGTGGGGTGATTAAATAACTTGGCAAAAGATCGGAGGGTATTGAAACTGTCTCCAAACCTTGGGGTTATTTTTTTCACCTTATGGTCATTGTTTTCTTTCTTTCTTTCTTTTACTAGATATATAAAGACAAATCTTATAATTTATGCCAGACCAAATCTTTTAAAATCCATTCAAACTTCAAAATTTAATGTAATATAAAAATATAACCAAATATTTATCTAATATCACGTCTTAAGGTTTAACTAAATTCTCTTTTATAAAAGTTAAATAAATTTGTTTGATAAACCAAAAAATTTTTTTATGAGAATTCAGAGTTATTTTATAATTTTTGTTCCCTTGGATAATGAGTAAGTTAAAATAATAGGTAACAAATATAATCCTTTAATATTGATTATAAATTTTATTATTTCATAAATAAATTTATTAAAGTATTCTTATTACTAACAAGTTAAATGTATGAAATATGATTTAATAGACTAAACTCAAATATAGTCAAACATTAAATATATTTATGATTTCGACTCAATAATGACTCTACCTAATAAATCTAGGCACGATACCTATTTTTATTCAATAAGTTTTGTAACTTCTTGTGTTAACCAATGGGAGGCAAATATTTTAGGACTACTTGGAGATTTAGTAGTCCTACTTAAACCAATTAATTTGTTACATGATTTACATTTATGGGAGAAAATATTTCTAGCTATATATTTATGGGTCAATATGGGACATAAATCCTCGTTTCCACCTAAATAATTAAAAGCAAAATCCAATACATGCAATGTTATCATTATAATTCGAACAATTTGATTCATCTTTTACTAAGATATTTGATTTCTTGATGTTTGCTATATACAAAACAGGTTATATTAAAATTAAACATATAATCAAATATTAACTTTAAATTTTTATTAACAAACAGTAAATAATTGAATTTATTCTAATATATATATGTGTGTGTGTGTATATATATATATATATATATATATATATATATATTATTAGATTTATATATTCAAATTTATCAAATATTAATTACTTGTAAAAAAAAATTATGGCCTACTTTGCTACCAACACCTTCAATTATAAGGAATTGAACTTTGCACCAACAGAAGGACAAAGGCATGCGAGTTAGCCACGTGGCACTAATTAGTCTCTCCCGCCTTTCGAAATACCGGACTATAAGATCCAAACGATCACGGCTTCAAGCACAAAAGAACCAAACACTCTCACTCCCTCCAGAAAATTCCCTCGCAATTTTCCTTCCAACCAAACAGCTCTTCGTCGCTCATCTCCTGCACAACAAAAGCTGGTGAAATACTCTTCTCTCTCTTCTACTTACACAGACGCGTTTGAGTCAAAGAATGAATCGTTTATAGAGTTTCAGAACATTAATCACGGTTACTTTCTTGCTTAGTCTAGGATTTTGAGAAGCCTTATCGTGTTTTGTTTTAATCAAAGAAGTTTTGGAAATTGATTCTCATGATATATTAGATCTTTAATTCCTGAAAATTGTATCACTTTGAGCTTAGTGCTGTCAAATAAGTAGTTCGATTCTTATCTTTTCTAATCATGTTATCAATTGTTTTTGCGGTTTGTTTGGTTTGACTAATTTAAAAATTTAGATCTATATTGCTTGCTTTTCAAATTTAAACTAGATTGTCCAATATTTTCAGCTTCATTTATCTTAATTTCAAGCCGTTAGAAGAAAATGCTTCTGCAAAATAAGTTAAATTTAGTTTTATAATTCTTGTATGTGCTTCTTCATTTTATTATGTCATTGACGATGAACTGCAGAGAATATATTTGAGACTCGTTGTTTTGAATCGATTTAGCGGATCAGTGGATTTCATCTTCTATTTGATATAGAAATAAATTAGTTCAGGCTATTTTGAAACTTCATATCTCTATTATGATGCGTTTGCCAGATCGATGCAGTCTATCTTGTTTAAGTTTTGCACATCAATTCTAGTTGTTGCTCTGAGTCGTTGTTTCACTTCTGCTTTCTCTGTATATTCTCTGATTTTAAATCTGAATAATCAGATTTCAACCTTTTGGTTGTACGCAGAGCCAGGCATAAGATTTACTGACGGAGTCTCGGCGAGGAACTTCAGCTACTGACAGCCAAAAAGAGGAATAGATCACTTCTGGGTACTCTGTTGCTCTTCAATCTTTTTTCATCCGGAGTTTTGGATATAATAGTAAAAATCGAACAAAATGATGGAGAATGCAATAGGGATTGTGGCTTCCGATGATGGGCGTGTGAGGAGGCACTGGAATTAGAATAATAAGGGAAATTAAGTTAATAACTTATTTTACTATAAATTATCATTTTATATTTTGAGATGTAATTTGTGGATGCAGATTATTATTATTATTTTTTTGGCTTCAAATGTCAGGAGTTTAATTGTTATTATTCCTAGGGTATTTGTGATATTTCATGTATGAACTAAGTTTACAGGGTGATTATGATTATTTTCAAAATGTCAGAAGAGGTTTTTGAATATTTTTCAACATAAGAATCTCATTACCTGATTGAAGTATGCGGGGTGCTCATGAATAATTTCAAAATGTCAGGGGAAGTGTTTAATATTTTCTAACATAAGGACCTCATATATTTTCAAATCTGAAATTTGAAAACCCCCAGCAAAATGTACCTTACCTAGAACTTACAAATTTCCAAGTGCGCGCCACTGATGTACTACCATTCCACGAAATAGATAACTCATAAAATCAATCATTTTACTAGGTTTTACTCATCTGTTTTAATCATATTTGTTCATCTTTTTGTTTAGATTTCAATCACCATCTTCCGCTGACTTGAAATGGAGGATAGGGCGCCAAGGGTAACGGAGGATGAAGAGATGACACAAAATGACGTGTGGCATGTTGTTTCAGCTTATTTCAAAGACAACAGTTTGGTTCAGCAACAAATTAACTCTTACAACAAATTCATCACAGAATACATCCAAACTACTGTGGAAGAGTGCGGCACAATTGAGATTCAGGATGACTCTGCCACGGTTTGAGTTCATTTGAATCATCCAGGGTTTCACATTATAAGAATGTGGTTCAGTTTTTGAATTTCATTTTTATGGACTCTTATTTGAAATTGAATTTATTTGTAGGCCACATGTAAAATTAAGTTTGGAGATATACATATTGTTAAGCCTACACACATTGAAGCTGATGGTGAAATGGTGGAATTGTTTCCTAAACAAGCTCGCTTGAGGAATCTCACGTACGCTGGGAGCTTGTTTGCAGGAGTTCAAATAACTGTTACAAGAAAAGCACTGGATGGTGTCAAAGTACTAACTAAACATGAGAAAGATGTTTTAATTGGAAGGGTATGCAATATGATTTTTTTTCCTTTTATGGTAAATTGATAAATCTATTTATAAGAACTGGCTTTGATATGTGTTATATGTTGCTAGGTTCCTGTGATGCTTCAGTCAAAGTCCTGCAGATTATATGAAAAATCTGAAAAGGATTTGATAAAGTTTGGAGAGTGTCCAAATGATATAGGAGGATATTTTGTCATTAATGGGATTGAGAGGGTCATAGTTGCTCAGGAAAAGATGAGCAACAATAATGTGTTTGTCTACAAAAAGAAGCAGCCTAACAAGTACTCCTATGTGGCAGAAGTTCGGTCTATGGAGTCCCCCATCAAACAACCAAGAACCGTGTGTGTTCAAATGCTTTCTCAAAATACGGACAAACAGGTATGAGAATTATTATGGTAAATGGGGATTTTTTTCCCGATTTTGTCAGTAAAGATGCTTTTAGAACTCTTAGTGACGTTTTGCCTGATTGTTGCAGGGCTTTTCAGGGTCATGCATCCATGCTACTATTCCGTTTATCCGAGGTGAAATCCCCATTGCTATTGTGTTCCGAGCTTTGGGAGTTGATACTGTCGAAAAAATAGTAGGCCATATATGCTATGACTTATCAGACAATGCGATGAGATATTTACTCCGGCCTTCTCTAGAGGAAGCATTTAAGATTCGGGACAAACAGGTATCTTTGTTGCTGAAATTAAAAAGTTCTTTTAGTAGGCTATGATTTGATTGGTGCTGTTTCTAGGATACTGTCATGTTCACTACGTGCGCATTCAAATAAATTGAGGGTCTGGATTTAAACAATATTATTCTCACAAACTTTTTATACAAATCTACTCGTACAAATTGACATAAATTAATATAATTTGATAAATAAATATTATTAATAAATGATACTAATTAAGATGGATGGCATGACGATCATGCAATTATATCATATTAATTTGTATAGAGGAGTTTGTTCAAGTAGATTGTAAGAGTAGCACACTCTTAGGTTTTTCTTCACGAACCAACTTATTTTATGTCTTCTTTTCCTTTCCCTTTTTCTTCTTAATTACACATTTTACATTGTACTTACGTGACGTTTTAGTTATTGTTTATGAAAGGTTTAGTGTAATATCTATCATTGCTTTTCAATTGGTTACTCTGTAAAATCTTGTTAACTCATTTTTTACCTACTTTGCTGAACTTTATGCCATAAATAATGTTGCTTAGTTTATTTGCCATTGCCATTTTAACTTTAATGTTTCCTAAGACCATTTTGTTCATTGCATTCAGCTTTTGAACCTTACTTGCTCCACATCTATTGCAGGCTGCACTAGAGTATATTGGAGAAAGAGGAGTAACTGAAAGTGAAAGTAGGGAAAGCAGGATTAGGTATATGATCTCTCTTTGAAAATTTTATGTGAGTTTCATAATATCTAATGCAAACTTGGTTAGTTTTCAGGTAAAATTTCTGTGGGTTCTCCTTACAGGTACGCTGAAAAGATCCTTAGAAAGGAAATGTTTCCTCATGTTGGTACAGCGGACGAGTTGAATGATATGAAAGCATATTATTTTGGGTAAGTTCAGCGCTTGCTTTAATAGCATTCATTCTGTGACTGCTTCTGAATTAGCCATATAAGTTACTGATCATAAGTTATTGCCACTTCTTCCACCAGATATATTGTTAAGCGGCTTCTACTATGTACACTGGGCTGGAGGGTTGACGATGAGGCCCATTATGGCAACAGAAGGCTGGATCTTGCTGGTCCTTTGCTCGGAGGCTTGTTCAGAAAGGTTTGTTTTATTTTAAGGGAAAGTATTGGACTATGTCCACATATATATATACATATGAAATGGAAATTTTATAAGTGGAGACATCTTTTTTATGTTCAATTGTTGTTTGTATGGATTCAGCTTTTTGGAAAGTTAACCACTGAAGTCAGAGCCTATGTGAAGAAGGTTATTATTGATTTTTTTTTTTCATCCCATGTTTTTTATGCTCATTTGTATTCATCATAATGGCCATGCATGTTGTAGTGTCTTGATAAACGAAAGGATGTTGACCTACACTTAGCCATCAAAGCACACACCATTACCACTGGTCTCAATTACTCGCTTGCAACCGGCAACTGGGGTCCAGTAACTGCAACTGGTACAAGGACTGGCATTTCTCAGGTTTGAGACTTTCTTTTGTCATGTAATATGAGAAGCTTGTCTTTGTTTCCTGAACGTTTGCTTTATAACTTCATTCATTTCATTTCTCGTACAATGATTAATATGTAGTATGCATTTTTTTGCTACAGGTGTTAAATCGTCTAACATATGCCTCCACCTTGTCACATTTGCGAAGACTATGTTCTCCGGTAGCGCATAAAGGTAAACTTACTTGCTGAATCAATTGATTTTCTAGTTAAATTGGTTTTGTTGTATTGGAGGCCGTCATGCATTAGTATAGTGGTAGAGGTAATTATTTTTCTTTGCGCCATTGTGCGATCTTTTAATTTATTCTTTTTAGTGTCTTTTTGGTTTCCTAACGGAGTTTGCATTCACCAGCTATATTAGCTAAATCTAGGCAGCTGCATAATACGCATTGGGGAATGGTCTGTCCATTTGAAACTCCTCTTGGAAAGGTTAGCATTTAGTATATTATAAGTTAATCATCATCCACAAGTTTTTTCAGGCGTTAAGAAATCTCTTTGTTTTTAACTGTGTAGTATAATTTCATTGTTACTCTAGGACTGTGGACTGGTCAAAAATCTTGCATTAATGGCATCCATAACAATTGAATCAGATCCTCGTCCTATTTCACGTTTTTTAGAAGCATCGGAAACAGAGGTATTTATTGAGTTTTTTGAACTCAACGGAGATTTTTCAATTTACCTAACTTTCAAATTTTCATTGATGGTAGAAAATTTCTTCCATGTCTCGTGGTCCAGTAGCCACAAAAATTTTTGTTAATGGTCGCTGGGTTGGTATCCATAAAAGTCCAACCTTATTGGTGAATCAATTGAGAGCAATGAGACGAAAGGTCAGTGAATCCTTATTTAACATTGCTTTTCTTATCTTATATCTATCTCTATACTTTTCTTTTTCTTTTTCTTTTTTCTTTTGGTGGGGAGCAGGGTGGAGTGGAGATTGGTGCTTGTGGTATGAGATAATTAAAGTCATAAAATGCCTCTGCTCCTTTTTTTTTTTTACTTGCACTGTTTAACATATAGAGTAAGTATGAAAATAAAAGAACGGTTGATTAGTAGAAGAAATTAGTTTTCTTACTATTAATTTAATTTGGCAGAAACTACTCAAAACTGAAGTGGCATGAGGTGGAATGGAGTAAACACAGTAAACGCATCTAAATTTAGATAGCACTACTATTATCAGTATTTTTAATCTCCCTTTTTTCACTTTAACATTTGAATCCTATAAAGAGTTAACAAACTCAAAAAAGGCTAGGAATAAACAAGGTTTTTTGTGCAGCTTCAAGTCAATGCTGAAGTTGGTTAACACAATGACCATGATTGTACACTTTTCCATCATGTAATCTGTCGTGCGTTCTAATCACAGCATAACATGTCAGCTTGAATGTCGAACTTTTCTAGCTTAATTTGTTATACAAACATCTACCTTCAACCATAAAATAGAGACTATTTTGTGTTGCTATACTGCTACGAAAATTTATAACATTATTCTCCCACTCCATTGGAACTCATGTCTGTTTTGTTGGCTCCAGCCACCAATCATTTACAGATATCTCATGTTGCAAAGAATTTTAGGATATGTTCATTTCAAGAAACGCCGATGTGTTTGTCTATGTGCAGCTTCAACTTGATCCTGAAGTTAGCATTTATAGAGACACCAGGTTGAACGAATTGCGAATATATACTGATTATGGTCGCTGCACTCGTCCTTTATTCATTGTGGAGGAGCTACGGCTACTCATGAAAAAGAAAGATATTCATGATCTGCAGGTTAGCCTATTGGACGCTCCTTTTATGTTTTTATGATTAATTATCCATCTTTTACAGTAATCACGGGAGTACTATTTCATTGATGCTTCAGGAATCCCCTGAAGGTGGCTGGCATAAGCTTTTAAGAAAGGGATTTATTGAAAATATTGACACACAAGAAGAAGAGAACAGTATGATTGCTATGCGTATCGAGGTAAGTAAATATAGTAGAGATCTTGTAATTGACTCTCTCGCAATAAAATTAGGAGTTTTTGGCTTAAATTAATCATAGGATGGAGGTAAGGTGCAAACGAGAAATGAAAAAATAAATGAAGTTTTGGTGGGTCAAAACGCGTTATGATGCCATGAAGTTTTGAAAGAATTATAATTGCCGCGCATTCTTTCAGGATCTTGTAAATGAGAGGACTAATCCACAAGAGGATTTGCTTGTCCAATACACTCATTGTGAGATTCATCCATCCTTGATTTTAGGTGTATGTGCTTCCATTATACCGTTTCCTGATCATAATCACGTAAGTTTTTCAAGCTTGTGTCTTTTGTCTGATCAAATGTGTGCGTAATCTAATTCAATCTCACTTTCATTTGGTGCATTTAGGCCACTCGTCTTACCTCTCAGTGTGCCATGGGTAAGCAATCCCTGGGACTCTACGCAACCAATTACGAGTCTCGTATGGTATGCGTTTGTCATTGTTTTGTTTTTCTGTTTTTCCCTATTTTTTGCTCCTCTTTTCTAGAAGCTCAGGGATGGATCTTTTGTGTGACTTAGGATACTGAGGCCTATGTTCTCTATTATCCTCAAAAGCCACTTGTTACTACATCAGCCATGGAACACGTTCGCTTTAAGCAGCTCCCTGCTGGCATTGTGAGTCTAAAGTCCTATTGCAGTACTATTGCCACTTGTTTTGGCAATCTTTTATAATTTTTCTTTGTCTCTTGTTCTGCATTAGAATGCGATTGTCTCCATTCAGAACTATGTGTATAACCAAGGAGATGCTATTGTTATGAACCAATCATCAATAGATCGTGGATTTTTTCGATCTGTTTCCTTCAGAACATACAGGTAAAACTATTGCTGGGAGCTTTATGTTTTGTTAATATTTAGCATTTTAGATTTATAAATTACTTATTTTTCTCTGTTTCTTGGAAATGTTACCATTTTTAATTCCGTCTCTTTGGCCAGAGATGAAGAGAAAAGGAAGGGGACTCTTGTAAAAGAAGAATTTGGGTTTCCAGATCGATCTAATACGATAGTAAGTACGAAGTTTAGACTGCTTCAACGGAATATTTAGAGTTCATGATAAAATGATTGTTCTTTTTTACGTAGGGAATGCAACAATCTAAATATGATAAATTGGAAGTTGATGGTTTCCCGGCTCCTGTAAGTACACACTCATGTTTGTCTTGCAAATCCTTGAGAAGCACTTAAAATTGTATTTTCTGAAATTAATTTATTATTGAGTTTTAGGGGACGAGAGTTTCTGAGGAGGACGTGATTATTGGAAAGACAACTCGTATTAATCAAGATGAAGTTAAGGGACCAGAATCACGTTACACAAGGAGGGATTTAAGCAAAATCTTACGTAAAGGCCAGACAGGGACAGTCGATCAGGTAAGCTTGGTGTGCATTTTGTTCTTTGTTCTGTTTCAAAAAACAATTTGATCGTTTTCCAAGAGAGTTGGGTCCCTTCAACCCCCGCGCGGCCCCCACACCCAACACCCCAACCCCGACCACCCACACCAACCCCACTCTAAAACCAGCATTCTTAAGACCAAAGAGTCAGGGGCGGAAAAGAGGGAAAAGCTCTCTGTTCCTGGTTCTCCTATAGTTAGATCCTTCGGAACCACAAGAATCCTTACTTAGAATGGGATTCCAACTCAGCACCTTTTAAGATTTTGAGAAGAGTTGCTCTTTGGAGAGCACAGTACGATGAAAGTTGTAAGCTGTGTTCGAGAGGGAGTTATTGTCTATATCGTTAGCCTCTATGGTAGAATCAGTGGGGGCCTGAGAGGCGGTGGTTTACCTCCCAAAAAAAAAAAAGAAAAGAGTTCTGTGCTCAATTAAACCGTGCTTTTGTGCACTTGTTGTTTGTCTAACCATTTAGATTCCTTTTAGGTTTTATTGTCAACAAATGCCAATGGGTTGACTTTTGTCAAAGTTAAGGTGAGATCTGAGCAAACACCCCAGATTGGAGACAAATTTAGCAGTATGCATGGTGTGAAGGGAACAGTGGGCATGACCTTCAGACAGGAGGACCTGCCATGGACAGGACAAGGCATCACCCCTGATATCATTGTGAATCCGGATTCCATTATGAGACGGAATGTGCTAGGTCAGCTTTTGGAGTGTGTGACGGGGAAGAGTGTTTGTATATCGGGAAAGGGAGGTGATGCCACCCCTTTTACAGAAGTCAATGTGAGTAGCAAACTTTCCAAAGAAACTTTTATTTTCATAAAATTCAAGAACAATCATAAGAAGCACTAGTATTCAATATGTTATATCAGCAGCAAACTTTTCATCACCTATTCTTATCCTGCTATTTCAGATGCGCGATGTGACAAATGCTCTTCATGCTCGTGGGTTTCGAAGGTATGGTGGGGAGATGATGTATGATGGTTGCACAGGCAGATCACTAAGGAATACGATCTTCATTGGCCCCACTTACTACCAAAGGCTGAAACACATGGTTGATGATAAAATACATTCTCGTGCACGTGGACCAGTCCAGATTCTTACTAGGCAGCCTACTGAGGGACGGTCTCGGGGTGGTGGTATTCGATTTGGGGAGATGGAAAGAGATTGTTTAATCTCTCATGGTACTGCTAATGTTCTTAAGGAAAGATTGTTTGACCAAAGTGATGCACACAGAGTGCACATATGCAAGCGTTGCAAGCTAATAGCTTTCGCAAACCCAACAAAAAGGTCTTTAGAGTGCCACAGTTGCAAGAATAAAATAGACATCGTTCAGGTGAAATAAACTTTTTTCTTTCATATGGTGCAACAAAAAACTCGGCTGTACTACTTGCATGCTCGTGCTTGCACAAAAGGTTTCTGTATACTGTAATGGCTTACCGTAATTTGCCTTTGCGTTTCCAGGTTTCTATTCCTTACGCATGTAAGCTGCTCTGTCAAGAGCTTATGGCCATGTCGATTGCAACAAGAATGGAGACAGAGGGGGATGGCATTGGCTAGTGATGTAGGACAAATTAGCTCTACCTTGAATCAGCTTCTTTGTTAGAGTTAATTTGTCCTGAGGAAAGGAGGTTTACGGCTTATAGCCCTGCATCTTTGACATACACAAACGCAAGTGGAAGTATTTGATTTCAAATAACTGGATTTATGAGGTTTTAAATGATTACTCGTATTAAATGTTTGTTGATTTCGTTATCATATCAGGACATCGTTTCCCCTTTTCACGAGTGTGTATGCTGAGAATTAATCGTATCCATCGGATTAATTTTCAAAATTGATGATAGGATGATGTGATCATTGTTTTGATAGAATTGATAATATTTCTTTCTTTTTTTCTTTTTTTTTTTCTGTCAATAGTCAAAGAAAAAAAACATCAAAGTTTTCATGTCAATAACATGTAAACAATGAAATCTCATCTTTCGAAGACGAACTAGAGGATACTTTATAGTGAGACTAAGCCCAAGATACGACCACGGATTCATATGCACCCAAATTAAGTTGGTAGGTGTGAGCCTCTCACAACCTATTTTTGTTGTTTTTTTTTTTTCAAATAAAAAATATGTGGATCAATATGTATAAGAATAGCTCCATTTAACTCCCGCCTGTGATAGTATCAAACCCCACCCTTAACTCAGTAAAGATACAATTGTAATCTTAGAAAATTAACCTTTTGAATCAAATTCTTATTCCACTCAATATTAAATGTTAAATATTTCTTTATACACATTTAATAATATCATAATTACCTTAATTGAGTAAATTATTTATTGTATTATAATGGTGCTGGAATTTTCTTTTTCTTTCATTTTTTTTACTGTTTGTTATTCTTAAGTTTAAAGATTACGAAAAATAATTTGAAAATTTTCATTAAAATCATTTAATTTTTATTGCCATCTTGAAATTGCTAGGTTTGCACAAATAGAATAATAATTATTATTATTATTATTATTGTTATTATTGTTATTGTTATTTTTATTGTTGTTGTTATTATGATTTGTTAGATTTGATGATTGAAAGAGAGCAAAAGAACTGGGTTAACAGATTGTTTTAGCAAAAAAAAAAAAAAAAATTGCAGATATAATAACAATAGTGATTTGTCTCTTGGCTTTGAACTTATGAAGTTGATTGCAAGATATAAAGAAAGAAATAGGAATAGAAATAAAATTTGATTAATTTGAGAGAAAACTAGGAAGTTTCACAATCAAAGAGACTGGTAGTCTTTGTAGAGGAAAATTGAAGATAAACACAAAACACATAAATAAAAGATAAATCTAGGAGTTTAGCAAAATTATTTTGGAAAATAATAAAAAATTTTGTTAAGTTCACCTACTAAATTACTGAATATATTTTTGTTACAATTCTATCCTTAATAAAATTTAAGCTAGGTTTGATAAGATGAAAAGTGGGGGCTAAATAGAACAACTTTATATATATATTTTTTTAGTTTGCAGTGAAAGTAGGGGTGAGAATTTTTGACACAACCCGCGAATCCGACACGACATGACACGTAAATTAGCGGATTTGGGTTTATCATAATCGTATTTAGATCGTGTTCGAGTTAAAAATTTTAACACGTTTAATAATTGGATCGTGTTTGGGTTGAGGGATTGCACCCGCGGGTGACACGAACCCTTTTATGACACGAACCCTTTTATGACACGAACCCATTTATAAGACGATTAATACTAATAAAACATGATAATATGACAAACACAAATTGACACAATTATTTTTATAGTGACACATAAATACAAATTAATTTTAAAATTCATTATATGTTTATTAGATATTTAAATTCAAGGTTGTATATTTATTAATATTAATATTATATTATTATTAATTTTGATATGATCTTGAACTACACTTAATTTTTTTTTTTACATATTTTTTATAGGTTACTTAAGAGTTAAAAAGATGCAATGGTTTTTTTTTTTTAGCTAAATTGCATTTTAAGTTTGTACGGAACTTGATATTTAGTGAACTTTTCATTGTATTGTGGATGAATTTTGAATATTTTCTTATTATTTATTTTTTAATTTAAAAATACTAAAATATATTGAAAATTGAAATGCTTAATTGTGTCATAATTATTTTAATCATTTAAACATATTATAATCATGCCTGTAAAACGTGTTATAAATATGTCAAATATTTAAACATGTCACAATCATGTTAAATGGGTCATTTTCATGTTAATCATGTTGAACGGGTCATATTCGTGTTTAACATGAAAATGACCCGTTTATTACTCGTATTCATCTATCGTGTCGTGTCACCCGTGGGTCACCTATTTAATAATCGGGTCATATTCGGGTTGAGTCTTCTTGACATGAATAATAAACGGATTGGGTTCATGTTGGACTAATCTTTATCTTATTATAGTTTGACAAGACACGAACACGACCCACAAATCCAAATTCCTACCCCTAAGTGAAGGGAATCATATCTTAAACTTTGGGTCAAATCGTTCTGATACTATATTAGGGAGTGTTGTCATGTAAGCCCCTCAAAATCTTTGTTTATGCCTTTATTTAATTAAAATTAATATTAAAAATTTTTAAAGATATAATTAACAAAAAAGGATCTTATCAGTTTTAAGTATACCTAATGTCAAATGTTCTAACATTATTTCATTAAATTTTTTTCCTTCAACCGTAAACCACTGTTTTCTTCAAACACCTAATTTCGAACATTCAAAAGTAAAGTTTTATGTTTATAAAGTGATTTTGAAATAGAGGATGATGAATTCAAGCATTGGCATTACAACAATGAAGAAGAAGCAAGTTCTCATTTGAATTTTATTACTTTTTTTTTCTTTTGAAACAACTTTTGTTTAGTTGCTACAAATTGAACATTTTCAATTTGTTAAGTTGTTACGGACTGAACATTTTCAATTGTTCAGTCACTACAAATTGAACATTTCAATTTGTTTAGTCATTAGGATCTAAATATTTTCAATCGCTTGGTACAATTTGAAAATTTTCAATTGTTTAGTACCTATGATTTGAACATTTTTAGTTATATGTCAAAGTGTAATGTGGAGGCATGAGTGGCGACAGTATACGTGGTGTTGTTTTCTTTCTTTCATGAATTACATTTAAATTACTTAATAAATAAAGCAAAACATCTTTGTTTGAGTTGCATACTGTCTTTGGTCATATGGATCATGAGATGATGGAGCCTGGAGGAGAAGAACTGCACGCAAGTAGTCTTGGAGAAGAAGAGCTATCTTGGAGAAGAAGAATAGATATGGCAAGGAATGACAAATTGCTTTAGAAAAATTAAATTTTAAGGTATATAAAAAGGGTAATTTTGATATCATTTAATAATTAATAATTTATTATTATTTATTAAATGATATCGAGGGGCTTAAAGAGAGATTTTGGAGCCCTCAAATAATAACACTCTAAATCTAAATTTAATTGTTTGTGTGGTTTTGTTTTTCGTTACAGGCCTAAATATTAAAATGGAGAGTAGTTTTATTCAACCCCCACTTTTAAACTCATTAGATCCCACTTTTATCTTTAATTTTTCTTGACAATTTTATCCTCAAATAAAATTCTTAATTGCACCTAAATTATCTATATATATATAAAACCCTAAATTCTCTTAAATAGTTTAATCCTAATTTGTTTTATAAGATAAATATATGGATGAATAAGTAAAGTTAAAATTAAAATTTTTTTATTGACCAGATTAGGTGATTTTCTCCCATAGACTTCCCAAAAAAAAAAAATCACAAATGAAAAATATAGCAAAATGTACACCTACAAGAAAGCCGCAGCCAAAAAAAAAAAAAAAAAAAAAACCTTAAAAGCTGGGTGAGTTAAATTAATGCCTGGTGTAGTAGAAGTTTTTTCGCTTTCCTCTATTGTTTTCAATGAAACTACAAGAAGAAAAACAAAAGAAAAAGAAGCTAACCATTTGTAATTATGTTCAAAGAAATGCTACATGAATAACATCTAGTAAGAATTTTTGCAAGCTTTGATTCGAAGAAGTAATTGCGAAACGAAGCATCACAGGACAAACTTAAAAGGGAAAAAGAAGATGAACTATATTATATCATTGAAAAAATTTCATAAATGACCTTAAGGTTAGGCCTACCGTCGTCACAAATGACCTCACTTTTTTAGAGATCAGCAGAAATGACCCTTTCATCTTTTGTCTTCTGTTAACGTTATGCACATGAAGAGCAATTTGGTAAATCAGTAGTTAAATTTTTAATTATCACACACTTGCAATGATCGAACAATTAGGGAGATGCCATGTGGGTGGGATGTCAAAGATTTTATCCACTGTTCACTTCAGCGGATCCGTCTTGTGAAGTGTAAGGTGTGAAGGCATTTTGCCTTTCACACTACCTTCACACAATCCCACATCGGTGGGATTCAAAATCAAAGTGGGGAGGCGAGGCTATATAATAAAGCCTCCTCCTCCCCTTACACTTGTACCAAGCTTCTGTATTAAGCTTTTCTCTTCTTCCTCCCTTGTAATCTCCTCCATTTTAATTGTGAGAGAGATTGTAATATTTTTCTTTATAGTGAAATATTTTCGGTCTTGTCCCGTGGAGGTTTCCCTCAAATTGGGGGTTTTACCACGTTAAATATTTGTGTCTTTATTTTCTTTAATTGCCTTTAATTTATTTACTGTGGTAAGGCTGAGCCGCCCAAGTTGTCTATTTTATTTATTGTGGAGGGCAGTGCCACCCAAATTGTTATTTCTAACATAACAATTTGTTTCTTGTCTTTTATTTGAGCTGCGGTAGGAGTGTTCAATCTCCTAACAGTGGTATCAGAGCAAGGTTGCGAAGGCAGAGCCAAGGGTTAGGACAGTGAGTGGTTACTTGTATGGTTATATACATGTCTAGGAAAACTTTGTCAAAAAGACGATAAAAGTCTAAGGAGACTGGATTTTAAGTGGGACCGCTTGTGACCCCTCCAGTGTTTCCTGGAAGCTTTCCTGGTGTATATTAAATCGTACCGGCACTTACTACTATTCTTGGTTACTGTTTAGCAGTGGTGTACGTATACGGATACTGTTACTGTTCACGTATACGATACTATTCAAGGGTACTGTTCACATATACGGTACTGTTCACTACAAGACAAATGGCAGCCAAATTCAAGATAGAGAAGTTCGATGGAAACAACTTTGGGCTATGGAAAATTAAAATAAAGGCTATCTTGAGAAAAGAAAATTGCCTTGAAGCAATTGATGGAAGACCGGAAAATATGCAAGATGAAAATAAATAGGAGAAGATAGATGGTGATGCGATGGCAAGTCTACATCTAGCAGTTGCAGATGAAGTGCTGTCAAGTATTCAAGAATTAAACTCTGCAAAGGAGATTTGGGATACTTTGACAAGCTTGTATGAAGCCAAATCTCTACACAACAAAATTTTCTTGAAAAGGAAGCTGTACACTCTTCGTATGTCAGAAACCACTCCGGTGACTGAACATATCAACACTTTGAAGACGTTATTCTCTCAACTCTCAACCATGGAGCATAACATAGAAGAGAAGGAACGTGCTGAGCTTCTACTTCAGAGTCTACCTGATTCATATGATAATCTCATCCTCAACTTGGCAAATGGTTCAATGAAGTCATCTCTAGTCTTTAATGATGTTGCGGCTGCTGTCTTAGAAGAAGAAAGCAGACGTAAAAACAAGGAAGATAGAATAATGACTTCTCAACATGCAGAGGCTTTATCCGCCAACAGAGGGAGATCAAGGGAACGTGGTTCCAGTGGGAGTCACAATCAGAACAGGGGAAAGTCTAAAGGAAGGAAGTTTATTAAATGCTACCATTGTGGAAAGCAAGGGCACGTGAAAAACGAGTGTTGGCATCTTAAGAAGAATGGAGAGGGAAACAGCAAAGGAAAAGAATCTGAGTCGTCAGGATCTCAGGGTTGTGTAGCAAGTACTTCAAGGAATGGCGAAATCTTGTGCAGCGAGGCAACAACAGTTGTGGAAGGCAGAAAAAGGTTTGCTGATATATGGTTAATTGATTCAGCAGCAACATGGCATATGACTTCTAGAAGAGATTGGTTCTATCAATATAAACCTATCTCAGAAGGGTCTGTGTACATGGGTGATGATCATGCCTTAAAAATCGCTGGTATTGGAACCATCAAAGTAAAAATGTTTGATGATACGATTCGCACTATCCAAGATGTACGACATGTGACTGGCTTGAAGAAAAATTTGCTATCGATGGGACAGTTGGATGACCTCGGATGTGAATTCCATACGAAAAATGGGATCATGAAGGTTGTCAGAGGCGCACTTGTGGTGATGAAGGCAGAAAAGATTGCTGCTAACCTATACATGCTCCATGGAGAAACGGTTCAGGAGGCAGAAACAGCGGTTGCTAGTTCTGGAGAAGAATTGTCTATGATATGGCATCGAAGACTTGGCCATATGTCCGAAAAGGGTTTGAAGATTCTCTCTGATCGAAAACTGCTTCCTGGAATCAAAACTGTAAGTTTACCATTCTGTGAGCATTGTGTTATTAGCAAGCAGAGTAGACTGAGTTTTAGCAGATCTATTGCTAGGAGTAAAAACATTCTAGACTTGATTCATTCTGATGTTTGGGAATCACCGGTTACGTCCCTAGGAGGAGCAAACTATTTTTTATTGTTTGTGGATGATTATTCTAGGAGATGTTGGGTATATGTCATCAAGAAAAAGTCAGATGTATTTCCTGTATTCAAAGCCTTCAAAGCACAAGTGGAACTTGAATCCGGAAAAAGGATCAAGTGTTTGAGGACAGATAATGGGAGAGAATTCTGCAACAAGGAGTTTGACACATTTTGTAGTAAAGAAGGTGTGAAACGGCAGAAGACAGTTGCTTACACACCACAACAAAATGGAGTGGCAGAGCGGACGAATAGAACTCTCGCAGAAAAAATGAGAGCATTACTAAGGACTGCAGGTCTACCCAAGACATTTTGGGCAGAAGCAGCCACTACAGCCTGTTACTTGATAAATAGGTCTCCATCAACAGCAATTGAGATGAAGACACCTATGGAGATGTGGACCGGTAAGCCAACTGATTATTCCTCCCTTCATATTTTCGGATGTCCTGCTTATGTGATGTATCATGACCAAGAAAGAACGAAGCTGGATCCAAAATCCAGGAAATGTATCTTCTTGGGATATGCTGATGGAGTAAAGGGGTATCGCTTATGGGATCCTACTGCCCATAAGATTGTCATCAGCAGGGATGTTGTCTTTATAGAAGACATGTTTAAATGTGAAGAAAGTGATAGCACGAAGAAAAATGTTGAGACTGTATCAATACAGGAAGAAACAGTTTCTTCTGAAGCAATACCAGAACACGATGATCAAGAACCAGTTGAGTCTGAAGCACCTGAAGTCCGTCGATCAACTCGAGAAAGAAGGGAACCTTCTTGGCACTCAGAATATGTGATGGCGAGCAATGTTGCATACTGTCTCCTAACAGAAGATGGGGAGCCTTCAACCTTTCAGGAGGCTATAAAAAGTTCTGATGCATCTCTATGGATGACAGCAATGCATGAAGAGATGGAAGCTTTAGACAAAAACAAGACATGGGATCTTGTGCCACTACCACATGGAAGAAAAGCCATCGGAAACAAATGGGTCTACAAGATCAAACGTGATGGGAATGATCAAGTGGAGCGGTATCGTGCTAGACTGGTGGTCAAAGGATATGCTCAGAAAGAAGGAGTTGATTTCAATGAGATATTCTCTCCTGTGGTAAGACTTACAACAATTCGAGCAGTCTTGGCTATGTGTGCTACTTTTGACTTACACTTAGAGCAGTTAGATGTAAAAACTGCGTTTCTTCATGGAGAACTTGAAGAAGAAATTTATATGCTCCAACCGGAAGGTTTTGTTAAAGAAGGAAAAGAAAACTTGGTTTGCAGGTTGACCAAATCTCTGTACGGCTTAAAACAGGCGCCAAGGTGTTGGTACAAGAGATTTGATTCATTCATCATCAGCCTTGGGTACAACAGACTCAGTTCAGATCATTGTACTTATTACAAGAGGTTTGAGGAAGACTTTATCATTTTGCTGTTGTACGTGGACGATATGTTGGTAACAGGCACCAACAAAGATCAGGTCCAAGAATTAAAGGCACAATTGGCTAGGGGTTTTGAAATGAAGGATTTAGGACCGGCAAACAAGATTCTAGGGATGCAAATTCACCGAGACAGAAAAAACAGGAAGATTTGGCTATCTCAAAAGAACTACTTGAAGAAAATCTTGCGTCGCTTCAACATGCAAGATTGTAAGCCAATTTCTACCCCATTTCCTGTTAATCATAAATTATCCTCAAGTATGAGTCCTAGCAATGAAGCGGAGAGGATGGAAATGTCTCGAGTACCGTATGCATCAGCAGTAGGGAGCCTAATGTATGCTATGATTTGTACAAGACCAGACATTGCACAAGCAGTGGGAGCGGTCAGTAGATTCATGGCTAATCCGGGGAGAGAGCATTGGAATTCTGTTAAGAGGATCCTTAGATACATCAAAGGAACCTCTGATGCTGCACTATGCTATGGGGGATCAGAGTTCATTGTCAATGGCTATGTTGATTCAGATTTTGCAGGAGATATTGACAAAAGGAAGTCCACTACAGGCTATGTGTTTACACTTGCAGGAGGTGCTGTGAGCTGGGTATCTAAACTTCAAACTGTTGTGGCTCTATCTACAACAGAAGCAGAGTATATGGCAGCTACACAAGCTTGCAAGGAAGCTGTTTGGATCAAAAGGTTATTGGAGGAACTCGGGCACAAACAAGAGAAGATTTCTTTGTTTTGTGACAGTCAGAGTGCCTTGCATATCGCAAGGAATCCAGCCTTTCATTCAAGAACGAAGCACATAGGAGTTCAATATCATTATGTACGAGAAGTAGTGGAAGATGGAATAGTGGATATGCAGAAAATCCACACGACGGACAACATAGCAGATGCATTAACCAAACCAATCAATGCTGACAAGTTCATCTGGTGTAGAACGTCTTGTGGCCTGTTAGAGATGTGAGCAGCATGTATAGAGACAAGACTGAAAGGAAAAATGCCTTCAAGTGGGAGAATGTGAAGTGTAAGGTGTGAAGGCATTTTGCCTTTCACACTACCTTCACACAATCCCACATCGGTGGGATTCAAAATCAAAGTGGGGAGGCGAGGCTATATAATAAAGCCTCCTCCTCCCCTTACACTTGTACCAAGCTTCTGTATTAAGCTTTTCTCTTCTTCCTCCCTTGTAATCTCCTCCATTTTAATTGTGAGAAAGATTGTAATATTTTTCTTTATAGTGAAATATTTTCGGTCTTATCCCGTGGAGGTTTCCCTCAAATTGGGGGTTTTACTACGTTAAATATTTGTGTCTTTATTTTCTTTAATTGCCTTTAATTTATTTACTGTGGTAAGGCTGAGCCGCCCAAGTTGTCTATTTTATTTATTGTGGAGGGCAGTGCCACCCAAATTGTTATTTCTAACATAACAATTTGTTTCTTGTCTTTTATTTGAGCTGCGGTAGGAGTGTTCAATCTCCTAACACGTCTCCGTCCTTTTCAACTTCCCACTTCATAAGAAACATAAGGTTTAGTCTTCTCTCTTTCTTCTATATGTCTCTCGTCTTCTCCATTGAGTAAACCTAGGAGTCTCTTCAAATTCCCTAGAAGTTAAAGTAGTCTCTAAGCCTCCACGCAACCGTGCGTTTGAGAGGAATGACTGTACTAGGCTGCACGATGACAATCATCTATGATCTTCGTCTCGGTATGGCCTAGGGGTCTTTTCACATTCCACAGACGTTGAAGCAATTTCTGAGCCTCCGCGCAACCGCATAGTGGAAAGGAAAAATGACACTGGACTGCAAGGTGACAACCATCTGCGATCTTCATCTTGGTGTGGACTGCAAGAAAGGTTAGTCTTTTCAAATTATATATTTCTCTTGTATTGATAAGTCAATGCCTTTTGCATGGCTTTTCTGAAGTTGAAAAACATTTGTTTTGCTTAGTTACAATGGTTTTTGTGAAAAAGTTTTATTTTAATAAATTTTTCACTTAGTTTTGGTTTGGATGGCCTTACATGGAATTGGTTTTTATTCATCCGTTCATGGCTTGTGTTTTTTCATGCTTAGATCAAAAGTTTTTGCTCTACTTTTTTCATTAATACTTTTCGTTTATTTTGTGAATTTTTTTTCTTAAATTTCCTTTCGTTATTAGTTATCGATAGTCTTCCATGGCTTGTGTTGTACTTGCTGTGGGAATTTTTTTTAGAATATATGTATTCATTTATACAAGCCAGGATTTATCTTTTTTAAATGTCGTTTATTTTGTTAAAGTTATGATTTTTTGTTTTTTTAATTTGTGAAATGATGGTCTTGCATGGCTAAAGTGGTTTTCTTTCAGTTGGGGAAATGATGTTCTTGTATCACTATCCATTTATCTATGGTTGTCCTCAATTTTTTTTTTTAAGCAAACGATGTATGTGAAATATTGTTGCTTTGTTTTGATTCGAAATGGTATGGACTGCCTGGTGTTGGTGAAATAAAAGAGGGTGTTTGCACATTTATGTTGCACTTTATTTTCTATTAACTATATATGTTAAATGTCATTGTATGCTGTTAGTCTTTTGATGTCAAGTTTTGTTGGTATTCTATTAACTTTTCAACAGAGGTTGATTTTTGTTGGTTGAAATTGAGTTAGATAATCGATAAATGTGGTTCACAATTTATATTTTATGTGGAAGATGATATTAATTATATTGCTTTAGGTTAAATTTATATGTTTTATTCAATTTTACTTGTAGTTGCCAATTTCTCTGTGCATACTGGCAGTTTGTTTTTATGCAAGATGAGTTTATTTACATGCATATGGTGGGTTTGATTTATTTGTTATGAAATGTGATCAATAATTAGTTTTTTTATTACTATTTTTTATGCAGCTGAATGAGTTTATTTAAAATTTTTGTTAATATCTTCAACGATAATTATAACATAGGTAATATAAACCCTGATGAGTTCAGCAGGGTAGTTCTTCTAAGTTCTACACTTACTATGTGCAATGTTAGAAATGATCTTAGTCAGGATTTTAAGATCATAGCAAAATTGTCATGGACTAGGGGATATTTATAAACAGATGACGATGTAGACATGCAAAAAGTTGGTTATTTGCTCAAACGGCTAGAAATGAAATCCATGTTATTATTGATCCCTTGCCCGTAAATATTGACCAAACTCCATCAAATGGCCTAATTGACCAAACTCCTTACATACCAAGACCACTAGGGAACCCTGAACCATCTCACATCCTAAAACTAGTAGGCCAGACGTATTCAAACATAGAGGATCTATTAAATGAGAATACTTTGTAAGGTTTTGTGAGTTAATAATCATGTTGTATTCAAACTATTTCGGCTTCACAAACAAATCCAATCCCCAAAACAAATCCATATTTTCACCCAAATCTACCTACTGGAACCCAACT
The DNA here is from genome assembly GCA_013180625.2 of Boswellia sacra. Lineage (NCBI taxonomy): Eukaryota > Viridiplantae > Streptophyta > Magnoliopsida > Sapindales > Burseraceae > Boswellia > Boswellia sacra. Next base: position 214,969 of record SNVD02007714.1, read on the forward strand.
TACATGAGTGACACTAATAATGAACCAGAATCAGACTCTAGTGGTTCTTGTTCCACATTTGAGGATAGGAGTTCTGGTTTACCCAAGGACATTAGGAAGTTAATTGAAAAGGTGCATACATAGAGTGATAAGGAGGGGAATGACTTCAACGCTTGGGTCTATAGATTAGGTATGATACGGAATGGAATTAAGGGAAGTTCATAGACAACAATGAGTCAAGTGATGAGTCCTTAGCAAGATTAGAGAGGATGCAATATTAACAAAGATACTTAGGATGATAAAGGGTAGAGAGTTTATGCACCTTGGGGAGGATAAGGATATTGAGTTTAAAGTTAGGGATATTTTTAAGTCTATAGCAAAATTTAGAATAGGACTAAAAGACTATGCAGTGTATATTGGTTGTAATATTAAAAGAATTAAAAGTTCCAAAACTAGGGTAACTGCTAAGTGTTGTAGTGAAGGCTGTCTAAGGAGGATACATGCATCTATTCTTCTAGATGGACATAATTTTATAGTAAGAACATTTAACAACAAGCGCGTTTGTACTAGGACTGATCAAACCAACGAGGCCACTTCCCTATGGGTTTGCAAGAGGTTCTTAGACACTATTAAAACATGGTGAGTGAGTTTGAGAGAAAGGGGATAAATGTGGTAGACAAATTAGGTTGTATATGAAAAAAAAAAAAAAAAGTAATAGAAGAGCTACGGGATGATCATGCTAAGTCATATGCCTTTCTACCTAGATATGCCATGGTTTTGAAAACCAAATCTTGTGCCATTACGAAAATAATGGCAAAACAGGAGGGTTCTTCATCTGGTCCAATTTTTAAAATAATTTTTTTCTTATCTTTCCCAACCCAAAAGATAGGGTTTGTTTCTTGTCGATGGCTGTCACTTGAAGGGAATTTTTAGGGGTATGCTTTTATCTGCAGTTGTATTAGATGCCAACAATGGCATATGTTCATTAGTTGTGATGGTTTGTGGTGGGGGAAAATATTATGAGTTGGTTATTCTTTTTGCATCATTTTTGGGAATACGAGGGACTTAGGCAGAATAAAACATTCATAATCATAAGTGAATAGGTAGAAGAGATTAGTTAAATCATTACAGGACACATGGTCCAATGCTTACAATAAATATCGTGCTATGCATGTTTATGCCAATTTAGGGGTAGATGCCTGGTGTTTTATTTAGGAACCTGTTTTGGATGACTAACAGGGTCAACAATAGGTGGCATTTCATTACTACCGTGAAACAAATTTAAAACCTAGATAAGAAAGCATCCATGTACCTAAATCACATGCCAGTTAGTTTATAGTATAGGCATGCATTTGATGAGGATTTTAAGTGTGATCATGTGATAAACAACCGAACTAAGTCCTTCAATAGTTCGCTAGGTGAACAAAGATGTAAATCACTTCTCACATGAGTTAAATGCATTAAAAGAAGGGTAATGATAAGGTTACATGAGAGTCTAAAAGTGCTTAGACTTGGGACACTGACATGCTACCAAATGTTATGAAAAACAAAGAAAAGAATGAAGGAACCTTAGGATACTTTGTAGTAAATATAACTATTATGAGTTGCTTGATGTGGATAGGGCCTATGTAATGAAATTAAATGAGTGGACTTATGAGTGTAGGGCTTGATAGATTATAGTAATGGTTTGCCTTGCAAGCATGTCATGACATGTTCCACAAGGAATAAGCTAGACCCAATTAGATACATCTATGATTACTTCAAGAGGCAAGCCTGCGTTCAAACACATTCAAGCATGATAATGTCGATCGATACCAAATAGGTATGTTTAGGAAGAAGTAAAGAATCAAAATCTGCACCCTCCCGATTGTAAAAGACAACCAAGTAGACCAAAGAGAGCTAGATATAGAGAACAAGAAGAGCAACCCAAGATGAAAAGGTCACTTGGAGTGAAATGCACCAAGTGTGTGGAAAAATAAGCCAAAATAAGAGAAGCCGTAAAGCCTCAAGGAACTCCACTGTCCAAATGGTATTTGTTCTATTTAAATAAATATTATTTCTCTAGATCTTTCCATGTTTTAGTTTTAATACTACTTTATTAATTCACTTTATCATCTGTTCGAATTATTATAGGGAACAAATCTGCTGGGAGAGGTGTTAAAATGGTGGGAGGGGTTGCTCCACCTGCTAGAAGTGGTGTTATAGCCATTGTGAGGGGTTTTAGGACTATTAGGAGAAAAGGAAGACCTGTTGGGAGGGGATTTACAAGTTCTGGGAAGGGACTTAGAGCTATCGGGAGGGGAAGTGTAATTGCCAATTTGAGAAATGTGCGTAAACACTTTATTTAATAAATTGTTTAAATTCAAATGCAATAATTTGAAAGTCAAATTTGTTACATTGCGTTGTAATTTGATAGCAATGTTGGAAAGGCTGCAATCGTTGCTACAAGATCTACTGTTGGAACTTCATCTCAACCATTATGTTCGTGGTAATTAAGTTCAGTAGCCTATTTTAACATATGTTTTGTTTTTTGGAATTCTTTTTTGGCGTTTTAGCTTAACATAGTCAACCTACAATGTTAGTTGAACTCTTTTTTGGTCAAAACATTAGGGAGTCACTAACAAAAATTTGAAAACAACTTTTTGTATAAGGTAGCACACCAAATCTCAACGTTTTTTGTTTACGCTAACTGACACTAAAATATATATGTTATGTCTCAAATGAAAGATACTATGATGTTTGACATAATTTGTAATTGCAAATGTATACAATTATGCAATATATGTCAGCTCTCAAGATATATCTTGATTCGCTCATCAATTACTAGATTCATTCTTGCATTTTTTTCCCAATACATTCATCCATTAGCAATAACTTTTATTATAGGGATATAACAATTTACTCCCGAGGTTAAGCGAAAATACAAATTCTCCCTTGTAAGATTTGAAATTACAAATTGTCCCATGATTTTTGAATTCTGATGTTAAATTAAATGAAAAAGGAGGAGAGAGAAATTTTTTTTCACAATTTTATCAAAATAACCTCATGTTCAGTAATTTGATATTAACAATTTACCCTTTGAGATTAAGCAAAAATATAAATTCTCCCTTCACATTTTGAAATTGCAAATTATACTCTTATTTTTTAATTTCGACATTAAATTAAGTTAAAAAAATGAGAGGGAGGATAATATATGCTATTCGACCAAAATGTCTTTATATAAATACAAACATCTTCTCTCACTTTTCTAAAATCATCTAAACACCCTTACCTTTCCTTTTTCCTCTGTCCTTCTCTGTCTAACTCTACCAGCAATCTCTACCACCACCTCTCTCTAGTGCTTAACCAGATCTCCCCCCCTCCCCCCCCACCCCCCCCCCTGAGATTAAGCAAAAATATAAATTCTCCCTTCACATTTTGAAATTGCAAATTATACTCTTATTTTTTAATTTCGACATTAAATTAAGTTAAAAAAATGAGAGGGAGGATAATATATGCTATTCGACCAAAATGTCTTTATATAAATACAAACATCTTCTCTCACTTTTCTAAAATCATCTAAACACCCTTACCTTTCCTTTTTCCTCTGTCCTTCTCTGTCTAACTCTACCAGCAATCTCTACCACCTCTCTCTAGTGCTTAACCAGTTCTCCCCCCCTCCCCCCCCACCCCCCCCCCCCCCTACACTGCCATTGTCTAGGGGTGGCAATTTGAATCATGACACCCGAACATAACACGAATACGATGCGAACACGACACACGATTAATAAATGGGTCGAATTCATGTTGAGGGTGTTCAACACACCAATCAGTTTAATGGTGCGAATAGTTAAATATATCTTGTCAATCATTAACATGCAAGCTTATTTAATGATATAATTTTTACCTTATTACAACATATATTTTATGAAACTGAAAATTTTATATTTTAAAGTAAATTAATTTACATAAGAGTAAATTGTAATGATTTTAATAATTTTATTATACTAACAGTTATTTATATTCTAAAAATATTTTAATTGATATAAATATATAGAATATGATATACTATGCATAATTAGATTAAACAATTAAGTAAACACAATTACAAGACGTGGGTGACACGTTTAATAACCGTGTCGAATCCGCTTTTCATTTCTTGTCACGAACAATTAAATGGGTCGACACACATGACACGAATTATCATCTCCACGATCTTCGTTTCCTTCTCTTCATTGACAAAATTGTTTTCGTCACCAATTCCTCCTCCCTCTCTTCTAGTAGAACTCGCCACCGTCCAATTTGGGTTTGTCAATTAAAGCTCGGATTAAATGGTAGGTTCAATTTGGTTCAAATTTACTTTTTATTATTTTTTCAATAAAGTTTTAAATATTTTTAATTATTATTATTGTTTCATCCTAATTTTTTAATTATTTTTATCCTCGGGAGGGGAGAATTGTATTTTTGCTTAACCTCATGGGGTAAATTGTTAAATATCCTTTAATTTTATCACAAGGGTTTTATTTTCGATAATACTGCTACTCTATTTAACTTAACGTCAAAATTCAAAAATTAGGGGTAATTGTAATTTCAAATCTTGCAAGGGAAAATTTTTATTTTCGCTTAACCTCAGGGGGATAAATTGTTAATATCACTTCATTATATTTTCTAAAATTTTCACGCTACATTACTCACATTAGCAGTAGCTTTACACAATTACAAATAACAAAACGAGAAGCAAGATATTAAAGTATAATATTTTCTTCAAACCTGCTTTTATAGTCTTCATTCTATCCTTTAAAGACAAATACTCATCTTGCATAACGATGTTTCCATATAACAATGCATCAAACTCTTCTATATCAGAAATCCAAAAAGAATAATAGTCACATACCCTTCTTTCATAATAAAAGAACAACTTGTTTGGGTTAGCATCTGATTCTAAAATTTCTACCTTAGCTTTTTTGTCACACAAACACCTCTGTTATTGAATCTTGTGAAGCCACCATTAACCTGTTTTGCATCTCTTCTATCAGCCATGAATGATAATAAGCAAATAAATGAGGAGAGAAGGTAAGTTATAAGCAAAAGAGAAGTGATATGTGTAAAATAGAAGTGAGATAAGTAAAGTGAGAAGTGAGATAATAATATATATATATATATATATATATTATTATTATCTATTGTGTTTTCATAAGGATTTGAACAAATCATTTTAAGTGAAAAGGTTGCTAACATTTTTCAGTTGTTAGAAGGTAGAAGAGTAACAGTCCCTCATGTGTACATGTAAATAGAAGACAACAGATGACAAGGTTATTTATGCTAATCTCCAAAAAGGTGAGGTCATTTGTGAAAATTGTTTTCCCTATATTATTTCCAAAAGAAATTATAAAGTTGGAAATAAAAAGTTAAATTGGAAGTGAATAATGATGATTAGGGAATTAATGGGGTTTATTGAGAAAATAATATCAAAATAATGTTTTTAATAGGGTAAACTTGGAAATAGAGTCTCAAGAATTAAAAATTGAGGTCGAATAGAAGTTCTTTAAATTAATTATATGATAGATTGCTTATGTTTTGTTCGATTATACAATTAATTTTAGAGCATTGTTATTTTTGCCTTTCAAAATCTCTCTTTAAGCCCCATTTTAATTAAAAATAACTTAAAAATGTAAATGACTAAAAAAGACATTTATAATTTTAAATATATCAAGTTTAATATTCTAGCAATTATTTAATTTAAATTTTTATCCTTTAACTCTTCAAATAGCTAATTTTAAAATAATATTTTATGTTTATATAATGATTTTGAAATAATGGATGAAAAATTCAAATAAAAAATATTCCGCTTCAAATACCCTTTAAATTAAAGTAAAGCCTTTGATTACGTGGTCAAGACCCTGCACTATTGGAATTAAATTTTGAGAAATAAGTTCTTATTTTGATTTTAATACACCTTTTTTTAATAGCTTTTGTTCAATCATTACGAGTTGAACATTTTCATTTTGTTTTGTTCAACATCATTTAACAAATAAGTCTTATGTGTTTTTAAATATTTTATTGTTTTTTGAATATTATTTGAGTGTACTTCATGAAAACACTATAAAAAGAAAATAAAACTTTTATATATGCTTACCTCATAAAAAAATAAAACCTTAAATAAATAATTAGGTAAATAACTTCTGAGTTTTGAAGAAGTAAAAATTATCTGAAATGATTTTAAAGAAGAAGAGGATGAAAAAAAATTAATAAATTTTGAGTTGATAAGTCTACAACAAGAAATTGTGAGTTATATATGTAGATTTAATTTTAAGAAATGTGAGAAGGATAGGTTTGCTATTATATAAAAAGTACATATAAATTAAAATTTTTAAATAATTTTAATTAAAGTGGGGCATAGAAAAAGATTTTGAGAGTCTCAAATAACAACACTTTTAATTTTTATTAATTAACGAGCTTGAGTATTAATTAAATAGTTAATTGATGGGTCATACCAGCTAGGGTTGTACTTGCATCTTATGTGAAAACATATCTCTTTCTTTTTTACATTAACTAGAACACAAACTCCTTAAGTGATCTACTCTTATCAATTACTATGCAAGTTTAATTGTAAAGAGTTCTTGTAAATACAAATGCCCACTTATTGTGTCCAATGTTGTTACAGGTATACTCAATGTACTAACATGATTTAGAAGGCTCTTGGAAGCCATCACAAACACGCCAATCGAAAAAAGCTTTACCTATAGGGTGTGCTCAGTTGCAAGAAAAGAAAAATAAGAGGAAAGAAAAAATGGATGGCAAAGAAAAACTGACGGAAAGAAAAAATGTTAGGACATGGGTTACTTTATTACTTTCCTGTTTTAACTGATACAGTTAAGTTTAACTATATAATATCTCCAAGATGTGGATATATGTTTGGAAATTTTTTTTACCATTTCATTTTAGGAAAAGATGAAGATTATGATTATATTTTATATATCCTAATGTGATTTAGTTTTCCTTAAATCTTCAAGATATAGAGATTAGTATTCAAAGGATCTTGGGGAATCCTTGTGCAATGAGGATTGATTTGCTGACTGTATATAAGAGGCTACTTAAGAAAAGTTTTTGTTTAAGTCCAGGAGCTCATGGAAGCTGTTACGATTTATTGAGTGTACTCTTGATTAGCTTGTGTTTGTTATTTTCTCTATTATAATAAATATGATAATCAATAGGGATTGATTATTTCTTTAGGTAACTATAATACAATTTGAGAGGGACTCAAATTGTGGGAAGAGAAGTGCAACAAAGTTTTAGGAAGGTGGTTTGCTATAGATGGAGTTCTAGGTATAAGAATGTTATTTATATAAGATAAGTGAGTGTGAATAATGGTGGGGTTCATCAACTATAAAGTCCTAGTCCATCTAAGCATGATCATCATAGTGAATTGTAACTTGGATGCCTGTGGATGTAGACTTGTTTAAGCTGTACCATGCAAAATGCCTCTGTGCAATTTTTATTTATGTCTATTACATTTCAACTCTGCTTTAGTTTTTGTTTTACACAACTAAGCATGTCACTTTAGAACTTACAATTAGTATTAGAGTAGTGCACTAACATTCGTGTGTAGATCTTGTCATTATTCTCAAGTTATGGACTCTTATAATCATAGAAGGTTAATAAATCATCCACTTCTTCTCGATGAAAGCAATTATGGGTATTGGAAGGCAAATATGATCTTTCTAAGCAATTGATTGATGAGAGGGTATGAAAAACTATCTTTTATGGTCTGAGTCCACCTACTTATATTAATCAAGAAGGTGTAAGACTTATGAAAGAAGAATCAGCTTGGAATCGATAAGACTATGATGCAGTCCAGTGGAAGTTAAGAGCTATACACTCTTTTTTCAATGCTGCCAATCCAAAGGCATTCAATATTATCTCTTCTTCCACCTCAACCAAAGATTACTATGAGAGACTTTAAAATAAGTATGAAGGTGTTGCTTCTGTTAAGAGAACAAAAATCTTGATTGTTGTTTCTCAATTGGACCAAATTAAAATATAAGAAGATGAGACAACTTTAGAATTTTATGCAAGACTTTATGAGATTACAAATGTTTCAACCTTGCTAGGAAAGACTTATAGTGATATTGATGTTGTTTACAAATTGAGCAATATGTCTAAAAAAATTGTGGTATAATGTTTCAATAATTATATTCATTCAATATAAATATAAGAACCAGCTAAATATGAAAATATATCTTTTAAATGGTTTAACCATTATGTAACAAATAAACGAAATATAACTCCATCATAATCCACATAGTTTAACATCTAATAAGTAAATAGTTAAACAACATCTCCAATAGTTCATTAGCCTCCACATAAGTGCAAACCACAAAATTAGTAACTTAGATAATATTCATTTAATAAGATTGTCTGATTTGAAACAAATAAGATTGTTTATACCTACTCATGTTCTTGGTCTGATGTATCATTTGTGATATCGTTTGTTCTATGACTATCAAGTGGGAAATAACTTCAGTGTCCAGTTGAAGCATCTAGGACCTATTTAGGGAAAAATATGAAACGTAAGTTAAAAATGAATCATTTGAAACTTTAACTTTTATCAAAATAAGTAAATACTGATCTATTTGCACGCCGCTATGCCATCTTCCAGTTTTAAATGTGAAACGTCTCCTATAGAAAGGAAAGGACTTCAGCATATGCCATCTTCCAATTTTATTCTTCCTTCAAGAAGTTGCGTGTTGCATTCAATTTGTTGTGTGCTTATTGTAAGGCACTAAACTGTCCCCTTAGTTGATTATCAGATGAGATACTACATCCTTAAATGTCAAGTGGAGATGGACCATGACTGTATGTCCAAGCATAGCCACGATGATTAGGTCCTATTACGTTGCCAAATTCCTCTTCTCTCACTTGTTGAGCTTGTTGCTCTGGTGTAAATTGAGACAAACCTTCATTAAATTGACTCTACAATGTTATCAACAGAAATAATAAGTTAATAAAGATAAAGCAATAAGTAAAATTAATTCATAGACAGTGTATCAATATATAGGTTAAAAAAATTAAAGAACTTACCATTATTTCTGCACTTACATTGTCACTTATTTCTCCATTACTTTTTGTTCTAGTTTTGATAAAGACACTAATGCGATTAGTTTATTTGTAATTTCTCATCATCTAAATAAAAAAAAACTAATATAAAGCTTTACTCCCATTTACAAGTACTTAAAAAATGAAGTTAGTTACCAAAAATATCTTCAAAAATAAACACATCATATTTCTTAGCAAAACAATGTTAACATAAAAGAAAGACAACCACTTCCTTTATAACTCAATTGAAGTAGCATCAACTCCCACAAAATTGAAATAACAACCACTAATAAGATACAATAACATCTTCATAACTAACAAATAAAAAGCATAAAGATAAAGACATATACATAGTTAGCAAAACTTACCTCTCCTCATTTATGGGCAAATGACATGCGGCTTGTTCAATGATGTGCAACCTGTTGTGTTGGATCTACCTTATTCTTCCCTACAACTTCCTATAAGACAAACAATTTTAAAAGTTTATTATGTATAATACAAATAACTATTTGGGTATGTATATTATGTACCAAGTTAGACACACGCTTTGGTTTGTTTCGTCCCTTAAAAAGCTACAAAAATAAGCCACTGGTCAGGGTTAACTATAAGAGGAGTGAAAGCTAATCAAGCCTCATCTGTATCAAATTTTTGTAATAATCTCTTGACACGAGCTTTCCAATCCCTTCAAAGATTTCTAATTGCGTTTAGATAATGAGGTCTATACTCGTCAAGAGCATCTGTATTATCTTACAATAACAAATTCTAATAGATTAACATAGATACCAAAAAATATGTTATAACCTAAGGATTTCTTATAAATTACTCATGTTTACTTCTTTCCAAATGTCATCTAAAAGATGTTGTGATATGTTTTGCCACCGAGAACAAGTTAGCCATGTTGCCATTTTTAGATATGATTCCAAGTTAGGTGGTTAATTTATCTTTATTTGCATTTATTGGTTGCCACTGAGAGTTAAACTCAACATGCAACCTTTACCCCTCACTCTTGAATAGTGCCAACTATTCCATGACCTTTTATAACCTTTGATGTACCACCATCATCTGAAAAAAACAAATAAACAATTGAAAAAACAACTTTAAATGTTAATGAATAAAGAATCTTATTTATGTAAATACCTTTCTCTCCTTTATTCGTTTGAGTTTGGAAAGATGTTGCCAATTGTTACCGACATTTTGCTTCCCTTTGTATTACGCTCTCCATTAAGATGCCTTCATGTCTCTTTGGTGGCATAGTTACCTACAGAAAAACAAAAATAGAAAATAGTGTTAACATCATTTCATATATGTCATAATAGTACATATGCATATTATAAAAAAATTGCAACTCGTACAAAATAAATTGAACAAACAGTTTACTTCATTCATAAAAAACTATTGTTACATATATAGGAAGGGAGATATATGACAAATGCTCTTTAAAAAAAAGATACAAAATGACATAATCAAAAGGAAGCATGCCCAAAAAAGTACTGTCAATCAATATCATCCATGCCATCATCATTGTCTTCTCTATTGATGACAACTGTTGTTCCTTCAACTCCTTGCCTAACCTACTGAACATTCTCCTCACAAAAATAACCTTTTTCATCAAGTTTTTGTTGTGCATATAGCTCAACTTATGGCACCATGTTTACGATAGATGAACTTTTGGAATTGAAATCATATGCATTTCTAATTGTCATTTTAAGCACAACATGCCAATCTTCATCTATTGGATCTTGAATATAATAAACTTGCTCCACTTGTCCCACTAAATGAAAGGTTCATCATCCACAAGATTATCGTTATATAACAGATGCTTAAAATTAACCATCTTGAAGTCAAACTTATCACACTTCTTTCAAATATAATTATTAACCCAATCACATTTAAACAACATAAAATTCATATCATTGACATAACGAATTTGAATTATATCCGTTAACACTCCAAGAAATGTAACACTGCCTGAAAAAGGATTTTTATCTCATGCACTAGTATAGCTCATGGTATTACCCTTCAAAATAACGCTACATTGTTGAGTGGTTGTGTGCTTATCGTTCTCCTTTGTATGAAATTTGAAGCCGTTAACAACATAAGATTTATAATGATGTGCACCCGATTTAGGGCCATTAGCTAAGTTGATTATTTCCTCAAACAATGATACATTTGAGATCTCTTGCAAGGAGTGAACCTATAGGAGCACATATAGTTAGCAATAAAATTCCTTATAATGCTAGCAATTCAATAAATGACTATCATTTACATGACTTTGAAACCATTCATGGAATTTTGAGTTATAATTTTGGTGAATTTCATGAATAAAAGAAAGAGGCATTTGCCGTTGAAGTTCATTGAGATGTTTTCTGTGTGAGAAGATATGCAAAGATATTACTAACTATGTAAGTACTTTCACTTAGTTGTTTAGAAAAAGAAATGGTCATGCATATCTTACTCTTGAAATAGATCAACACAAGCTGTATTTACTAGCACAAATCTTTGTGCTTAAACCCAAGAGATATGATCAAGTTCAAAATGCTCCCTTTCATTAGAGTACCATCTTTGTTTCTACGTCCTCCATTAATCTTAGTTTTGACCTCGTTGAGATATCTTGAGCAAAAATTTATGCACTCCTTAATTAGATATCTTCTAGCAATAGAATCCTCTAGGTGTGCATTATTTCGCACATATCTCTTTAGAGTTAGTAAATACCTAAATAACCCTAAATATTTATAAATAACTATCCATTGAGAAAGATGGAAGTTAAAAAGATATTATTTCACATTCTACTTGATAACACCTTTCAATAGGATACATTCATCAAAAGTGTACTGGTCCCACTAAAGATGCCTCTTGAGCAAGATGATCAAACAAATGCTCTACTATTTCAAATAATGAAAGTGAAAATTTTTTCTAAAGACAACATAGTGTAAGCTCAAATCAATCTTGAATATTATTTAAATCTTCTATAGTTTTCACTTTTGAGCACAGTTGCTTGAAAAAGCTTGCCGACTCAATAAGGTAACAACAATATTTTTTTGCAATGCCCTATGAGCAGTAAGAGGAAGCAATTTTTGTATTAAAGTATGATTATCATGACTTTTCAAACCTGAAATGCTTCGCTCTTTCATGTGAACACGTCGTCGAATGTTTGATACATAACCATCTAGCAACTTCACTCTCATCAACACACTAAAAAAGACATCTTTATTTTCTTTCTCCATTGAGAAGCATGCATGAGGTAAATATAATTCGTTGCTATCTTGTTTTTTGGGGATTTTGTGCTTTTCTAATTTTCATATCCTCTAAATCAAGTATTTAGCCTTTAAAGAATCTTTTGATTTCCTAGAATCAAGTAGAGCCTTCACAAACATTCTTGTCAATGTACAAGACATCAAGATTATGTCTAATTAAATTATTCTCCTAATAAGGAGTTCAAAGAAAATGCTTTTCTTCTTCCAAATGTTTGCTTGATTTTCCATTTGAGAATTACTCATTCTCCTTTGAAGGTATTCCATCTTATATTCAATTAAAACATTTTCTACTTGTCTTTTTGCATCAAAATCATACAAGCGAGGTAGAGGAGATCACATTTCTGCTATGCAATTGAATGATATCCTAACCCTTTGAAGTCTATGAGTAGTAGGTAAGTATCATCGATGACCCAAGTAACAAAATTTTTTACTATAAGACAACCAATTAGAAACTATATTTCCTAAACAACAAGAACATGTTTTCTCCATTTTAGTACTTCAACCTAATAAATTAGCATATGCCGAAAAATCATTAATAGTCCACAACAATGCTGCATGTAACTTGAACATTTGTTGACATGATGCATCATAGGTTAGTACACATTTACTCCATAATTCTTTTAATTCATCAATCAACGGTTGCATGTAGATATCAATTTTATTTTCACGACCTCTTGGACCATCAAGAAGCCTAGATAAAATGAAAAAACTTTCTTTCATACATAACCAAGAAGGCAAGTTGTATGACATTAACACAATAAGCCATGTACTATATGCCATAGACGTAGTCCTAAATGGATTAAATCTATCAGTTGCCAAACCAAGCCTCACATTACGACAATCAGCAGTAAAATTTGGATGTTTCTCATCAAAAGTTCTCCAACAATGACTGTTAGTAAGATGCCTCAACACACCATCTTTAATGCAACCTTTTGCATGCCATCATATAAGAGAAGCAGTTTTTGAAGACATGAATAATCTTTGCAAACTAAGAATCAATGGAAAGTATCTAACTTGTTTTGAAGTAATTTTACTATTGGAATTCGATACGTCATTCAACTTATCATAGTGCTTATATCGAGACTCATAGCACATGCAACATCTATCCAAATTTGCAAACTCACCTCTAAACAGTATAAAATTTTTAGAACAAACATCCCAAGTCTTGTAGGTAAACCCTAAGCTATTCGTTATCTTTTATGTCTCATAATATGAAGAATGAATTTTGGATTGTTTTGGAAAGACCTTCTTCAAACGTTTTAGTAACTTTGTCATTGATGTGTCTGTCCATCCATACAACACTTTCATTTGCAAAAAGTTGAACAGTAATGAAATTGAAGTAAATTTCTCACAACCCGAATACAAATGACACTCTGTCTCTTAAAGTAGTTTTAAATAACTTTCAGTTTCTTGATCTAATAGATGACTACTACCTTCACCAAAATCATTATTTGCGACCCCCACCGCTTCATATATCATTCCACCTACATCATCACCCACAATGGAATCACAACCAATCTCAAAATTTTGGTTGGGTTGGTCAAACTCCATAGGTATATATTGTTCTCCATGTGAAGTCCACCTTTTGTATGTTCTAAGAAACCCATTATAAATTAAATGCTCTCTTGTTGTGTATCTATCCATACGATATCGATTGTGACATTTCTTACGTTGACATAAAATTCTAGTGTCTTGACTAAATTGCCAAAGGCAAAATTTAAAAATCCCTCAACTCCACTAACATATGTTTGGCAACATTGATTTAGTAAGTCAATCCAACTCTTATCCATGGATATTTTCCTTGAAGAAATTAGATATAATTCATATCAAGAAAGGTTGAATAATAAGTATTGAATAACAAACATAGAAAACATTATAACAATAATAATAATAATAAACAAAGAGATAAAAACTATTAAGTTAGAATTTTTCTTTTTTTAGTAGGTTGGTGTCTTTCCTTTTTTTAGTTTATTGAGTTGCTTGGCTATTTTTGTTGGGTTTAGTGGACCATTGGTGTTTTATAAGGTTTAGTGGACTGTTTCCATTTCTTTTTTTTTTTTTTTTTGGTTTAGTGCACTACCCACTTTGCTAATGTTTTTGGAATTAGTTAGGCCATTTTACGTTTTTTAGTTTAGTTGGCTAGTGCCTTTTTATAATGATTAGTGGGCTGTTGTCTTTTCTTTTTTGGTTTAGAAGGTTGGTGCCTTTCCATTTTTTAGTTTATTGAACTATTTTAGCTATTTTTCTTGGGTTTAGTGGGCTAGTGTTTTTTTATAAGGTTTAGTGGGCCACTGCCATTTCCTTTCTTTTTTATTTTTGGTTTAGTGGGCTAGAGTTTTTTTATAAGATTTAGTGGGTTGGTATTTTTTTTTTTTTTTTGCTTTAGTAGATTGGTGTCTTTCCATTTTTTAGTTTGTTGAACTGCTTAGCTATTTTTCTTGGGTTTAGTAGGCTGGTTTTTTTTTTATGATTTATTCTATCAAGCCCCCACTTTTTAGCTCTTCAACCCCACTTTTATTTTTACTTTTGTTTACAATTTTATCCATCCCTTGATGGCATCAAAACATGCCTATGAATTGGAAACTTCATAAGAACTTGATGGCTCAAGTTATATGATCAGTATCTCAATTTTGTGAATCATATGTACTGTTTTGAGTCCTTTGGTTTCAGTTTCAGCAAGAGACAATGGTTGAAGTTTCCAACCAGATTTGAGAAAAATAACCTTAAAAAATTAATTGTGTTGATCAATCTATGTAGTTCCTTTTTGTTTTTAAACAGAGGAACTTCAACTATTTCTCATGCTCTGTTCTTGTCCATCTCAATACCAGGTGGTGCACAAGAAATAAAAAAATAAAAGTTTCCAGCCATTACTCCAAACACACATTTGATTGAATGGGTTCATCTTTAAAGCATGTTGTCGCATTCATTCGACAATTTTTTCTCAAATCTTTTGGCTACCGTATTGAAATTAATGTGGAACTACCCATTGAAAACCTATTTCTTATTGCTGTGTTTTGTGTACTTTTGTAGGAAAATGGATTGTAATGAAAAACTTATTAGGTATTAAAAGGGTATTTTAGAAATTAAATGTAGTCTAATGAGATGATTACAAGGGTTTAAAATTTTCAGTTGAGTTTATTTAAAAGTGAGAGCCAAAGAGGTAGAAAGTGAGAGTCAAATAGAACAACTCTTTTTTATAAGGTTTAGTGGGCTGCTGCCATTTTTTTTTTTTTTTTTGTTTAGTGGGCTACCTACTTTGCTAATGTTTTTGAAATTAGTTGTGCCTTTTTTTTTTTGGGTTTAGTGAGCTTGTGTTTTTTTCTATGTTTTAGCGGGCTGTTGTCTTTTTTTTTTATTTAGTAGATTAGTGTCTTTTTTTTAGTTTATTAAATTACTGAGTTATTTTTCTTGGGTTTAGCAAGCTAGTGTTTCTTTTTATAAGATTTAGTGGGCCATTTCTTTTTTTTCTTTTTTTTATTGTTTAGTGGGCTACCTACTTTGCTAATGTTTTTGGAATTAGTTGTGGCTTTTTTTTTTTTTGGGTTTAGTGAGCTTGCCTTTTTTTCTATGTTTTAGTGGGCTGTTGTCTTTTTTTTTAATTTAGTATATTATTGTCTTTTTTAGTTTATTAAATTACTAAGTTATTTTTCTTGGGTTTAGCAAGCTAGTTTTTTTTTTTTTTATAAGATTTAGTAGGCTATTGCCATTTCTTTTTTCTTTTTTGGTTTAATGGGCTACTCACTTTGCTAATGTTTTTGGAATTAGTTTGGATGTTTTGCCTTTTTCTTTTTTGGGTTTAGTGGTCAAGTATTTTTTTTATAAGGTTTACTGGGCTGCTATCTTGTCCTTTTTTTGGTTTATTAGGTTAGTATCTTTTTATTTTTTAGTTTATTGAACAGTTTAGCTATTTTTCTTAAGTTTAGTGGGTTAGTGTGTTTTTATAAGGTTTAATGGGCTACCCACTTTGCTAATGTTTTTGGAATTAGTTGGATCATTTTGTTTTTTTTGGCTTAGTGGGCTAATGTTTTTTAATAAGGTTTAGTAGACTGCTATCTTTTTCTTTTTTCTCCTGTCTTTTCTTTTTTGGTTTAGTGCCTTACCCACTTTGCTAATGTTTTTGCAATTAGTTGGGCCGTTTTGCTTTTTTCTTTTGATGTCCATTTTACTTCTGTTTGGGTACTATTAGGCCTCTTATTTTTTTAGTTAATAGGTTGTGTCCTTTTTCGGGTTTATTGGGCTGGTGTCTTATTTTTTAGTTTAGTGGGCTGTCCATTTTGCTTTTGTTAATGGGATGGATTGGTTTAGTTTTTGGCTGGATGGGCTAGGTTGTTTAAATTGGTTGTTGGTTTGGTGGCTATTGTAGGCCTTCCCTTATCAAATCCATTATTACTTAACAAATCTCCTAATAATTGAAAATATGACATATGTCAAATTCAACAACTGGAGGCCTGCTGATCATGGTGATCAATGGGAAGGAAGATATTTCATTAATTAATTTCATTAAATAATTGAGCAATTAATTAATTATTCTCTACAGAGACTTGTCGTACAACTCATATCCCACACCATTTTATAAATTTTTAAGTAGGATAATTACATTCAACTCATCAAAATTATGGCAAAACACAGACGACCCATATGTTGAACGATGTCGCTGAACCATAGATCAGTAGCGAAGTCTGTTACTTTTACGGCTCAAAGGAAAACAATTTCAAAAAATGACCATAAAACTGTTTACACTATTAGTTTTAACAAATGTCTAGAAGTTTGATGATAAATATCAATATATTTGAGGAGTCATTGATCCTATACTTAATTAATAAATAAATAACGAGAAGCAAAATAAAAATAAAAAATTGTAGCTGACAGGAATTATCACTTTTGGCAATGCAAATATTTTAATAAATTCGTAAATATTTGGTCATGCAAAGCCAAATCTTTTTATACTTAATTAATAGACGCGATGGACGAAGTCAAACAAGGAAATGAAGTAGCAATGAAGTGGTGAAGGTATGAGAGATTGAGAGCATTTAAATTCGCAACCTCTTAATTTGTCTCTGCTTCCTTTAATTTTGAAACCATCTCCAACTACTGTGACCTCACTCTCGTCATTTCTCCTCCCGTCAAGTGCTCTCCCATTTCTTCACATGTCCATATTAAGTAGATTACAAATTCATCTACACATGCATTTAGTGATTTCGATACTTATCTTCTTCGCCTTCTGCTTTTCCAATATCTCCCTTCACAAATTCATAGTTAAATACGTCGTTATACCATTATAAAATCAATTAAAATTTATAATAATATATTAAATAATATAATAGTTTTAAATGAATAATAAATATGTTTGATTTGAGATAAGATTTTACAATACATAACATTACTTTTTATGGATACTATCTTTAATTGCAAAAAGCAATGTATATACGAGTTCTCTCCGAATCTTCAAGTGCGATAAGTATCACTAGATAGTAATATATTATAATTACGTTTGTGACGTGTTTTAGATTAAAGAAAAAAGAATTAAAGTATCTATTAAATGGTGTCCAAAATTGATGAGGTATTAAAACATGGAGATTACTTTTTACTTTCTGTTGATTGATCGTATTAATTGAATTACTTTATCTATTATATAAAAAGTTTAAAGTTAGGTTTCATTTCATATTTAATCAATATACAATTATAAATGACCAACCTATTTGTCTACGATTTATGTATACTTCTTCAATTCCTCTATGAAATTTTCATAAAAACTTGGCTTACTCTCTAAGCAACTTTAAATCTTCTTAGTCAAATTAAGATAACAAAGGCTCATCATAGCTGTGTGATTCTACCATTATCTATGAAGCATATTCCGAATTAAATGCGTATCTCTTAATAGTTAATACATAACAACCTTGTGGAAAATCATAACATATATAACAGAGCTAATCATAACCCACACATATATTATTGTATTATACATAAAGAATTGATCAATTTTCATTATTTTAACAAAATAATGGTATTATATTCATTTCTTGGTCTTGCTAACAATTGATCAATTTTGCACCAATCAAAAACTGAACTTGAGAAAGCTACAGAAAACCCCCCCCACACACACACATATATTTTAAAATAATATTCAATAGTGCACGGTCACCTCATCTAATCTTTTGCAATCTGTATATTTTATAAGAAAATTCCTAAATAATAAAAACCACCCAGATGCGGAGCAAATGAAATGAAATTGGAAACATACCAATTATGCCTATTGTAACAATACTCCAATTTACAGCTCTAGGCTGAGCGATACTCAGTAATTCAAGGGAAAAAAATATCATCTGACAAACGATTATCCAAATTTATTAATAATTTCAATAAATCTTTCATACAAGTTGGAAAAGCTAAAACTTTCTCAAGTAGTTGAGGCATAATTTTAATCAATCTTTCTTACTAAAATGACGAACAAGTTGAAAACCTATTGGACATACGAAATTAAAATTTTTCAATCAATAGAGAAATAAGAACTTACGCGAAAGCTGCACATCACTCAATCTGCCATCTCCACTTCCACTGGTGTTGGATTTCAACTCTAAATAAAACAACAACAAATATTACAAACTTTTTCCAACACCACCAGCTTAGGCCGGCAAAGAAAGTTTAAGATTTCACTGGAGTTTTAAACATTGCAATAGATTGGACAAACAACTTCATAACACACAATCAAGACAGCACCGACTGAATGTAAAAGTGCATTTTCAGGTGCCACACCCTAGCAACAAATGCAGCCTCTCCAACCTGATATGAACCATTTGAAGTCCATTTGCAAGAGCCTAGGAACAGAGAAACAAATATTTCTACTTAATTAAAATACGTTCCATGTGTTTCCTCTTTTGTAGACTTTTCATATTCAAGTTTATTTGGTCAAGACTAGCGGTTGGCGGCTATGCCAAGTCACCCACTAGATGAAATTAAGGAATGCATAAAAATAATTCACGATTTGAAGTCGATAGCAGATGATCTAGACTTTATTTGGCTTTTCCTGAACACTAACCTACAAAAGTTATCGCTCATGCTCAAAGGGACTCTGATTCTCATGATAAGAGGATTCCTCTTGTTGATTCGTACTTAATAATAGCTTTACTTAAAAGGTCAAGCAAAGCATACTTCCCATCCATTGGCTGTGGACCTATTAACAACAGAGAAGAATGACGTGACTAAAAGTAAAGCCGGGATAGCAAGAAAATTATGTATAGTTGAGTTACAATGCTTTCAAATGAAGGCTGCAGATCATCCCTCAATAACAAAACAATTTTAAAACTTTTAAAAGGAAGAATTGACAGTTGACAAACACCTATTAAATCTTTCTTTCTTTTCCTCTTTTCTATAATAAATCTATAAGAGAGATTGAAAGATATTCTTGACCAGGATTGCTTGTATCTGAATTAAGGGAGGAATGATGTTGAATTAATTTGCCACTAGAATTAAAATGTAACAATAAAATGAAACCCACATCTGTTTTCTTCACCCTGTTCGTGCTTGTATAATAATCTTGTAAATCTTAGTGGGACTTTCTTACTTCAAAGATAAATAGTTCCGAGAACTGACTCAGTGGTTGAAGTAAGTACCTAATTTAGGTATATGTATCTACAACTAAATAGAAAACTAAACCAATCGAGGACTTTTGGAGGTCAGCATTATTGTCTAGGCTTTAGCTATAATTTTATTGAGAGCCACACAAAATTGAAGCTGAAAGAAAAGTCAAACAGAGACCTTCGTTGCTTTTCATGTGAAGTGTTGGCGACCAAGGAAAGGGTTACAACTAATGCAAAAATATTCTCAAAATGCTCATAGTCAATGAAGAAAACAATTACTAGTACAAATTCAAACAACATCAACAAATTTTCAAGCAACATCAGCATACAATGACAACAAAATGCAGAAAAGATGAAAACCTATCAGAAGGAGAGGAAGCTTTAAGAAGCAAAGCATACAAGTAAAGAAATTGAGAATAATGGCAGCTCCAACGAAGAAAGCGAATGGCAGAAAGACAAAATGTAGAGGATGAGAGGGAAAATGAGAGAGAAGGCAAGAGGGATGAGAGGGAAATTGGCAATTGAGTCGTTGGAAGGCTGAAATCGAAAGCAATGTTGAGGGAAAATACGATAGGAATCGAGGGAAATTGGGATTAGGGTGAAATCGACTTGGGATTTTTTTAACCCTTTATACAGTGTTTAAAAACCCTTGTAAATAGCCCTCCATTCTCACTTTTTGTGGTAGTCTTTAAAAACCATCGTAAATGACTGTAGTAAAAGCTCCACTTTCTTGTAGTGGCGTAAGTCTGATATTGTATGTAGTCCTTATCAAAAAGATAAATAAATTAAGAGTTCACATAGTTCTAATTCTTTTCTTGGTATTTCAAATATTCTTGAGCTATTACATACATATTTCACAGATCTAATACAAGTTCAAAGCATAGTAGGAAAATTTAAGGTATATGTTTGTATGTGTTGATGACAATTTAAGGTATACTTAGGTAGATTTTGTTTTTGTTAAGGATAAATCTGATACATTTGATGTGTTTAGAAACTTGTGTCTCAGGTTAGAGACTGAACAAGATAGAAACATTAGAAGAATTTTTAGAATTATAAGTGACCATGGGAAGGAATTTGAGAATGAGAGTGATATAGATTTTTGCAAACTTCATGGCTGAACTCATGAATTTTCAACACCCAAGACTCCTAAGCAAAATGGAATTGTAAAGAAAAAAAAGGAACATTGCAAGAGATGGCTCAAGTGATGTTAACAACAATTACAAAGAGGCTATAGGCTGAAACAATAAAGATAGCATGCTACATCATCAACAGAGTGTTCTTGAAGCCATAAACGTGAAAAACACCTTATGAGCTACTAAAAATGAGAAAGTCTAACCTTAAATATTTTAATCCATTTGGTTATAGGTGTTACATCCTCAATAATAGAGAACAACTTGGCAAATTTGATGCCAAAAATGATGATAGCATTTTTATTGGTTATTCCTTGAATAGTAAAGCATAAAGGGTTTATAATATGAGAATTGAAAACATCATGAATCTCCTAATGTTGGATTTGATGATTGTGATGATTATACAAATTACTCATAAGAAGAAATCTTTGAAAGCTTTGCTAAACCTGCTAGTAAATTTAGACCAGAATCTGTAAAAAAATCTAGAACTAATCATACATAATGAGACTGTAAAGTTAAGACAGATGAAACTAAAATGTTTGATAGTGTTGATTTGAGCAGAGATGAAATCAGAGATAATGACAAGATCAAGGATCCCCTAACCTAGATTCAAAAGGCACATCCTACATCTTCTATCATTAGGAGAATAAAATGTGGAATTAAAACCAAAAGTAAGGTAAGGAATCAAGTGAGTTTTTCATGCTATGTGTCATTTGTTGAGCCTAAAAATATTAGTGATGCTCTTAAGGAAGAAGTCTGGATTCAAGCCATACAAGATGAGCTAAATCAATTTAAAAGAACTAAGGTTTGGATTTTAGTTCCTAGACCTGAAAACACTAATGTCATTGGAACTAAATGGATTTTTAAGAACAAGAGTGATGAAAATGAGCAAGAGATTAAATATAAGGTGAGACTAGTTGCTCAAAGGTATACATAAATTGAGGGAATTGGTTTTGATGAGACCTTTTGATAGGTGTCCATTTATGTATTACTTTTATATCAATTCGTCCATGTTTCTTTGCTATATTCCTTGGTATTTTTATGTTTTTGTGTGGTTTTGATGTTTGTAGGAGTTTTGGAGCAACTTGCACAAAAATGGAGTAAAACCCTTCATTTTCACCTCTGCTAGTCAACCATCTTCTCGGATTTAATTGTATTGATATACAATGAACCCGATGACATATTATATACCGTTGGAAAGCTCTCGAAGTCTATTTTCTGGAGAAATTTACGGTTTTTAAATCCATTCAGTGTACCAAAAGTTGTAATCAAAACAGTGTGAGAAGTATAGAAATGTAATTCCACAAATCACTGTAGCATGTATGATACGGGACACTGTAGTAGGTTACTGTAGCAGAGTATTTAAACACATTTTAGGGTTTTATTTTCATAACTTGAAGAGGGGGGAACGTGGAGGAGGCTGCATCTTAGGATTTCTCTCATCTCTTGGAGTTCTTGAAGGAGATTGAAGGCTTGGAAAGAGGAAGAACTACAAATCCTAATAGATTTCATCAAATTTGCTAAGTTTCCCTTTCCCTCTCATTTTCTGGAATGTCTCCATATTTTATTGTATTTGTATTCTATCTGAATATGTGTAACTAAATCTGAATTGGTTGAGGGTGATTTCAAAGCCCTTGATATGGTTTTTGTGAATTGATTGTGCAAGGAATTGTTATCCAATTCTCTAATTGAAGTTGCTTGTATTTTCCCATGTTTAATGCTTATGATTGCTTGCTGGATTGTATTTGGGTGGCCAACTGAATATAATCTGGATATTGTCTATTGCTAGACTAGAAATCTTGATCCGTAATTGTCTTGAATTTCTAATCATTAGTAGCAAAATTGTGATCAGAGATTGCAATTGGAGAATATAACCTAAGTTAAATAATCCGAGCTTGTGTGTTTATTGCTTAGATCAACCTATCTTTCTTATCATAATGCATCCATTGAATTAAATTTAGAGAGCTTGTTCTAGGTTGTTTAATGGATAGAGATTAAATAAAGAGCCTGTTTTATTTAACAACAAAGTAAGGAAAGATTGGGATAACAGAGCTTGTTGTTATCTACGGTTGATAACTTCAATGCTGTAATTGGATGACAATTCTACGATTAATTCGCAAATCCATATCTTGTGGTAGAGAAGGATCCCTTAACCAGCTGTCTCTCATTGATTTTTCACTCAAATTAACTTTCTGTTGTGTTATTCTTTATTTGCATTAATATTTCATCTAGTTAATCAATCAACAAAACCCCCCATTTATTCTGTTTTCACTTTTGAATAACAAATTTAATTAGAATCAATCCTCGTGGGAACGATATCTTACTCATCACTTTATTACTTGTGCGACTAGTATACTTGCTAGTTTCGAACGCATCACCTTTGCACCTGTAGCTAGGCTAGAATTTATTAGGTTGTTGCTTGTTTGTTAAATTTCAAACTTTTTCAAATGGATGATAACATAGCTTTCTTAAATGGTGTTTTAAATAAGGAAGCTTTTGTTGACCAATCAATACCTATTTTTACAAACTAAGAAATGCACTATATGGTCTGAAACAAGCTCCAAAAAACTTGGTATGACAGGCTTCAAACATTTCTACTTGGGAAGGGATATATTAAAGGCAGCAATGACAAAAATTTGTTCATAAAGAACGCATGTAGGTATACTATTGTAGCTCAGTTGAAGATATAGTGTTTGGTTCTATACTTGATGATAAAACTAATGAGTTTGTTGAGTTTATGCAGGGAGAATTTGAGGTGAGTATGGTAGGTGAACTAACATTTTTTCTTGGACTTCAAGTCAAACAGCTTGATGATGGCATTTTAATCTCTCAAACTAAGTATGCAAGAACTTAGTAAAGAAATTTGAGATGGACAAGAGCAAAGTAATAAGGACACATATTGCTACCAATCTCAAATTGTCAAGGGACAATGCAGGGAACAATGTTGATCAAAGTCTATATGGAAGCATGATTGGAAGCCTTTTGTATCTCACTGCAAGCAGACTAGACATCAGTTTCAATATAGGTTTATATGCACGATTTCAATCATGTCTAAAGGAGCAGCATCTAAGAGCAGTCAAAAGAATAATCAGGTATATTCAAGGGATTATAAAGTTTGGAATTTAGTTTTCTAAAGTTAAAAATTCAAGCCTTGCAGGATATGGTGATGCTGACCGGGCTAACAATATGGATGATAGAAAGAGTACAACATAAAGCTATTTTTATTTTAGAAACAACTTAGTAGTGTGGTATAACAAGAAGCAAAATTCACTTTCACTATCTATTGTTGAAGCTTAGTACATAGTTGATGGTAGGCATTGTACTCGATTGCTATAGATGAAACAAATATCGGAAGACTATGGTATCACTTAAGAATCCATGACAATATTTTATTATAACACAAGTGCAATTAACACCTCTAAAAACCATGTCAAACACTCAAGAACTAAGCACATAGATATTAGGTATCATTCTATTAGATAATTGGCTGAATCTAAGATAGTCTGTATTAAGCATGTGTCAACTGAAAACTAACCAGCTAATTTGTTTATCAAGGCACTGGACTCATCAAGATTTTAAAATATGAGAAAGGTTATTGCCGAGTGTCAGTAACATGAATGATTTTATGTTTCAGTCATGTATGAAGTATCTGAAGCATCATGAGATACATTTTGACTTAGCATTTTAAGAGCTGTTTTGTTTATTTCATTGCAATATAATATTGTTCTTGATTAATGAAATTTAATTGTGAATATAGAAAAGGCTACCTGTATATGTTGAGTGAAAGCTATTAATTGAAAATAATTCATGTGTATCTAGGAAATATACTTAAATTCCCCATTCAACATGGAAAAGGTTACCACCATACATGTGTGAAGCTATAATGTTTGTGTTTAAATTCAATTAAGATTAATTTTTATATATTTTGGAGATATACTAAAATTAACCATTTAATTGAATTTTGATTAGTATGACATTATAGCATTTCAAAGGTAATTTATTCTCTTTTATTCAACTCTGATTTTTCTTTGATAAAATGAATCATATGATATAAGGATGCCTTAGTCAAGATTGAGTTAACTATTCTAGTTATGTTATGTCTGATTGCATGTTAAAATTTTATATATGATTTAGCTATGTAATTTTAGTAAGTGTTCCATGTGTACTAGGTTGAAACCTCAGCAAGTAAGTTTGAAATTGTTGTTAAAGTGGTGAGACTTGATAGCATTCAACCATTGCATTTAATTCATTAAATACCTATTTCTTTGTGATTTAATTTTTGAGGATAAATTTGAAAATTAAAAATCATGTTTTGAGGGGGAGATTGAAATTGTGTTATCCTAATTTTGTTAGGATTTTGAGAAAAGAAAATTATCCTTTATTTCCATAATTATCTTGTATCATTTCCTCTTCAAATAGAACTCAAAATCTTTTGTTAAGGCTTTATATTATGTAGTTTCAATTCATAACATGGTACCTAACTTGCGATCACAGTCATAATCAATGGAACCAACTTTGATGATTTACCTTCACAGTCCCCGTAAAGAGCATCTGAACTAGAAAAGTCACTGTCGACCCAACCAGAGACATGAGAATGTTAATAAATTACATAAGCAAGAATAAGGATTAAATGCTGATCAAGAAGCTTCAAACAAGCAAAATGCAAAGGGATCTCAGTCCTCTGATCATGATAATCTAGCAAGGAGTGAGGACTATGACATGCATGTAAATCAATTTGATATTCTATAGGGTTTTAATACTCTTGATGGTAGAATTGTGTCTGTGGAAGCAAATGAGAGATATGATGATAACATTTTAGCAAGAGAGCTATGGAAAGAAAGATTTGTCAAGGTAGAGACTTTTGAGGCATATACACTCGATGCTCATCTTTAAGATAGGCTGTGGAGTAAATTAGCAACACAATTTCGACTTACTACTTCTTTAATTAGAGAATCTTTTGGCCAATGTTAATGATGATGTGACTTATGCGTACAAAGTTATATATCACTTAGTCTATTGTAGAGGTAAGGACATTTACTTCTCTCCCAATGTATTCAATGACTTTCTTAAGATAGCTTTGGGTTATGAGCATGAAGTTTACTCTCTGAAAGTAACTAAGAGTGTTGTCTGAAGAGAGCTTGTTCGCCATAGGGATGGTAAAAAAACCCATGGTTATGGGGACTCACAGGGATCCAACCCGTTAGGGGTGAGGATAAAGGGTTACGATATGGGAATGGGGGTGGGGATTGGGTAAATATATAATACCCGTTTTTAAATAGGGTAGGGATGGGGATTATACGCTCTAATTCGTCCCAACCCATATACCCATTAAAAATAAAAATAATTGTATTATTAAATATTGCTAATGTAGAGGATTGAGAAAGAAAATATTTGAGTTGTCTCATGTTCTTTATTAAGCATTTTGGTAGTCCATTTGTTATTATATTTTGGATTGTTGATTATCATTTGAAATTTGTTGGAATTATTTTATTCTATAGTTTGGATTGTTGATTATCATTTGAAACTTGTTGGAACTATGTTATTATATATTTTGGATTGTTAATTATCATTGAACCTTATTGGAATTATATTATCTCTAAATGATACACTTTAAATATTATGACATAGTTTTGGGGAGGGTTGGGGATGGGGATGAGGGTAGGGATGACCTTTTCAATTTGAGGAATCCACATTACCATCTGCGTTATTAGTTTGGGGATAAAAAAACGGATAGAGATGTTTTTTATCAATAGGGTTGGGGATATGGATGGCAATACCCACCCCAACCTGCCCTATTGCCATCCCTAGTTGGCCATTCAATCCAAAGCCAAGTGCAAATAAACTAGTCCCAATTGTTGCCTAGTTATAGAATCTTGAACAAAATTGCCGGGTAGAATTAATCACCTACTTCACATTCAACTACCCCTAGCTTCGATAGAGCTAAGTTCTTGCATTTTTAGGCAAAAACAAGCGTATCAATTGAAAACTTTGGATATTTGGTTCTATCATTGCTACCGCTAAGAACCATTCCTCGATATTTCCTTTTCCTTGTCTCATAATGTGAACATTGACAAGAAATGGTATTGAACTTGAATCTGATGATGTTATTGAATGACTGGAAGCACAGAGATGCTGATAATGAATAGGATCCTAAAAAAGATGTTGAAGTAAAAGTAGAAGCAGAAAAAGAAGAGGAAGGGGATGAAGTTGAGCCACCTATAAAAAGGTCAAGAATGACCACCAACCAATCTTTAGAATCTATATAGGACACACTGCAAAACTTGAGTAACAATTTAACTTTTATTTTGTAGCAACAGCACCAAATCTTAGCTAATCAACAAAGGTTAATGGAGCAACAAAAAGAAAATGAAGCTAAGATTCAAGCTCATTATAAATTTTTGTTAAAGTATTTTATAGGCTTTTTTTTAACATGACTAGTTCCAACAACAACAGGTCCTTCACTTTCTAAAGTTCCAACAAGTCATTCCCCCATTGCACTTTTATAACAAGAAACTCCAACAATTTTTGTTCCTGCTACAAACATTTCCACTTCTACAAATCCAATTCTAGTTTTTACAATTACAACTGTTAGTACCATAACTTATGATCCAATTTAGTCACCAACTCCTACTCCAGTGATATCCATTACTGCAGAGATACCCACTTCCATTCTAGCTACATCTCTAGCTCCCATTGCTTCTATAAAGCCTATTGTAGCTAAAAACATTGCTTTAACCATTCAATTTGCTGCTGAACATATCCCATCTCTAGCTTAGTCTATTATAACTTCTTAACATTTAAGCCTAACTACATAAGACAAGGACATTTCCCTTCCAAATGCTATAGCTACTTTAATTTTCTGAATGTCCACAATTCTTTCTAACATTGCTACTCAAAGAGCTAGAGATATTACAAAGACTCTTATAATAGTTACAACCTCATACTTAGAGCAATCTCCTCTAGTTCTTTCTTTAGTTGCTTCTCCACCCAGGCTAAGACCAAAGACAAGAAATGGATTCCTTAAGCGTGGATTCTTGCCCAGGAGATCTGGTAGACGTCAGAAGTAGTGCTATTTGGCACTTTGTGTTGAAAAAAAAGGGGGGAGTAGAGATATGTTTGATTTGCTAATGAATGTTGCTAAAAACTTTTTATTTTTTAGGTTAGCTTTATTTGTTTTGGATTTAGTGGAAAAGATACTTAGGGGGAGTACTGATTTTTAATACTAATTGTTTCGTTTGATATTTGTTTTGAACTTAACTATTTACTAGTTTGTTGTGTTTTGGCTTGGTCTATATGAAACTTGATAATGTTGACTAACCAAGGTATTTTGCAAGATAATTTTGGTACTGCCTTAGTGCAATTTAGTTTTATTTCATTGTTGCAGTTATGGTATTTCTAACTGACTGTGTGCAAGTTATATTAGTTTATTGTTTTTGTCAAAAAAAAAGTCAAAGGGGGGGATTGTTAGAACAATGTCATGTAGATTGTCATGTTTCCTATTCTAATTTATGTGGCATTAATGTGTTGGTATTTTAGAGAAACTAAACTTGTAATATTTTTACTTTATTACTTTCCTATTTTAATTGATGTAATTAAGTATTACTTTACTGGATAATATCTTCAAGGTATGGATATATGTTTGAAAAGTTTTTATACTATCTCATTTTAGGAAAAGATAATGATTATGATTATATTTTATATATCTTAATGTGATTTAGTTTTCCTAAAGTCTTTAAGATATACAGATTAGATTCCAAAGGATCTTGGAGAATCCTTATGCAATAAGGATTGATTTGTTAATTAGACATAAAAGGCTAGATAGGAAAAATTAAGTCCAAGAACTCATGCAAGCTTTTACGATTCATAAATGTATTCTTGATCAGCTTGTCTTTGTTATTTTCTCTATTATCATGAGTGTGATAATCAACAAGGATTGATTATTTCTTTGGGTAATTGTAATACAATTTGAGAATGGTTCAAATTATGGGAAGTGAAGCGTAACAGAGTTTTAGGAATTGGTTTGCTATGGATGGAGTTCTGGGTATGAGAACATTAATTGTTTATATAGGATAGGTTAGTGTGAGTAAAGGTGAGATTCATCAACTGTAAAGTCTTAATCTTTATAAATATAAACATCATAGTGAATTGCAACTTGGTTGCGTATAGATGTGGGCTTGTTTAAGTTGAACCATGCAAAACTCCTTTATTCAATTTTTATTTAAATCTATTGCACATTTCATAATTGCTTTAGTTTTTTTTTTAGTAACTGAGTATGCGATTTCAGAACTTACAAAAAGGTTTGGGAGATTTTTTCTTTGTTTGATTTGACATTAGAATAATTGATGAAAAAGAATCACTCATAAATCGATTAGACATAATTACCCTCAATATTAAAGTATATGATATCTATTACTATATAAAAACTAATTATTAAAAATAAATAATTACTATTAAGTTTATATTTATTTGCTAAACTAAAATGAAGTTTTCAAAAAGCATATTAAAGTACAATAAAATTTTATCAAATAAATCTACTATTTATTAAATAATATTACAATAAGATATACACAAATTTTTATTGATATTTATAAAAATGTATTTATTTATTAAATAGTTAAATTTTGCTTTTTTACTTAAAAATAGTAAATAATATTTATTAAAATATTACTAAATTATTTTAGATTTGTTAAAATAAATAATTGTTTAAATAATTATGAACTAAAATTTAAAAAATTTGTAAAAAATGTTGTCGACCAGCCACTGTCTAGCATTATCAATAGTCATTAAAGGTCATACATTGACGTCACCACAATCTCCATTAGGCTATCATCTGATGATCTGCCTTATCATCTAAGTTTCGTCAACGATAATGTTGTCGTTTAGCCGCACATAGTGGTTCTCTTTCCAATATCACCGTTAAACATTATTTTTGCGAGTAATGCTACTCATACAAACTACTTATACAAACTCACCCATACAAACTGACGTGGCATCCCTATATGACTGCCACATCATCCATGTTAATTAATGTCATTTATTATTAATGTATATTTATCAAATTATTACATTTATTTATCAAATCATATCATGCCACGTCAGTTTGTATGGGTGAGTTTGTATAAGTAGTTTGTATGAGTAGTATTATTCTAATTAACGAGGCAGCCTATATTGAATATGTTATCTTGGAAGAGTAGATCGTCGATCCTAAATGCATGGATATGCTCCTAGAAATAATTTTTTCAAATTTTACAAATTTTTAAAGTTTTTGAAAAATATAAATTTTGTAATTCTTTTAATTTTAAAAAAATAAATAAATAAATTATATTCATAATTATAATTATTTTGTTAATTATTTATAAAATAATTTAATCAATTATTTGAATAAGGTTGTTTTAGACACATAAAAAAAATACAAGGTTAGTTTAGTAATTTAATATATCTTTCCTAAGGAAATCAAGTTTTCCTTAGGTAGTGGAGTGGAAAAATGATTATTAAAATTTAAATGATCCTAATTCTTAAGAAAACTTTTTCCTTAGTTAAAAACTTCAACCAAACAACAGACTTAGGATTAATTCCTTCCACTTTTAATTAAATTTAATCTAATAGCTGATACAAAAAGTCCATGGCATTATAATATAATCAATACAGTATAATCAATAAAAAGGCTAATGAACTCTAACTTTGATGGCCTAAAAAATATAAAGCCTTGCTAACATATGTTTATAAGCGCATAAAGTCTGTCTGTATACTGTCTCACACATTGGGCTATGATACATGGTATCTTGAAGCCTAAGGCCAAATACCAAGGAACATATTCTGAATTTGTATCCAATATGTACCTTAAGTGGTATATGATCTAAATCTAATTATTCAGGCCAAGTAGACCCAAGCCACCCATAAGGCTTTCAGTTGAGTTGTGGCTTGTTTGGCACAAGCAAGAGGTGTGGACCCACTTTAGCGCAAGTGTAAAACCTAAAGTCCATTGCAGGTACTTTGGTCATTGACAATTGAGGCTAAAAGAGGGCAAGATAGTAAAAAATAATTTATTAGGATTAGAATTCCTTCACACATAATCGTTATATATTTATCGTTGATAAATAACCCTTAATCAATATCTCATGCATTGTCCTACATTATTGATCTTAGATAAGTTATCTCTAGCCTTTATCTTCATATATTATCATTTAAATAATTAGAATATTATCATATATTATCCTTATCTTAGTCAAATTGATATTATCTATAATATTCATCCATCAACTATAAAAGAGGGCTTAGGCATTACGTTTATTCATTCAAGTCAATCAAGAGACATAGTCAAAAGTCTTAGCCCAGATTATACACAACCTTTATACATATCAGCCTTAGGATTCAACTTAGTATCAGTCATACCTATTCCTTCTTAACTTGTGTTAAACCTAAAGACAACTACTCATGCATATACTAAAACTCTGGAGTTTGGTATAAGCCATAGTAGCAATTTAAAGTCATCACTTCTCACTCATACAATGCCCCAAACATGTTCATTATACATATGATTGTGCATAAGCTATTCAGTGACATTACTACACTCCAAAACATTTTAGGATCATTTCTTCTGACATTATAGATCAAATAGGCATTTAAAATTGTTTCATCAAATGCATCTCCATATCTGAACTGATTTTGTCGGATATGAAATATTTGTATTAGTTAGACTTGTGCATTAGTTATAGTACAAGTCTTAGACGTCTGGATTTAGAGCCAATTGCCAACCCTTCCAGTCACACCATTGCTCATCTCCTTTGTTTGCTCCTACCGCCAAGTATTTTTCAAGATCCTTGACCTCTTTCCTCGTGCATGTTCATCATCAAATATATGCAACATGGCATTTCATGATTGATTTGTGATTTTAAGGTGACGTGGACCAACTCACCTAATCCAAGAAGAAGTCTCGCAATGGCAAGGGTATTTCAGACTTTTTCTCAAGAAAGGGTATTCTTATAATTTATCATTTCTTATAAAGAATAGAAGTGTCTTTTCGTTTCTACTATAAAAAGTGAGACTCAACAAAGCTTAATTAATGAAATGAGAATTTTATACGTAAGCAAATTAATCCTACTTCAAACCTTAATTCATAAATTAACATCAATCCTAACATTCAAAACCCTAGATCATCTAACAATTTTGCAAGGCTTTATACAATTTGCTAAATTATTCTTGCATTTGCCTTTGGCTACTCCATCAATTAAAAAGAAAAGAAATAGTATCGTAAGAATGACTTGCAGCATGGGAATTGATGATAGGCAATTAAGGCTAGTGCACGGTATACTAAGGGGTTTGTTAGTTTAGATCCAATAGATTTAGCTAATAAGCAATTTGATTCGATATTGATCGGTTCAATGATTTTTCAATCTAAACCAATGCAATCAAAGAGTCAAATCCAATCGAATCCGATTTTATAAAAACCATCATCCAATCCGATCTAATTCGATTCGATCCAATCAGATCCAAACTTAATAGACTTAGAAAAAAAAAGTCCAATATGGTCCAATAAAAAAGCACAACTTAATATGAAATAAAATAAAATAAAATGATAATATATGACACAAATTAAATAATAGCTTATAATATAAGACATAATAATTCATTTCTAAATTATTTAAAATGCCCAAATAAATATAACAATAAACAATTAGATTATCTCAATACATAAATTGTAATTTTAAATAAATTCATAGGACTCTAACGAACCATGCATAATATGGAATTAGTTATTTCTTGCATTAACGTCGATGTCCATGCATGTTATAGAAATATTGTATTATTCAATTATTAATTTTTTATTATATTAAAAGTATCATCAGCAGCCCTCACTTTTATTGTTTAAATATTATTTTTACCCTTATTATGTTTCATTGGATTGAATCGATTCATGACATTATTTTACAATAAGATCCATCATCCAATCCAATTAATTTGGTTTTTAAAAATTCTAATCAAATTTAATCCATTAATTAACCAAATCTCAAGTGACCAAAAGCTTGCAGGAATGGCTACAATACATCCAATGTTTTGGTAAATCATTTTCAAAAATTATATAAAAGTTATGAGTGTATAAAAGTTATTGTAAACTATTTTTGCTCAGCGGGGATTTTGCCACCGGAAAACCTATTTTATTACCAGATAATAGATGGGAATAGGATTTGTCTCTACACAGTTGTTGTTGCTGCAAGTCCCAATTACTGTATAAGTCTAACAAATTAGCTTCTCATTTGAACATTGCTGTGGAAAAATTCAAAACTTATGAATCATTCTTAGCTTTCTTTCTTGAATTATATTTTATTGAATCTTTTTTTGATTGTGCTAGGGCATGAACTTCTTGTTTGATCGAATGATTCCAAAATTAAACTTCTCGTATTCCAAATTCTACCTTATTTTGCTCCAAATTTTTAAATGCATATTCATGTTTCTCTCACGGCAGATTTCTTAGTATTTTTTTTAAAATCAAGTTTTTGATTTTTTATTAAATATTTAAAATTGGATTTGCATATTACTTAAACTTAATAATAAATTGTTTTAAGGGTATTATGGTAATAAAAATTTTTATAAAAAAAAACTGCTCACGTATATAAAAAAAAAGGGGTACAAATAACGCAACCCTATATTTAATCTAACGTATTGAAAACCCAAATCCATTCGCCTTATTCTTGTCACTGCCGAATCCATTCAGTCGATTGCAACCCAACAGGCCCAACCCGGGGCTGAGTACAAGTGTACCTGAACTCACCAGGATTCTGAAACCTCTTTTATTTTATGCCCTTGTCATGTTTTCAGAGACTGCCTAGGCCTTGCGCGAAAGATTACCAGATACCTAAAAGCAATAGAGATCCTGAGGATGAGAGCTGCCGCCATCTGAATCGGACGGATGGCCTGCGATCTTGACGAAATATCAAAGAAGCGGATCAGAATCAACAATGAGACCTCCATTGATTACATCAGCCAATTACCCGATTCAATTATTCAACACATCTTGTCGTTTCTACCAGCCAAATATGCCATAGAGACCAGCATTTTATCAAAAAGATGGGTTTCCCTTTGGGCGCAGGTTCCTGTTCTCGACTTTTCTGTTGTCGGTAACATAAGCACGTCCGAATTCTACAGGTTTGTCAATGAAGCTCTAAGAAACTACAGGGGAGATAAAGTCAAAAAATTAGTCATTCCATTTGGATATGAAAGGTGGTTCAGGTCGCAGGTGGACAATTGGGTTCGTTTCGCATCGGAACGGAATGTAGAGGAGCTACATCTGGTTGTATTTTCCAATAGAGGTATTGATTACGAGTTGTCTCAATCTATATATTCAAATTCATCGTTAAAATTACTGAAAACCAAAAGCTGCAACTTTAAGCCAGGTGGGTGCGTTTCTTGGACTTCACTACAAGTTTTATCGATCAAATCTGGCCATTTTAGTAATGATGCCATCCTAAAAGTTCTATTAGGCTGTCCGAAGCTTGAATACTTGGAATTGCGCCATTTTTTTTGTGATGACAATCTTATGATTAGTTCTTTGAATGTGAAAGAATTAGTGCTTCATTATTGGAGCATAAATGTTTCCTCAATAGAGATTGTGGGTCCGAATATTCGTTCATTGAGTTTGTTTGGGGATATGGCAGGGCGTATTATCAGATTGAAAAATATGTCATCTCTGCTACAGGTTGAAAGTGGAATAGGTAGCATTGGTTACACAATGTTGATAGGACTTCTTGACCAGCTTCGTCATGTTCACAAACTTACAATTAGGAATGCTTTTCTTGAGGCAGGTTTTTTCTCACCTTTTCTCTATATAATTGCAGATTTTTTCTTACCTTTTCTCCATATAATTGCTTTGATATTGCTGTTTACTTTTTAAAAAATTTCTTATGCTTTTGCTTTAGGATCTATAAAGTTGTGTATTTTCACTGTGAAAATCATGAAAAAAAAATTAGGATTAGCTTTGTTTATTTTTTTTTTAACAAGTACAAGAGCTAATCTTGAGATAGAAATTTTGACAATAGTTTATGTTGACCTATAATTTAGGTGATGTAGGATAAGTTAGGAATAAATTAGGAATTTTTTTAAAATTAGGATTTATTTATTTATCTTTTTACTTTTGTCAATCACATTTCAATAATCTTGTAGTAATCTAAAACCTTTTTTCTTTTCCATCAAATGTGCTAATGACGGTGAGTCTCTTTAGGTGCTATCAAGATCTGAGATGCAACCTTTGCCTTTGACATTGAAGTGCAGAAGTTTAACGGTAGCTACCTCAGTCCAAAGATCCCACTTGCATGGGATTGTTAAGCTGCTGCAAATTTCACCTGATCTTGAGAAATTAACTATAAACATGCTCGGCTTCGGCTTCTGTATTGTAAGCTTCTTGTGCAATCTTCCCTGTACCTTTCTCTTGTTTCACTGAATTAATTTTTCTTTTAAACAATTTAGAACTTTGTGTTAATTATAAAAACTTCGCCACCCAACACTGGTTCTGAAATTAAAAAAAGAATACCTACGGCTCACTATAGTCAAAAAATTGTTTCTTGTACAAAAATTTTCTTTCAAAATGTCATTTTAAAGATGGTCAGTATGTTTTGACTCAAATTTTTAACTATTCATCTCATTAAACCCAGTGGTTAAGATCAAGAGTAATTAGTTTACTTTCAGGTAGGCCAACTTATCAAGTCTTAAAACCATGGATCAACATGGATTAATTGTTTGAACCTAAGTTAGAATTTTAACTCGAGATCCCACATCTTTGATGATTATTTCTTAACTTAGAAGTTATCTTGTGATTAAGCCCCTCTGTGTTATGTGGATGGTTCTGTTTGATAACAAATTCTGATCATTCAATCCTCCACATTTTCTTGCTATATATTTGTAGATTGATAGCAACACAAAGTGCTGGGAATCAATAAAGACAAACATCGGGTGTGATCGTCTTAAAAGTGTAGAGTTCACTGGATTTGAAGGAAGATACGCAGAATTCCATTATAAATTTTTTGTTTCAGTGTTGGAATATCTACTCAAGAACGCAACCTTACTAGAGAAGATAGTTATTTATGCACAATCCGAAGAAGGGAGAGAAAATAAATTTCCTGATGCAGTGAATTTAGCTGAAGTGAACAAATTGATTTCAAGTTGTCCAAAAGCTTCTGCTAATGTTATGATTATATTCAGACATTCCTTAAATTAGTTTAATTTTTTTATGGGTTGTAATATATGTACTCAAGAAATTTTTTGCAGTTGTAATGTTAACTTCTCTGAATCATTACTGTTAGCTGGTTGATTCAAACTTTCCTTAAATTAGTTTCATTTTACTCCATGGTAATCTGTGTTCTCAAGAAGCTCTTAGAAATTTTATTGATTCATGTATTGGTTTTGCCGTCGCCATCTTGGTTGCATGTAATTGCCCTCAACAATATTTGCGTCTTAGACATAAATTTTTAACTTTGTTTATTTAAAAGATTTTATTCTTATGATAATTTTTTAAGGAATATTTTGGTAATAAAGATGTAAATGCTATTCCTTAAGATTTTGTTAGTGAACAAATTGTCAATGCAGTGAAAAGGTTGGCTTCCGCTTTGCAAATCTCATCATGGTAAGGCGCATTTGGACCAGGTTCATCTTTTTCAACTCATCTCAGGTTTGGCAAGTCTAATTGTGCAAGGTATGCGGTGCTGCTAATGTATCCGTACGGAGCTTCATCAGTTAGGAATTCTTCTCGCCGCTGTGTGAGTGAAATCGGGGAACGTGTGCGGGTGTGATTGTTGTTTTGGACATTTTCAAAGTTGTTCTAATTTTGCATAACATTCACCTAAAATAATTGGAAGTAATTAAAGTTTTATCTATGCGAACCGCTTCTTTATCTGCATAGAGGCTAAACCATTATTCATAGTGTCTTATGTGACTGAATACGCAGTACAAGTACTTCTAAATTGGATATATAATATGGAAGGGCGTCACCTTTTTCTCCTCTCATTAAGATGGTGTTAACGTCAATATATTGGCGTAATGTAGGTGTACAATGTCTTTATGATTCAAAAATCTCTTTTATGCCCTTATCTTTGGCGTAACATTCCTTCAGTCGAGGTTTATTTATTTATTCTATTTTAACAAAATCCTAATTATTTTACTGTTACATGTGCGATCAACTCCAAGAATTAAAAATATCTTCTCTCATAAAGGATCGGAAGAAACTAAAAAAGGGTCCGTGGGAACCGCATAATCTTGGATAACTGTTGCACTGGATGATTAAAAGGGTGTGTTTGTAACCGAATGTCAACCGGATTCGATCATAAAAATTCTAATTTTCCTAAAAATAAACATAACCCCTTTTAACTTATTTATTCAGGAAAAATTTATAAATTTCCATATTTCTTGAAAATTGCAAGCTTTGATTTTGTCCATCGTGTTTGATAGTATCGTATACATAGATTATTATGTTATATAAATTTTCAGAGATAGGATATCTTTATAATCCTCATTCAAAATTATTTAAAATTTTGGTATTTTGGTATTTTTCTAATTATTTTATGTGTTTTTGTGAGATGGTGTGAAGTGAAGTTTATGCACCTTAGACTTGGAGCGCATGGCCTACGATCTGCAGGAAGCATTAAAGAAGCAGCTCGGAACCTACAATGAAACCTCCGTGGATTACGTTAGCCAGTTGCCCGATTCAATTAATCAACACATCTTGTCGTTTCTACAAGCCCAACATGCCATTAAATGGATTTCCTAAGGCGTCGAGATTCCCATCCTCCACTATCACGAACTTGGTGTGAAAAGCGGTGTCGTGTCCAACTTGTTTGTCAAAAAAGCCCTCACGGTTCTTTTGATGGCTGAAACTGTTTATTGTTCGGACTGTTTATTTAAATATAAGCCCATTTCTAACTTTTTAAAAAAAGCCAACTGCTCAAGACCCTGTCCAGTCCATCCCATGCCAAAATTTAAAAAATTAAATGCGGTCCAAGGAAACTGTTGCACCTCCTGTCCCAGATTCCCATCCTCAACTATCACGAACTTGGCGTTAGAAGCGATGTCGCGTCCAACTTGTTTGTCAATAAAGCCCTCACGGTATGTGCGGTGATTGTTACTGTTTATTTAAATAAAAGCTCATTTCTAACTTTTTTTAAAAGAGTCCAACAGCTTAAGGCCCTGTCCAACCCATCCCATGCCAAAATTTAAAAAATTAAATGAGTTTAATGAAACTTTTACACCTCCTGTTCGAAGCATTCCTCTTGTATAAAGAAACCTCACAGGCTACAGCCTATTTCAATATGTATGTTGAATGACGAAAATATATATATAAACTACAAAAGGTTTTCGGAATTTTAAGAAAAAAAAAAGTAAAATCTGGTTTTTAAACTATTGGAAAAATTGACCCCACCCAGGGTACCTCGACCTTAGCCCTGGTAAAAAAATTTTGAGGAGTTTTTTCAGGTTGGATTCAAAAATTGGAGGCTAAGACCAGGGTCAGGGACCATTGACCCCGACCTTAGGTTTTGCCACTTCTAGTTTGGTTGCAAGAAAGGAAAAGTAAGAGAAAATAAAAAGTTGATTAAAAAAATTGAAAGAAAATAATGGGTTTAGGAATTTTTTTATATTTAATTATCAAAAGAAATAATGAAAGGAAAGAAATAATTGATAAATTAATTGAACATAAATACCCTCAACATTAAAATATATAATATCTATCATTAAACTCAAATGTTTACTTTTATATAAATTAAATAAATAATTATTTATTTTATAGTAGAAAATTATTTTATTACAAATAGTTAAATTCCACTTTTTTCTTTAAAATAAATAATATATTTTAAATTATAAAAAATATTATTAAACTTATTTAGATTTATTAAATAAATCATTTAT
Organism: Boswellia sacra; assembly: GCA_013180625.2. NCBI lineage: Eukaryota > Viridiplantae > Streptophyta > Magnoliopsida > Sapindales > Burseraceae > Boswellia > Boswellia sacra. The sequence continues at coordinate 253,870 of SNVD02007714.1, forward strand.
TAAAAATTAAATAAATTTACAGAAAATAATTAGCACATTATTTTAAAAATATTATTGAATTAACATAGATTTTTAAAATAAATATATAATTTAATATATAAATTATATATTGAAAATGAAGAAGAACTCTTAAATGAAAATTTTTCCAAACGCTCACCATCGTCCGCCACCAACAACCACTAAAGATTAAGCATTGATGTCATGCTTCCATAATCATAGGCTACCACTTAGTCCTTCCGTGGACGTTTCACTATCGAAGATGTCGCCATTACGCTGCATGCGGTGGGTCATTTTTTTTAGATATGTCAATTAACTTTTATTCAGACGACAACCAACACATACCACAAAGTTGAAACTACCTCGGATGGGTAGAAAATTTGAAGACAATGATATTTTGTGCCAGCTATGTCAATGGTAGCTGATGATGCCAGTGAGAAAAATTTTGCAATTTTTAATTTTTTTACAAATAAAATTTTGCAATTATTTTAATTTATGAGAAATCAATTATATTTATAGTTATTTTATTAATTCATTATAAAATAATTTAATTAATTATTTGAACAAAGTTAGTTTATACGTATAAAAAAAATGTAAGGTTAATTTAATAATTTAATATATGATTCCTTAAAAAACTCTTCCAAAATCGAGAGAAAATCCAATTATCAAAGTTTTAGTAATAAAATTATTGATAATCTTTTTTTCTTCCACTTTTAATCAAAGCAGATAAAGGATTAGGGTTTCTTTGGAAAAATTGCTCATTCGCTTCGGATATAATAGCTTCTACACGTGGCAGGAGGAAAACTGGGTCTGTTTCACCACGGAACGCAATGTGGAGGAGCTCATTTTACATTTATATTTTAATGATACTTAAGAATACTAGTTGCCTCAATCTATTTATCCAAATTCAACGTTACCAAAAACGAAAATATGCGAGTTTGAGCCAAGTGGAAATGTTTCTTGGGCTTCACTACAAAGTCTTATCCATCGGTCACACACAATTGCCATTAAAAGTTCTATTAGGCTCATTGCCGGCTTATGGGCTTTCGAGGCCTAAGGCAAAAATTAGGTAATAGGCTTTTTCATATTTAATTATAAAAAATTAAATATAATTTGCTAATATTTTAAACTTTTTGTTTAATAATTTTTTCATTATGTTGTTGGTATTTTTTTCATTTTAAATTCATGTTAATATTTTTGTATTTATTTTTTTTACATATTTATCAAGAGGCTTTGTTTTAGGATTCAACTTATTTTTTCAAATATTTTTCTTAATTTTTCATGTGTAGATTCCTATTTTCTAGTAGACATGCCTAAAAATAAAAATTGAATGAATGAAATAATTTGATAATTTTTCAAAAAGAATAATAAAGTAGATAGTTATGGAAACTAAATTTATAATCAGATTACACACTATCTTAATAATCTTACAAAAACATGAGAGTTTTTTATACAAATATAAAGTTGAAAGATAAGTTTAATATATATATATGTATGTATGTATGTATGTATGTATGTATGTATGTATATTGTTAAGTGCTTAATTTATATATTAACATTTGATTTGTTTCAATACTACACATTAATAATTATCTATGTAACTTTTAAATTTGAAAGAAATTTTTTCTAAATTTAGAAATAAGATACTACTTATTTAATTGTATGATATTTCTAATAGAATTAATTATTGGAAAAGAAAGATGTTTGTGGCAAAAAATTAACTTAGTTAAACTGAATTTTAGTGTGGAAATGATATTTTAAAAAGAAAATTGATTATATAGATTATGAAAAACAAAATTTCATAATTATTTTTAAGGTTCTATAAAATACGGGAGCTTAACAAACAAAAACAAAATTTTGGGGTCTTATCAAAATTCAGTTTGGGGCCTTGATGAACTAAGGTAAAGTTTTGGGGCCGAGCAAGTACTTTAGTTGCCTAGGGCTTAGGCTGGCTCTTCGAAACTTGAATACTTTGAATTGCATAATTTTAGTAATATTAGCATCATTACTGTTAGTTCTTGTAATCCCAAAGAAATAGTGATTGATAATTGGAAGGGAACTGAGTCCTGCACTCTTTCGTTCTAAAATGGGGATTTTGGGTCCGAATATTCGTTCATTAACATTGTCAAAGAATCTAGAAAAGAGAATTATCAAAGTTGAGTAATCTCCCATCTCTACAAGAATTTGATCTCAGTATATATCTATATGGATACACAAAGTTGCTAGGACTTCTTGACAAGCTTCGTCATGTTCAAAAGCTAAGGACTGGCAATGCTTTTCTTAAGGCAGGTTCGTTTTACCATTTTTCATACATAAATTCAATTGTTATTTCTATTTACTTCTAGGACGAGAAAGAGTTATAGAAAACATTACAAATGATTCAAAACTACTTCTTATATTTGTCAAGGATAGGCTTTTGATTTGTTTTTGCTTAGATTCAAAGGGTTAAGCAAAATAGATTAATTAAAGAGCGTAAATGGAAACATAGTACCTAGTCTTCAACCAGAGTTTAAATAAAAAGGTTTGAAACATTAGACTGAAAATTTTCTATTATGCGAATATATAAGCTTTTCTTTTTGTTTTTAAATTATTATTTCTATTATTGTTAAGCAAATTTAAATCATCTTAATTAGAGCATGAGTTTTTATCATGCCGTGAGGACCTTAAAAGTAATATGAAACATTTGTTTGTTCATCTGCTCTGCTGATTAAGGCAAAAACTTCTTGACATGTCTACTACTTTTGCTTATCTTCAAAGAGTAATGCTACTCTTACAAACTACTTTTATAAACTTCCCCATATAAACTGTCATGGCATCCCTATATGATCACCACATCACCCATCTTAATTAATGTTATTTATTATTAGCATTTATTTATCAAATTAATGTATTTATTTATTAAATCACATCATGCCACGTTAGTTTGTATGAGTGAGTTTGTAAAAGTAGTTTGTAAGAGTAGCATTACTCATCTTCAAAATCTATCAAAACCTAAGATGCAAACATTGTTGGAAAATTAGTAAATGACGTTGATGTTAGAAGTCTTTACAAATTTCTAAATGCTATAAATCTTTTCAAATTCATAACTCATGTATTCATGAATTTTCATGTATTGAATAAAAGTTAATTTTGAGTTACTAAAGTTGGTGTTTCAAATTCCATTAATTACAATTGCCTTAGCCTATGTAAAGAGGTTATATCTCATTTGTTCCACATACCACAAGTTAGGTCTCTCCTTCTCTAGCTTATTTTTTCTCTTACTTTCTTGTATTCTTAGCTTCTAATTCTAAATTAACATCAATCCTAACATTCAAAATCCTTGATCATCTGAATCTACATTAACAATTTTGCAAGGCTTTATACAATTTGCTAAATTATTCTTGCATTTGCCTTTGGCTACTCCATCAATTAAAAAGAAAAGAAATAGTATTGAAAGAATGACTTGCAGCATGGGAAGTGATGATAGGCAATTGAGGCTGGTGCACAGTATATTAAGGGATTTGTTGGTTTGGATCTAATCGATTTAGCTAATAAATAATTTGATTCGATATTGATCGGTTCAATGATTTTGCAATCTAATCCAATGCAATCAAAGAGTCAAATCCAATCGAATCCGATTTTATAAAAACCATCATCCAATTCGATCTAATTCGATTCGATCCAATCATATCCAAATTTAATAGAATTACAAAAAAAAGTTCAATATGGTCCAATAAAAAAACACAACTTAATATGAAATAAAATAAAATACAATGATAATATATGATACAAATTTAAATAATAGCTCATAATATAAGACATAATAATTCATTTCTAAATTAATTAAAATGCCCAAATAAATATAACAATAAGATCATCTCAATAAATTGTAATTTAAATAAATTCATAAGACTCTAACGAACCATGCATAATATGGAATAATTTATTTCTTGCATTAACGTCAGTTCCATGCATGTTATAGAAATATTGTATTATTCAATTATTAATTTTTTATTATATTAAAAGTATCATCAGCAGCCCTCACTTTTATTGTTTAAATATTATTTTTACCTTATTATGTTTCATTGGATTGAATCGATTCATGACATTATTTTACAATAAGATCCATCATCCAATCCAATTAATTTGGTTTTTAAAAATTCTAATCAAATTTAATCCATTAATTAACCAAATCTCAAGTGACCAAAAGCTTGCAGGAATGGCTACAATACATCCAATGTTTTGGTAAATCATTTTCAAAAATTATATAAAAGTTATGAGTGTATAAAAGTTATTGTAAACTATTTTTGCTTAGTGGGGATTTTGCCACCGGAAAACCTATTTTATTACTAGATAATAGACGGGAATAGGATTTGTCTCTATACAGTTGTTGCTGCTGCAAGTCCCAATTACTGTATAAGTCTAACAAATTAGCTTCTCATTTGAACATTGCTGTGGAAAAATTCAAAACTTATGAATCATTCTTGGCTTTCTTTCTTGAATTATATTTTATTGAATCTTTTTTTGCTTGTGCTAGAGGGCATGAACTTCTTGTTTGATCGAATGATTCCAAAATTAAACTTCTCATATTCCAAATTCTACCTTATTTTGCTCCAAATTTTTAAATGCATATTCATGTTTCTCTCACGGCAGATTTCTTAGTATTTTATTTTAAATCAAGTTTTTGATTTTTTAGTAAATATTTAAAATTTGATTTGGATATTACTTAAACTTAATAATAAATTGTTTTAAGGGTATTATGGTAATAAAAATTTTTATAAAAAAAATGGTTACGTATATATATAAAAAAAAAAAGGGGTACAAATAACGAAACCCTATATTTAATTTAACATATTGAAAACCCAAATCCATCCGCCTTATTCTTGTCACTGCCAAATCCAATCAATCGATTGCAACCCAACAGGCCCAACCCGGGGCTGAGTACAAGAGTACCTGAACTCACCAGGATTCTGAAACCTCTTTTATTTTATGCCCTTATCATTGTTTTCAGAGACTGCCTAGGCCTTGCGCGAAAGATTACCAGATACCTAAAAGCAATCGAGATCCTGAGGACGAGAGCTGCCGCCATCTGAATCGGACGGATGGCCTGCGATCTTGACGAAATATCAAAGAAGCGGATCAGAATCAACAATGAGACCTCCATTGATTACATCAGCCAATTACCCGATTCAATTATTCAACACATCTTGTCGTTTCTACCAGCCAAATATGCCATAGAGACCAGCATTTTATCAAAAAGATGGGTTTCCCTTTGGGCGCAGGTTCCTGTTCTCGACTTTTCTGATGTTGGTAACATAAGCAGGTCCGAATTCTACAGGTTTGTCAATGAAGCTCTAAGAAACTACAGGGGAGATAAAGTCAAAAAATTAGTCATTCTATTTGGATATGAAAGGTGGTTCAGGTCGCAGGTGGACAATTGGGTTCGTTTCGCCTCGGAACGGAATGTAGAGGAGCTCCATCTAGATGTACTTCCCATTGGAGGTATTGGTTACAAGTTGTCTCAATCTATATATTCAAATTCATCGTTAAAATTACTGAAAACCGACAGGTGCAAGTTTAAGCCAAGTGGGTGCGTTTCTTGGACTTCACTACAAGTTTTATCGATCACATCTGGGCATTTTAGTAATGATGCCATCCTAAAAGTTCTATTAGGCTGTCCGAAGCTTGAATACTTGGAATTGCGCCATTTTTTTTGTGATGACAATCTTATGATTAATTCTTTGAATGTGAAAGAATTAGTGCTCCATTATTGGAGCATAAATGTTTCCTCAATAGAGATTGTGGGTCCGAATATTCGTTCATTGAGTTTGTTTGGGGATATGGCAGGGCGGATTATCAGATTGAAAAATATGTCATCTCTGCTACAGGTTGAAAGTGGAATAGGTAGCATTGGTTACACAATGTTGATAGGACTTCTTGACCAGCTTCGTCATGTTCACAAACTTACAATTAGGAATGCTTTTCTTGAGGCAGGTTTTTTCTCACCTTTTCTCTATATAATTGCAGATTTTTTCTTACCTTTTCTCCATATAATTGCTTTGATATTGCTGTTTACTTTTTAAAAAATTTCTTATGCTTTTGCTTTAGGATCTATAAAGTTGTGTATTTTCACTGTGAAAATCATGAAAAAAAAATTAGGATTAGCTTTGTTTATTTTTTTCTTAACAAGTACAAGAGCTAATCTTGAGATAGAAATTTTGACAATAGTTTATGTTGACCTATAATTTAGGTGATGTATGACAAGTTAGGAATAAATTAGGAATTTTTTTAAAATTAGGATTTATTTATTTATCTTTTTACTTTTGTCAATCACATTTCAATAATCTTGTAGTAATCTAAAACCTTTTTTCTTTTCCATCAAATGTGCTAATGACGGTGAGTCTCTTTAGGTGCTATCAAGATCTGAGATGCAACCTTTGCCTTTGACATTGAAGTGCAGAAGTTTAACGGTAGCTACCTCAGTCCAAAGATCCCACTTGCATGGGATTGTTAAGCTGCTGCAAATTTCACCTGATCTTGAGAAATTAACTATAAACATGCTCGGCTTCGGCTTCTGTATTGTAAGCTTCTTGTGCAATCTTCCCTGTACCTTTCTCTTGTTTCACTGAATTAATTTTTCTTTTAAACAATTTAGAACTTTGTGTTAATTATAAAAACTTCGCCACCCAACACTGGTTCTGAAATTAAAAAAAGAATACCTACGACTCACTATAGTCAAAAAATTGTTTCTTGTACAAAAATTTTCTTTCAAAATGTCATTTTAAAGATGGTCAGTATGTTTTGACTCAAATTTTTAACTATTCATCTCATTAAACCCAGTGGTTAAGATCAAAAGTAATTAGTTTACTTTCAAGTAGGCCAACTTATCAAGTCTTAAAACTACGGATCAACATGGATTAATTGTTTGAACCTAAGTTAGAATTTTAACTCGAGATCCCACATCTTTGATGATTATCTCTTGACTTAGAAGTTATCTTGTGATTAAGCCCCTCTGTGTTATGTGGATGGTTCTGTTTGATAACAAATTCTGATCATTCTATCCTACACATTTTCTTGCTATATATTTGTAGATTGATAGCAACACAAAGTGCTGGGAATCAATAAAGACAAACATCGGGTGTGATCGTCTTAAAAATGTAGAGTTCACTGGATTTGAAGGAAGATACGCAGAATTCCATTATAAATTTTTTGTTTCAGTGTTGGAATATCTACTCAAGAATGCAACCTTACTAGAGAAGATAGTTATTTATGCACAATCCAAAGAAGGGAGAGAAAATAAATTTCCTGATGCAGTGAATTTAGCTGAAGTGAACAAATTGATTTCAAGTTGTCCAAAAGCTTCTGCTAATGTTATGATTATATTCGGACATTCCTTAAATTAGTTTAATTTTTTTCTGGGTTGTAATATATATACTCAAGAAATTTTTTGCAGTTGTAATGTTAACTTCTCTGAATCATTACTGTTAGCTGGTTGATTCAAACTTTCCTTCAATTAGTTTCGTTTTACTCCATGGTAATCTGTGTACTCAAGAAGCTCTTAGAAATTTTATTGATTCATGTATTGCTTTTGCCGTCGCCATCTTGGTTGCATGTAATTGCGCTCAACAATATTTGCGTCTTAGACATAAATTTTTAACTTTGTTTATTTAAAAGATTTTATTCTTATGATAATTTTTAACGAATATTTTGGTAATAAAGATGTAAATGTTATTCCTTAAGATTTTGTTAGTAAACAAATTGTCAATGCAGTGAAAAGGTTGGCTTTCGCTTTGCAAATCTCATCATGGTAAGACACATTTGGACCAGATTCATCTTTTTCAGCTCATCACAGGTTTGGCAAGTCTAATTGTGCAAGGTATGCGGTGCTGCTAATGTATCCGTACGGAGCTTCATCAGTTAGGAATTCTTCTCGCCGTTGTGTAAGTGAAATCGGGGAAAGGAGGAAACTCCTATCCTAGAACGTGTGCGGGTGTGATTGTTGTTTTGGACATTTTCAAAGTTGTTCTAATTTTGCATAACATTCACCTAAAATAATTGGAAGTAATTAAAGTTTTATCTATGCGAACCGCTTCTTTATCTGCATAGAGGCTAAACAATTATTCATAGTGTCTTATGTGACTGAATGCGCTGTACAAGTACTTCTAAATTGGATATATAATATGGAAGGGCGTCACCTTTTTCTCCTCTCATTAAGACGGTGTTAACGTCAATATATTGGCGTAATGTAGGTGTAAAATGTCTTTATGGTTCAAAAATCTCTTTTATGCCCTTATCTTTGGCTTAACATTCCTTCAGTCGAGGTTTATTTATTTATTTTATTTTAACAAAATCCTAATTATTTTACTGTTACCTGCGCGATCAACTCCAAGAATTAAAAATATCTTCTCTCATAAAGGATCGGAAGGAACTAAAAAAGGGTCCGTGGGAACTGCATAATCTTGGATAACTGTTGCACTGGATGATCAAAAGAGTATGTTTGTAACCGAATGTCAACCGGATTCGATCATAAAAATTCTAATTTTCTTAAAAATAAACATAACCCCTTTTAACTTATTTATTCAGGAAAAATTTATAAATTTCCATATTTCTTGAAAATTGCAAGCTTTGATTTTGTCCATCGTGTTTGATAGTATCGTATACATAGATTATTATGTTATATAAATTTTCAGAGATAGGATATCTTTATAATCCTCATTCAAAATTATTTAAAATTTTGGTATTTTGGTATTTTTCGAATTATTTATATGTGTTTTTGTGAGATGGTGTGAAGTGAAGTTTATGCACCTTAGACTTGGAGCGCATGGTCTACGATCTGCAGGAAGCATTAAAGAAGCAGCTCGGAACCGACAATGAAACCTCCGTGGATTACGTTAGCCAGTTGCCCGATTCAATTATCCAACACATCTTGTCCTTTCTACAAGCCCAACATGCCAAAAAATGGATTTCCTTTGGGTCGAGATTCCCATCCTCCACTATCACGAACTTGGTGTGAAAAGCGGTGTCGTGTCCAACTTGTTTGTGGATGTAACTGTTTATTGTTCGGACGGTTTATTTAAATATTAGCCCATTTCTAACTTTTTAAAAAAAGCCCAACTGCTCAAGGCCCTGTCTAGTCCATCCCATGCCAAAATTTAAAAAATTAAATGAGGTTCAAGGAAACTGTTGCACCTTCTGTCCGAGATTCCCATCCTCAACTGTCACGAACTTGGCGTCAGAAGCGTTGTCGTGTCCAACTTATTTGTCAATAAAGCCCTCATGGTATGTTCGGTAATTGTTACTGTTTATTTAAATAAAAGCTCATTTCTAACTTTTTTTAAAAGAGTCCAACAGCTTAAGGCCCTGTCCAACCCATCCCATGCCAAAATTTAAAAAATTAAATGAGTTTAATTAAACTTTTACACCTCCTGTTCGAAGCATTGCTCTTGTCTAAAGAAACCTCACAGGCTACAGCCTATTTCAATATGTATGTTGGATGACGAATATATATATATATACTACAAAAGGTTATCAGAATTTAAAAAAAAAGGTAAAATCTGGTTTTTAAATTTTTGGAAAAATTGATCCCACTCAGGGTACCTCGACCTTAGCCCTGATAAAAAAATTTTGAGGAAATTTTTCAGGTCGGATTCAAAAATTGGAGGCTAAGACCAAGGTCAAGGACCACCGATCCCGACCTTAAGTTTTGCCACTTCTAGTTCATTTGCAAGAAAAGAAAAGTGGGAGAAAAGAAAAAGTTGATTAAAAAAATTGAAAGAAAATAATGGGTTTAGGAAATTTTTTTATATTTAATTATCAAAAGAAATAATGAATGGAAAGAAATAATTGATAAATTAATTGAACATAAATACCCTCAACATTAAAATATATAATATCTATCATTAAACCCAAATGTTTACTTTTATATAAATTAAATAAATAATTATTTATTTTATAGTAGAAAATTATTTTTTTACAAATAGTTAAATTCCACTTTTTTCTTTAAAAATAAAAATATATTTTCAATTATAAAAATATTATTAAACTTATTTAGATTTATTAAATAAATCATTTATTAAAAATTAAATAAATTTGCAGAAAATAATTAGCACATTATTTTAAAAATATTATTGAATTAATATAGATTTTCAAAATAAATATATAATTTAATACATAAATTATATATTAAAAATGAAGAAGAACTCTTAAAAGAAAATTTTTCCAAACGCTCACCATCGTCCGCCGCCAACAACCACTAAAGATTGAGCGTTGACATCAAGCTTCCATAATTGTAGGCTACCACTCAGTCCTTCCGTGGAAGTTTCACCATTGAAGGTGTCGCCATTTCGCTGCATGCGATGGGTCATTTTTTTTAGATATGTCAATTAACTTTTATTCAGACGACAAATAACACATGCCACAAAGTTGAAACTACCTCGGATGGATAGAAAATTGGAAGACAATGATATTGGTGCCAGCTATGTCGATGGTAGCTGATGATGCCAGTGCGAAAAATTTTGCAGTTTTTATATTTTTTACAAATAAAATTTTGCAATTATTTTAATTTAGGAGAAATCAATTATATTTATAGTTATTTTATTAATTCATTATAAAATAATTTAATTAATTATTTGAACAAAGTTAGTTTATACGTATAAAAAATGTAAAGTTAATTTAGTAATTTAATATATGATTCCTTAAAAAGCTAAGTTTCTCTTCCAAAATTGAGAGAAAATCCAATTATCAAAGTTTTAATCATAAAATTATTGATAATCTTTTTTTCTTCCATTTTTAATCAAAGCAGATAAAGGATTAGGGTTTCTTTGGAAAAATTGCTCCTTCGCTTCGGATATAATAGCTTCTACACGTGGCAGGTGCAAAACTGGGTCCGTTTCGCCACGGAACGCAATGTGGAGGAGCTCGTTTTATATTTATATTTTAATGGCACTTAAGAATACTGCCTCAATCTATTTATCTAAATTCAACGTTACCAAAAACGAAAATATGCGAGTGTGAGCCGAGTGGAAATGTTTCTTGGGCTACACGACAAAGTCTTATCCATCGGTCACACACAATCGCCATTAAAAGTTCTATTAGGCTCATTGCCGGCTTATGGGCTTTCAAGGCCTAAGGCAAAAATTGGGTAATAGGCTTTTTCATATTTAATTATAAAAAATTAAATATAATTTGCTAATATTTTAAACTTTTTGTTTAATAATTTTTTCATTATTTTGTTGGTATTTTTTTCATTTTAAATTCATGTTAATATTTTTGTATTTATTTATTTTACATATTTATCAAGAGGCTTTGTTTTAGGATTCAACTTATTTTTCCAATATTTTTCTTAATTTTTCATGTGTAGATTCCTATTTTCTAGTAGACATGCCTAAAAATAAAAATTGAATGAATGAAATAATTTGATAATTTTTTAAAAAGAATAATAAAGTAGATAGTTATGGAAACTAAAATTATAATTAGATTACACACTATCTTAATAATCTTACAAAAACATGAGAGTTTTTTGATACAAATATAAAGTTGAAAGATAAGTTTAATATATATATATATATATTGTTAAGTGCTTAATTTATATATTAACATTTGATTTGTTTCAATACTACACATTAATAATTATCTATGTAACTTTTAAATTTGAAAGAAATTTTTTCTAAATTTAGAAATAAGATACTAATTATTTAATTGTATGATATTTCTAATAGAATTAATTATTGGAAAAGAAAGATGTTTGTGGCAAAAATTTAACTTAGTTAAACTGAATTTTAGTGTGGAAATGATATTTTAAAAAGAAAATTGATTATATAGATTATGAAAAACAAAAATTTCATAATTATTTTTAAGGTTCTATAAAATACGGGAGCTTAACAAACAAAAACAAAATTTTGGGGTCTTATCAAAATTCAGTTTGGGGCCTTGATGAACTAAGGCAAAGTTTTCGGGCCGAGAAAGTACTTTAGTTGCCTAGGGCTTAGGTTGGCTCTTCGAAACTTGAATACTTTGAATTGCATAATTTTAGTAGTATTAGCATCATTACTGTTAGTTCTTGTAATCTCAAAGAATTAGTGATTGATAATTGGAAGGGAACTGAGTCCTGTACTCTTTCGTTCTAAAATGGAGATTTTGGGTCCAAATATTCGTTCGTTAACATTGTCAAAGAATATGGAAACGAGAATTATCAAAGTTGAGTAATCTCCGATATCTACAATAATTTTATCTCAGTATATATGTATATGGATACACAAAGTTGCTACGACTTCTTGACAAGCTTCGTCATGTTCAAAAGCTAAGGACTGGCAATGCCTTTCTTAAGGTAGGTTCGTTTTTACCCTTTTTCATACATTAATTCAATTGTTATTGCTGTTTACTTCTAGGACGAGAAAGAGTTATAAAAAACATTACAAAATATTCAAAACTACTTCTTATATTTGTCAAGGATAGGCTTTTGATTTCTTTTTGCTTAAGCAAAATAGACTAATTAAAGAGCGTAAATGGAAACATAATACCTGGTCTCCAACCAGAGTTTAAATAAAAAGGTTTGAAACATTAGACTGAAAATTTTCTATTATGCGAATATATCAGCTTTTCTTTTTGTTTTTAAATTATTATTTCTATTATTGTTAAGCACATTTCAATCATCTTAATTAGAGGATGAGTTTTTGTCATGCCCTGAGGACCTTAAAAGTAATATGAAACATTTGTTTGTTCATTTGCTCTGCTGATCAAGGCAAAAACTTCTTGACATGTCTACTACTTTTGCTTATCTTCAAAATCTATCAAAACCTAAGATGCAAACATTGTTGGAAAATTAGTGAATGAAGTTGATGTTAGAAGTCTTTTTAAATTTCTAGATGTTATAAGTCTTTTCAAATTCATAGCTCATGTATTCATGAATTTTCATGTAATGAATAAAAGTTAATTTTGAGTTACTAAAGTTGGTGTTTCAAATTCCATTAATTACAATTGCCTTAGCCTATGTAAAGAGTATCTATCTCATTTGTTCCACATACCACAAGTTCAGTCTCTTCCTCTCTAGCTTATTTTTTCTCTTACTTTCTTGTGTTCTTAGCTTCTAATTCTAAAGTTCGTGATAGACTTTGAAGTGTTTCTAGTTTGCTTAAGTAGAAGAATAGTGTTTCTTTTGCTACTAATTATCGTTGTATCTTGAAAGACAGACGCCGGTAGAATTCTTAAGTACCTAGTAGAGAAGGCGAATCTGTTTTAAGGAAATCAGGTGATGCACGAGCCTAGACGGATAAATTCTATTATTAGGACGAGCTTCTAGTTGGTAATTTTATTTTAAAGTTAAATTAAATTATATATAATTTTATATGTTATCCTTCTATATTGCATACATTTTCAAACAACCTTTGCCTTCTCCCTTGAAGTGTAAGAGTTTAATGCCAGATATATCAGTCACGAGATGACACTTTCACGGGATTGTAAAGCTGCTACAAATTTCACTTGACCTGGAGAAATTGACAATAAACATGTTGGGCTTCAAACCTTACCTCTATTTTTTTCTTTTTTCATTGAATTATTTTTTTCTGTTTAACAAATTGTAATTGTGTATTAATTACACGAACTTGCCCTTCCAACAGCTTGTAGAATCAAAAGAGGAACTTTAGTGTAACTGACTCTAACTAGAAGTCCAAAAACCGTTTCTATTACCACATTAATTTTCTTTCAAAATGACATTTTGAAGAGGGGTGGGCATCTTTGGACATAAATTTGTTTCTTAAAATATTGAGTTAAATTTGAATAATTCATCTAAAAAATTCAAAAGTTAAGATGAAGTCAAAAGATTACATCTAATTCTATCAACATATCAAGTCCAACGCCATTGGATCTACATATACTAAAGATTAAAAATTTCAGTTCTAATTTTAACTCAAATGATTTCAAACCTTTGAAGATTGTTTTCCTGGCCTAAAAGTTATTCTTGTGACAAAGCCCCTTGTATTGTAGGACTATTATCCATATCATACCAAATTCTGAATTTTAACTTATCTATTTAATTTCCGTTTGTAGATTGATAGCAACACAAAGTGCTGGGAATCAATAAAGACAAAAGTCTGTGATCATCTTAAAAGTGTAATGATCACTGGATTTGAAGGAAGATGCATAGGATTCCATAATAATTTTTTTTGCTTCCGTGTTGGAATTTCTGCTCAAGAATGCAATAGTGTTAGAGAAACCTCCATTGATTACATCATCCAGTTAACCGATTCAATTATCCAACACATCTTGTCGTTTCTACTTGCCAAATATTCCATAAAAACCAGCGTTTTGGCTGTCCAAAGCTTGAATACGTGGAATTGCACACTTTTAAAATAACATGTTTAATTTTGTCTCTCCTCTTTAGGATCTATCAGGATCCGAGTCTTCCGAGACGCGATATATGCCTTCTACATTGAAGTGTGAAGGCTTAATGGTACGTAGAAACATCAATTGAAAGATGGGACTTTCAGGAAATTTTGTAGCTACTGCAAATTTCACCTGATCTCCAGAAAATTAACTATTAACATGTCAGGCTTCAGCTTCAATAAGGCAAGTTTTTACTGAACCTTTTCGGTGTCTTTTGCTTGTGCCATTGGGTTAATTTTTCTGTGAGATAAATATAACTATGTATTAATTATACAAACTTGCCCACCTAACAGCTTCCCAAATCAAAAGAGAAGAATTTCAGAGGCTGGAAAATATGTACCTGGCTCTCCAAAAGTAGTTCCTCCAATTAAAATTTTCTTTCAAAAATATTTTTGTAAAGATGGGATTGTGTTTTTTAGTTAAATTTATATAATATAATCTTGATTTAAATTTTTAGCAATACATCTCATGATCCCATGGTTAGAATCAAAAGTCAAAATGTCAAAATTGAGCTGTATAACTTTTCAATTACTTAAGAGCACTTAATCAACATAAAGGAAGATGTGTGGGATTCCATTTTGTAAATTTTTAATTTCTATGTTGGAATTTCTGCTCAAGAATGCAACAGTGCTGCAGATGATAGTTATTTATTCACAATATAAAAGAAAGAAGAGACAAATAAATTGCCTGATTTAGTCGATTAATTTAGTTGGAGTGAACAAATTGATTTATATTGATTTATCAATATAAATTTATTGGTTAATAATTAAATTATTAAGTTTTTGTTGAAAGGATATTTAATTTAAGAATGCAACTCTTAACCTTTGATAATGAACTAGAGTTAATAGACTAGTCCCATTAATTTATGAATAATATGGTATTAAGCTTGGTTTATTAAAACTTGTAATTAAAGATGTTTATAAAAGGTCTCCGGATTAGTTGTTTGATAAATCTAAACTTAAATTGAACTAAAAGAATAAATCTAAATTTAATTCTGCTTGTGGTTTTTTTTTTGGGCCATTTCAATTAAATGGGATGGGTTGCTTATGTTTTGTTGGGCTATGTAATTAATTTTAGAGTGTTACATTTGAGCCTCTCAAAACTTCTCTTTAAGCCATATTTTAATTAAAAATGAAGTTAAAAATTCTTTAAAATGTAAATAACTAAAAAAGATATCGATAATTTTATACATATCCAATGTAATAAGTAAATTTAATTTTGAGATAAGTAAGAAGGCAATTATATAAAAATATATATATATAAATTAAAGTTTTTAATTAAAATAGGGCTTAGAAAAGATTACGAGAGACTAAAATAATAACATTCTTAATTTTAATTAATTAATGAGCTTGAGTATTCATCAAGTAGTTAATTGATGGGTCATACCAGTTAGGGTTGCAGTCGCATCTTATTCTGTTTCCTTTTTAAATTAACTACAGACATTAATTGAGGACGCAAAAGGATGTTTAAAGCTTTGTGTATTTCCTTTTTTAATTTTATTTTTATTTTTTCGCTTTAAGATTGTTTAAAACTCTTTTAAGCGATCTAATCTTAGCAATTAATGTGGATGTTTAATTGTAAAGAGTTCTTGCAAGTACAAATGCCCACTTATTATGTCCAATGTTGTTGCAAGGGCTGTTTAGTATGGGTTTTATCTCACAAGAATGGGAATGTTAAATCTACCCCGCGTTTGGTGCGCTTTAATGAGCTTTTTAAACCCTAGCATTTGATTTCCATGTGTTTCAAATGACGATGTATAGGGGGTAATCCGAAACCCTTTCATGCTTTGAGTTTCGAGTTTCGGATTACCAGAAATCCTAGACCCACCATCCCATCCCATCTCACCCCGACCACGTCTGTCTCTCTCTCCCTCTGTCAATGCCCCTCTCATCTTTTGTCTCAACCAACAACAACCCATCAAATAGCTAATGAGAACCCATTAGAGACAGTGTTTGATTTCTCCATAGATGATTCGTTTCCTTTGTCAGCAAACCTAGGCAAGGATTCTTCATTTCTTTATCACCGACGTCAGCTCCCGTAGCTCCATGATGAGGAAGTCGAGGCTTATAAAGGAGAGGTGGAGAAGGAAAGGGTTGGATGGCAGTAGTGGCAACAAGCAGCAACTGGTGGTGGTGCGCGCACAGCTGGGTGTGGGCAAAGCAAAAGGCAGACCTTCGAGTGGCTGGGTGTGGGCAGAGCTTCAAGTGGTGGCAATTGGAGGAAGACAGCAAGGGCAAAGTAAACAAACGGCGAAGAAGAGAGGAACCTAGCGTTGGAGCATGGCTTGTGGTGGATGGCAGCGGCAGAGTGCCATTTGTGAGCAGTGGCGGTGGTTTTGGCGAAAATAGACGGAGAAGGAGAGAGGAACAATAAATTAGCATATTTTGTTAATATAACATTTATATAAATATATATAATAAATTTACAAATCCTTAAAATTAGCATGCCAGAAAAAATCTTTAAAATCTTATATTAAATTTTTTTTAATTTCATATGTAATATAAAAAAAGTAAGTATTTTTCACATACTGAAAAAATTTTAATTTAAAATTTATTAATATATTTGAAATGAACAAAATTATCAAGTATACCAGACCAAGAAAAAAATTAGAGTATTTTTGAAATATTAAAAAATTTTTAATTATCAAGTTTACTCATATAATGAACAAAATTAACATTTCTATGTGTAAGTGTAACCAAATATAATAATTTAATTTTCACAGTAATTAGTAACAAGATTCTTGTGGATAATCAAACACAGTAATATTATTTTTTCACGAATCAAATTTTTATATTTTACACTCCCAGTAATATAAATCTCATTTTTAATATTCTTAACCCCTGTACAAACGACCCCTGATATGGTTCAGAAGACTATTGGAAGTCTTCCATTTGCGAAGCCTTGCGGATATATTGGAGATGCTAATATGGTTCGACAGGCTCTTGGACGCTGTCACAAAGACACCAATCGGAAAAAATTTTACCTCTGCTGCCATCTGTGAAGCCGCGAGGTCTTCTGCTACAGTTAAACCGTTCAATTTAGCCTTAAGGATCCAACAACTCATTCTCAAAAATTAAAATTTAAAATCTTGTTGTATACATCTTTAAACATCACAGATAACTCCATTAAATTTAGGTGCGGTTATGTGCAACTAATTTTTTGTTGTACAAACCTTCTTTTTTTATTAAAAAAGAATTATTACCATAATACACATAGAGCAATTTATTTTTAAGTTTTATTAATGAAATAAAAAATTTATACCTAACCAAAATTAATCCTATTTCAAACATTTATTCCTGATTTAATATCGATCCTAACATTCAAAATTCTAGATTATCTAAACGTCGTTATAGTCACAATCTAGTAAGGCCTTACACGTTCTATTAAATTATTCTTGCATTTGCCTCTGGCTACTCCATCAATTACAAACAAAAGAGAAAAAGAAAACCAAAAGGAGCGTACAAGAACAATGACTTACAGCATGGGAATTGTGACAATTGTCTCATGATAGGCAATGATGGGTTGTGCGTGGTTTATGGTGGTCACGTGACCAACTAAAGCTTAGCAAGACTTCGAATGCTCGTAGCATAATAGGTATTCTCGTTGCCTTTGATTTTCTTCAAACCCAATTTTTTTTTAACACCATCATACATTTTGGTCAGTGGGGATTTCGCTATGTGATAATTTATTTTATTATTAGACATTGGACCGAGAAAAGGAATTGTCTTTTTGCGGTTGTTGTTGCTGCCACTCCCAATTTTATATGTTACGAGTCTATCACTCAAGTTAGCTACACCTATGAACATTAGTGTAGAAAAATTCAAAAGTTATGAATCATTCTTGGCTTCCTATTCAACCCAATTTTGCTCTCAAATCCTTAATTGCATATGCAAGTTTCTCACGTGGCAGATTCTGTAGTATTTTTCAAAATCAACATTTTGAATTTTTATTAAATATTTAAAATTTTGTTCTTGTATTATTTAAACTTAATAATAAGTTGTTTTAAGGGTATTATGATAATAAAAATTAAAAGAAAAAAATATGTATAACAAGAATCTGTGCGCAAATAACCCTACAAGGCCTACACAATAATTGAAAGAGGAGTTCCATTGGGCTCCCACAGTTTAAGTCATTAGCCCCTATTTTTTATTTGGAAAAATTCAAAATTTGAACCGAATTAAGAGGTCTCATAAGAATATAACTCACTCCCTAAAAATTTTGATTCAATAACCATTTCTATTGCGAAATTACTTGTGTACCCTTATGAATTTAATTTATTTCCTAACGCCAACTGCAATTGTTGATCAACTAGATTATGTCATCGAGGATTGACAAAATGGTGAGGATTGTTTGGGATTTAAAGCATGGATCGAAAATTTTGTGTCCACGGATGGACTTCGAGAGGGTGATGACGAAGCCAATAGTTTTTTTTTTTTTTTTCTCAAAATTGGAATTGGATGTGTTTGCATCCTGATTGAAGTGGAAAGGAGGAGAGACCATGGGGACCTTTTGGGCCTGGGGAACGAGGGTGAGGATTATGGCTTGGAAGTGGTTGTTATTATCGTATTAGTGAGATTAATTTGCAGTCGTTATTAATTTTTGCTATTAATGAATCTCAGGGAAGCGATGGGACGAAAGGTAGGAGGCGGGGGAAATTTCATAGGGTGGCGGAGATGAAATTTCAAGGGAAATTTGGCATGAAATTTCGAGAAATTTGGCATAGTAAGAAGCACTGGCTGTTTGCAGTGGTGGAGTTTTGGCAGAGCTGTCTCGTTGATGTGATTAGGGTTTTCAAAGAAGGAACAAGAATGAAGGAGACTAAACTCATCCGACACTTGATACGATGATGTCGAGCCTAAGTTTCAAATGTCCGACACTCGATACAATCTTGTCGAGTTTTAGTTTCAAATGTTCGACAATCGATACTACTATCGAATTTTATCAAGCGCAAAATAAAAGTGATTGGCACTCTGATGGTTTTGTCGAAGATTGATAAAACGATTTCTTATTTGATGAAGGGTATGCAAATAATATCTCAGCAAAAAAAGATCATTGCATCAAAAATTTTAGAAAGTGGATTATATTCAATGGGGTTTTTTAATTTGGGTCAAAACTGAATTTTCCCTTTTAATTTTGTATTTTATGACAATTATATCATAATATAAAATTACTAATTAAGACGAATAAATTCTCTCTCTCTCTCTCTCTCTCTATATATATATATAATCTCTAAAACACAAAATCCTAATTTAGATGTACGCTATTTTAAAATCTTTATGTTTTTCTCCAATTTAATGAATTCATAATATTTTTGAAGTCCAGGAAAATCTAAGGAAGTTTACAATTTTTTCTATTGCCAAAATCATAATACTTTTATTGATTGATTTAGTGGTTTTTTCTCTTTTCTTGAAACCAAAAAAAAAAAAATCATCTTCGCCATTGGTTGAGTAGAAGTTTTGAATTGACGAAGAGAAACTGAAAAAAAGGGAACCAAACGCCAAAAAAATAGATTTCCTAGAGCTTCAAGCGACTACAACTCTAGGACTGAAATAAATTAACTAAAATAAAGCATAACAATATTTAAGGGTGAAAATAGAATAAAGTAAACTAAGTGGGAGTAATGAGTTACACTGAACATTCAGTTATCGCTATTCATTTGCGTGTATGTTTACAAGAATGAAGGGGGTGGTATTTATAGGAAATACTACAACTAACCCTCCAATCATAATTGAACAATAGTAAAGCCCCAGTGTCCTGAAAAGAGATGTATATGGTGCTACCGAATGCCACATCTATTCCACATGTAATGTAACTCATTTGTGTGACAATACTTGTATATATTGATGATGATTTTTTATGCAACTTCTCATAGAATTTGGAAATGTGTGAGGAAGCATGTGGTGGCAAATCCACACACTTGTGCAATGCTCCCCCTTAGATTTCTATCAATTTCATATAATTGTATTTAACGTCAATAATGAAAATTTCAATGAGATAAAAACCTCAATAAAAAAATACAATTATATAATGAACTAAAATCTGATGTTGAACTGTAACTGTTTTGTTAAAAACCTCATCAAGAAAACACAGTGATACAAAACCTAATCACGGAAAAAAAGCGTATGATGCATATTTATCCAGAGTTCACTCCTCCTGATTAGTACTCCTTCTAATGGTGACGAATAGTTGGATCAATTTGATATCTTGCTGAGTCATCTCATGCTGATGTCATATACCAACTTTTCAAAAGTTGATGTCGATAATGTTTTAGTAAACAAATCCACTAAATTTTCATTGAATCATATCTGTTTGACATCAATTATTCCATCTTCTTGAAGTTCACGAGTGTTGAAAATTTTTGGAGGAAATTTGTTTAGTTCTGTCACCTTTAATATACCTTCATTTGACTTGAGTAATGCAAGCAACATTTTCTTCATGAATAATTGTAGGAGTATCCGTGATCAATGGAAGTCCATAGGAATTCAAAATATGATGGATAATGGATCTCAACCATACAGATTCTCTACTAGCTTCATATAATGTAAGAATCTTAGAATGATTTAAAGATTTAACTACTAATATTTGTTTTGTAGTTCGTCATGAGTTTGTTGTACCATTACTTATAAAAACATAACTTGTTTGAGAATGGGTCTTTTAAGGATTTGACAAGTATCCAGCGTCTACATAACTAACTAATTAAGAATTTTTAATTGAGTTGTTTAAGTAAAACAAACGCAAATTTGTTGATCAACGATGATAACAGAAAACATGTTTAACTTTGCTCTAATGTCTTCTAGTTCTTGTAGAACTAATTCTTGTGGTAAGTTAACAACAAAAGCGATATCCGATCTTGTACATCATACTAAATATAATAAAACACCTATTGTATTGAGATATGATACTTCTAGACTGAGTATCTTCTAATTCTCATCTCTAGGATGAAATGGATCTTTTCTAAGATTTAGAGACCATACAACTACAAGAGTACTCAATAGATGAACTTTATCCATATTGAATCATTTCAAGATCTTCTCAATATAAGTTAATTGATAAAAAAGAATTTCATTGGTATCACATTCAATCTGCAAGTTGAGACAATATCTTGCTTTGACAAAATCCCGAGGCCCGAAACACAATAATTATAGGAATTTCAGTCCGAATATATGGAAGAGTAGCACGAATGTACTGGCCAGAAGAGCCCTGAAGTAATAATATCAATGAACACAAAGTTAACTCGTGTACATTGATAAGACTAAAACCATTAGAAATCTCTTTGATAAAAATTAACACGAAAAAAAAAAATGAAGAAGAGAATAATCAACTATTTTAAGACAGCGCCTCAACACAACAAACTAGTTATCTTTACCCGTTTGGCACTAGTCCGAGAAAAAATTCGCACAAAACATAGCGCTAGGCGGTCTGTTCTGGGACTCTGCCATAGACCGAACTTCTGCCACGTAGGCATACTTGTTTGGCTGCCTCTTTTTGACCACATACACATGGTTGGTGCTCATCTTCTCTTGTGCGATAAGAACCTTCTCACTACCATTTATAATAAAATATCCACCGTGATCACAAGGACACTCCCCAAGATCCATCAGATCTTTCTCTGAATTCTAATATAACGTCCAATAACTTGACCGAAGCATTATAGGAACCTAAAATTATACAACAACTTAATTAGACCAGCAACTTCGCAGATAAAATCTTTCTAATGATCATTAAATAGTTTAGATTACACACCTTCCCAATGAAAACTTTTGTGAAATCTTGAGTTTCAGTCACTGCTTCACCGTCATGCCCTTTCTTTATAACCCTCTTTGTAACAGCCACATAAAACGGGGCAGAATACGTTAGATTCCTCAATCTTGCAGCTTTGGGGAACAAAGTAGCGGTTTCTCCATCAGATTCAGTCATCATAGGCTAACTCAAATATATCTGACCAAAGCTGATCTTATAAATGGTCTGCAGACAAAACCCAATCAAAATTTTATTCGAATGCAGCACATTAGCTTAAATTTTTCAGCCTCACACATTTACTTAACATGTAGCTTCAACCTCTCCCACAACATTAGTCATTAGTTTTCTCAGAAATTCTATCAGCTAATTACAAAACCCTAGGAATCAACAACCTACCAAAAAATTAATAGCTATATGCATGTTTTAATAATTTTTTCTCTTTGACCTCAGCAAAATCAGACTGGTGGCCAGGGTTATGTTGAGACTCGGGACGAATCTCGATATCAGCCGACTCGTCCACAATTTCTTGCATAGTATTCTGAATGAATTCATCGAAGGAATCGAGTTGTTGCCGAACCAAACCCTTCTCTTCGAAATAAGCAGAAATAACAGCCCATGCGTCTTCCTGAGTGATCTCCTCGTCGTCTTCATTCTCGTCGAGCTGTTGGTCGTACTCCACGTCGTCCTCCATCATATTTGGAAAGCAAAAACCCTAGGGCACCGTAAGAGTGCTCCGTTTGCGGAGGTTTTGCTGTTAAATGTTCTGCAAAGTGCGTTTGAAGAGATCGACTTTGGTGTTTGTTAATTTGTTACTTATTATTATTTGGGTTTGGTTACTTCGTGTTTGTAAGGGCGGTGTACTTGTGTGGAGAAGTTTTGAGACAAATTCGGGCTCCGGCTCGGCCAGTTGGGGTCCAATTTTAGGCCCAATCGTCGTGATTTCACAAGGACTGCTCTAAGTACGCTGTCTGACTTTAGAGTGTGGATACTGCAAACGCACGGTGTATTTAAGAATATATCATAGAAATGTTTTTGTACCTTCGAGAATACTAGTATTTCTGATAATTATTTTGAAGAAATGTCTATGGAATAGTTCTCTAAAATGCATTTTTTAGTGGACACCGTTGTAAAATAATACAACTCTAAAAAAGTTTTTGAACTAACAGGAATCGTATAAGTTTAATGCTACTAAATAAAATGTGCATGATTATCATTCCATCTTTGAGATATGATGAATCATAAAATCAACATAGACGAATTCGGAATCAATTTTTTTAATTCATCTTGTAATTACTAGTTTTGTTAATGCCAAACTCACACAGCAGACGTGATCACCCACATGACATGTATGTGACTAAAACAAATATAAAAGTCATTAGCAAATGACTCAGGTATGCAAGCCCCCAAGATCGCAATTTTCTTTTTCTCTTAATTTACTTGCTTCATATGTGATTAAGTTCTTACACTTGATTAATGGTTTGTTCATTAAATTCAATTGGCTATATTTTTCTAATCTCATGACATGTTAAAAAATACTCAAATCTGATTTATAATCGTACATTTGGGTCTAATCTAATTAGATTATATCTATGTAATTAACAAGGCCCATGAGTGTGGAAAAGTAGTATTGACATTCGAGTACCTACCACTACCAGGCTTAGGCTAACACCGTCCTCATCTTGGTCTTGGCTTTGCTCTTGGCTTTTCTGGCTTCCCTTGATACGTCCAGGTGGCCATAAATGCTAATAGCCGTACAGGGTCAGATATCTAAGTAGGTGAACAGACCATGCATTGTTTCAGCTCAATTCTGTATTTGTCTAGTATTTTGTGTTTGCTTGATTACTAATTAGAGTTAAGCAAGCTGCCATTTGACATTGTAAGCGAAAATTTCATGCATTAGCAGGTTACCAAATCTGGCTCTTTTAAGAAACACCACGGAAACAAGTGTACCGTCCCCTATCTGTCTTCCTAACACTATATAATCTTCACTCTGCACACCTATTTTCCCATTTAAATTTCTCTAGAGAATCCCATTTCCCTCTCAAGTTGACTTGGGGAAGACTAGCTCAATGACCAACGTAAAGAGAATCTTCGTCATCCCTTTAAGGCTTCTAGCCTTGGGAGCAACCGTTTCTGCAGTTATTGTTATGGTTACAAGCCATGAATCCGTTCAAGTTTTGAACCTGACATTCACTGCCAAATATAGCAATGACCCTGTATTCAAGTAAGTTTTCAGTTATTGTCTTTTTCGTTATCAATGCGCTGTTTTGTCTGTGGACCTCATTTTTTGTCAGTAACTGTTTGGTGAAGGTTCTTTGTGATTGCAGAAACAATTGCAGCCGGCTACAGCCTACTAGTTCTTATTATCTCCTCCAAGAATTTGTTTTGGCGATTAATAATAATACTAGATGGGGTAATGAATCAATTTTATTTATCATTTTTTCTCAAACTAAGTAGTTATTACACGTGGGAGATTAATTTTGATCAAGATAATGATGGTATTTGATGCTGTATAATAATTTTTTAGGTTGTAACAATTCTTCTCGCCTCAAGCATCTCGGCAGCATTGGCAATAGCTCGTGTGGGCAAGAAAGGCAACAGTCATGCTGGTTGGCTGCCTATATGTGGGCAAGTTCCTAAGTTTTGTGACCATGTTACTGGGGCTCTGGTTGCTGGTTTTGCTGCTGCAATAATCTACTTATTATTGCTGCTTTATTCTCTCCAAACTATCCTCAGTCCTGTGTTTACTGCAAAGCCTTAATTAATGGTTCCCTAATCCCTATAACGGAGATTTTGTTCTTTAATTTTAAATGTATTTAGCTCCTCTTTAATTGTTATGTAAATGGCCAATATACTTATTAAGATATTTGAAAGATAAATTATTAATAGCAAGTTGTTTTGTATAAGGTACAAGCTATTGAGAACAATTAATAACTACGTTGAATTTCGAGTATTTATCAACATCCCAAGTGACCAACCTATGGTACATACAACAATTGATAAACTTATTTCCTCATTGCAGTTTCTCTATTTATACGTTATCGATTTATATTTTTTATTTTTATTTTTTTAAGTGGGGTGACTAAGTTACTTGACAAAAGATTGGAGGGTCTTGACTATGCCCGAACCTTTGGGTTATCTTTTCTTGACTAGATATATAAAGACAAATATTCTAATTTATGGAAACCAAATATTTTAAAAATCCATTCAAACTTCAAAATTTAATGTAATATTAAAAAATAAACTCATTTCCTCATTGTTGTTTCTCTATTTATATGTTCGACTTAGAATCTCTCTCTCTCTCTCTCTCTCTTTTTATTTTTATTTTTAAGTGGGTTGATTAAGTTACTTGACAAAAGATTGGAGAGCCTTGTACCATGCCCAAACCTTCGGGGTTTTTTTTTTCACTAGATATATAAAGATAAATATTCTAATTTATGGAAACCAAATATTTTAAAATCCATTCAAACTTCAAAATTTAGTTTAATATTAAAAAATGACCAAATATTTATCTAATATCACGAGTCAGACTACAGTCCAGTAGAAATATACATACAGCAGCATTATGGGCCGTTAGATCGCAGAGTTAAGTTAAATGCGTAATCTAACGGCTCTGGTTGACAAAGGCATTTGAATCCACTTTTACTGGTAACCTATTGCTCCGGTACAGTAAAAAGTGCATTTCTGATTTTAAACTTGTTCCTTTATTAGTTATAAACTTTGATCTTCGAGAGCACGCCCTTGCAGCATATTTATCCTACTATCGTGCCATGTGCTAGCAGTGGGTTTTCAGGCGACGGGTTTTGAGGCAGTGGGTTTTGAGGTAGTGGGTTTTGAGGCAGTGGGTTATGCAGGCTTTGGGTTTGTAAGGTGCTAATCGTATTCTCCAATGGGGCATTAGACGGAAGCTGGGCAAGGGTTTGAGGCTGTGGCAATAGATCAGTTGCGAACCCATAGTTTTAAGCAGGTAAGGGGCAAGAGCTTTGTTGACAGGCGACGGGTTTTGAGGCAGCGGGTTTTGAGGCAGTGAGTTTTGTAGGTTCTGGGTTTGTAATGTGCTAATCGTATTCTCCAATGGGGCATTAGACGGAAGCTGGGCATGGGTTTGAGGCTGTGGCAACAGATCACTTGCGAACCCATGTTTTTAAACAGGTAAGGGGCAAGAGCTTTGTTGACGGCGAGACAAATTCTGTGGAAGTTCTTAATTTTTTGCTTCGGTGAGTGATTAGAGGATACAGTCCAGCAGTTGGAACACGATACAGTTATTGGTGAGTTATTGTCACAGAATCTAAATCTTCAACTATCTGAAAAGAGTGTAGCTGTAAAAATTAAGCAACAACATGAAGACGGTCACTAGGCTGACTTGTTCCCTCTTTACTTGGTAGTAGACATTTTAGTTATTACGTTATTATTGTATGAATATGAAATTGTATTGTTATTATTTGTTCACTCTTTATTTGGTAGTAGACATTTAGTTATCTATGATAGCACAATTGTATAGTTTACTGACTTGTTCTGGTATGGGGTAATGCGGGATTTTTACAATTTCCTACTAGATTCAGGTGTGGACCCAGTATCGGTATTGTTTGCTAAGTTAACACAAGCAATTGCAATGAAAAGGTACTAAAGATACCTTAAATACTTGAAATCTGCTAGTCTCGGAGGTGATGGTGATCTCTATAGCTTGATGAACATTGCAATTTAAAAGCGAAGCTTCAGATTTCCCCAAGAATGTGGTGTAAGTCTTCCTCTTCGTTTCAAGATAAGTAGATATGTATTATTTAATTTGTTATTGAAGTATAATTACTATTTTTTCAGATGGGGAGGATAGTCAGATAATGTATTCTCTGTTTTTGAAGGAGATTTATGAGACCAAGAATAAATGAGGTAAACCACAACTTATATTACTTGATGTTTTAGGCATGTTAGAATATTACAATGCATGCTTCAATCTTCATTGCGAAGATTCAATCAATATTAAAATAATTAACTATTTTAGTATTTATTTGGAATTGAAAAAGACAGAGAACCGCACCTTTAATTTTTTGATTGATTATGTGCTATGGTCAATAATTTGGGCATGTCTTTTTGTTTGTTGTACTTGTCTTCAGTCGTAGGCCACCTTTAAAGTTGGTGATAGAGCTCAAGTAGGAGTCATAGTGGTTTTTTAACTATCTTTCATTAAAGTAGTGATGAGGATTTATTCCTTGTAGCCAAACATGTACAAGTTGATTTTAATCTTCACACTGCTATATTATCTTCTTATCATTGTTTTCTCTTATAGGTTGATGAGCTACTTTCAAAAGGAGTGCAAGTTGTCATATACAATAGGCAAGTAAGAGACATTTCCCTAGTCCTTTTCAACAATTCCATACGATATATTCTTTTACTGTAAACCTTAGAAAATGGGTTAGGTTTTATGTGGAACATCCACTTCATCATCTGGCATTTGATGGACTTGTTGGGATACAATTATTAAAATATACATTTTTTTAATTAACGTGGAATTAAATAAAAATAATGAGGCATTATGTTTAAATTCCAACTAAATGGTGGCCATTTCTATTAACTTGAATGTATGAAATGGTTTGGTTTGTTTGATTGTTTTGGCTTCATGTTATCTGTGCAGCAAAGGGAACTTAAGCATGGGTTGAGAATCGCAATTAAGAGTCTTCGAACACTCAGGTTTGATATGTACACAAGGATTTTGACATGAATGCTTATGTATTATTTTAGGAAATTAACTCATTTATCAATAGCTTTAACTCAACATCAAGCATGTATTATTTTTAAATTTCACAATATTTAAAATCAATCGCATCTTCGGACATTCGGGTCTGAAAATGAAATCTCAACTTATCTGCCCAATTGTTTGTCCTGCACTTTGCTATTAATTCTGCACTGTGTCCTTTTATCTCTAAATGAACTTCATATATTTCATTCAATGTCATCTTATCTGCCTAATTGATCATCTTATATTTTCTTCCTTTTAGGGTATTATTGGCTTCTGAACATAATATGGCACTCTTTATATTACGGTAAGTGTTGCACTTTTAATTAGTTTTTGTTGAGGATTCTAAATCTCTATTTGTTGAAAGAAAAATGCTTGGTTAAGCATATAATGCAATGGCTCTCCTTTGCTACGCGACTTTTTGCAGCATTTACCAGTCATCCATTGTTCTGGTCACATTCTATCTTTGATAAAAACTATTTTGTCTATTCAAATGCTAATTGCCCTGTTTACGCTGTCCTCTTCCAGCCGATGGTGCTGGCTGATCTTCTGTTCTTGACTCTGTCGCTTAATGATTTCATATCATCTCAATGTAAAGCAGAAGTTCTAGAGCCTTCTTAATCAATTTTGTCTCATCGAGAATTAATTTTCTTGCAAATTACTTGCCCAATAATTAGATTAGAGAGCTGAAGGAAGCTGACAAATTAGTTCACCTTGCTTATTTTCAACCGATTTATTTAATTTTTCTTTGTATGATTAATAGAATATTTATTCATTCCTTTTGATTCATAGCCTATTGCATTTTCATTTAATGTGTTGATAGAGTGGAAAACAAAATGAGGCTGGATTGATGACAGGGGACTAATATTCTTTCTATAATATGGTCTATAGAATATTAGAGCTCTGTCCAATCAAGTTGTGAGGCAAAGGCTTGGATCTAATGGCATGAACTCGTTTAGAATGGTTGCACTACTTACAGATGGTGCTGCAGGACTTATGAGGTTTGCAGCTGTAGCTTATGCTAATGAAGCAGAACATGTCCTATAGCGCTTGAGCTATCTGTGGACTCAGAAAAGAATCCTTAGTTCATATAACTGTGCCTTGTACGTTGATTATTTGTTTTATTATTTGATAGGTTTATTTTCTGGGACTGGGATAAGTTTGGAGGCCTCTGTATTTCTGTTGGCTCTCAACACTAGAATGAAATGCTATATCAATGCTTTTGCCAGAAATAGAAGGAGGGAATATGTCATTTGTATTTTAACAAAATATTGTAATGCAGTTGCTGGCCTTAAATAGATGTTTGCAAGAGTATGTTTTCCATTATATTGTTACCATG
This sequence comes from Boswellia sacra, assembly GCA_013180625.2. Taxonomy (NCBI): domain Eukaryota; kingdom Viridiplantae; phylum Streptophyta; class Magnoliopsida; order Sapindales; family Burseraceae; genus Boswellia; species Boswellia sacra. Next base: position 283,035 of record SNVD02007714.1, read on the forward strand.
TGTCTTTGTTTTATAAAGAAAATGTTTTATTTTTAGATATTTCCCTAGCAACCGATTATGGTGTTGTATTTTTCTTTTTTCGATATGGCAGGCTCCAAATTAATGCATCTAGATGAAGTAGTGATCCTCATTTGAACTATTGACTGGGTTGATCGAGTAAATAGTTCAATTGATGCGAATACAATGCACCATTAGGTTCATTGAACCTAAAAAGAATGGCCTTCTGCATGATGTGCTAAAGCTGAATGTTTAGACATCTTTAGGCGTATAATTTCTCCTGACTTATTGAGAGTGGTGGCTTCAAATTTAGATGCATTACAGTGATGTTGCAAGTATTGAAAGTTATTGCGATGAATTGCCTTTGTCTACATCTTCAAATCAACTTTGATGTGCAATACTGGAATTGTGAAATTCAGCCTAGAAAAAATTGATTAACTGCTTTTTAACATAGTGGATTTGAAGCACGTAAGCAAATTAGAATAACTTCTATAAATGATAAGCCCACTTCCTTTAAAGGAAACAAATTCATTGATAACAAAGATTTTATCCAATGATGTAGCTTAGAACAGCATAAATTTCTTGCTTGTGTTCATGAACCATGACTGTAGGGGTCAATAATTATTTGCCCTGTCTATTCAACTATTAAAGCCATAGCCCAGTAGTTCATCATGGTGGAGCATGCACATAATATATTTCCATTTTCGTAGCTGAAAGAAATAACATAGGCATGAGAGGCACGGCGATTAAGAACCAGTAAGGCAACAATTCGTTTTCCCTGGAAATTGATTCAAGGTCCACACTCCTCTCCATTACAAATTCAACAATGACCTCAACTTCCTACCTAAAAAGCGATGTTAGGACAACTGCTACAAGACAAGAAATATATTTTGTAAACAACACATACATGACTGAGATTGTTCACAAAAGTGCCGTTTTAGGTAGCACTAAAAGGAAAAAAAAATCTGTACAAGTGTTGCAAGATTAATAGAATATAGTTAATGGGCAATCAATCCAAGTTTACATATTGAACATAGCAATCCGAATATAGAAGTGTCAATAATCATCCTTTTCCTCACCAAAAAGAGGCCATCTCTATTATAATGTTGCTTAACTAGGCAGATACTAAAATGAAGCTAAAAATTAATCATCAAATCCATAATATGGACCTTAACACGACACTGTTAAAAAAATCAAATGCCATTACGGTTAAAAATTTTCACTGAAATTCAAGATTCATATTACATGGATTACTAATCATTGTTTCGGACAGCATAATTCACCATCTGTATTATCCTGCATGTGACAAAAATGAGTAATGAAGGTGATGGCAGATCTTTGTACCACAAAGGTATAAAAAAATGCACAACAACACAGCCTTTACGTTGACTGTTACCTGCATGACCAAATAAAACAACACATTAATGAAGAAGGTGTTACAAATGTTCACAGAATACCATCCATAATATTGTAATCCATTAGAACATGCAAAATAAAAAATCCCCAGGATTGATAATGAAATAACATTTGCAGTCTTCCTCATGTAAATAGCCTATTCTAGTAATGTCAGAGGACCATATATTTTACTGCTACAATGGATCATATTGAAAGACTAAACCATGCAAATATCGCATACTTTTCTAAATTAATATAGTTTTCTATTTTTCCGATGTTGCCTGTATGGTGATCATGCGAAGTCCCATTCTCAAAATTGAATTGTTCGAAGATTTTAGCAAACATTATCATCAAGCAGGAATGCCTCATAGCAAATTACTAGTACCTGTAATATTCATCCCAAACGCAGCACTGCAGCCTTCATGGCCATATGAGATTTGAAGCCACATATCCTACCTGTCAAGCAGCACATATCAACTAATTAGGTTCTTAGCTTTCACAATTACATTGTAAAGCTGTAGAAAATAATTTACAATGTTTGCAAACTGTATGTAACAGCAACATACTCATTTTAATTGAAACATCTCATTTAAAGTTCTTGTATTACCATTTCATTTAATAATTTCATCTCAGCAATCAGTTTACATTGGACTACAATAAATGAAAACTTGGCTCATATTGTTATGCAGTTTGTACCTATTCATAAAGTCATGGATCTGCACTTGCTGATTTTGCTGAAAATATGTTGTCCCGTCATTTCCAGGCACATATGATGAAAATGAGGGCATGTTCTGCAACCAACTCGGTTCCTGCATCATAGGTCTTCTTAGCTCATTTTCAGTGCCTTGTCCCCCACTGTATTCTTCTGTAATATGTTAGTAATTTCTCCCCCTTCTACTGTTTCTTCCCTTTCTCCCGAATACATCTCTTTTTCTACACGTTGTTTTCGTATGGCCAGGCTTCCTACAATATCCACACTTGCGACGCTAACTGCCTTTACCTTCCATAGTAGTTCTCAAATTGCCATTTCCTTTTACAAGGGGAGGGTCCTTCACTGTTTGTCCGATGCGTACAACACCTTCTGCTTGGGCATCAGATTTTGGTAGCCCTCCAATCAGATGTTGTGCCCGCATTGTCATTCTAAATATACACTCCATTGCTTCGTTATATCCATCATCGGTCTCAGATGCAAAATCTCACATTTTCTTACACGCAGCTGCCATTGCTCTAACCCTTGCCATTTTCCTTTGTTCCCATGGCTGATCTACGTTTCTACTAAGCCAAATGCTTCTCAACTTTGTCGTCTTTGTCCACCGAGGCAATATCATGGAATGCGAAATCTCTTGCACATGTTCAACCTTCATTACACAAAATATATGGCTACACGGAATACCGGTGCTCTCGATCAATTTGCATGAGCAATCCATTTGGCTATTTATTTGCTGGTATACCACCCTCTACTTCTTCTTTTGGTCTTCAAATTGAGTTATCTCATACACCACACCCTCTAGATTTGACATTCTGTCACTAACAATGAGCAGTGCCTCTCCAGCTATCTGTTCCCTAACCAAGGTGAACACTGCCTTTGTGAAAACTTTTCGTGCTTGGTCTTCATACCTTACTAGATGTGTCTCCAAGACAGGTTCATTATATTGACTATGAAAATCGTCTTTTGCCTCATTATTCCTCATCCTCCATAATGCCCTCTCCAACTGGCAACACACCTCCAACATTGATAGCTTCCCACTGACATAGCGCTTTATGAAGGCATTAGTCGTCTCGCACCTTTGCGTACTGCGCGTCCCCCCAAAAAAGTTGCCTCTCAGGTATGCTTCAGCCCATAGTCTCCTATCATCATGCAACTTCTTCACCCACTCATTGTTCCGTAGTCTGTGGTCTTCCATTATTTCACTCCATCTATTTTCGAACTCAGCAACAGTAATGTTTTCGCCCATTACCTTTGCGAGCTTTCCTGCAAAACCCAAATCCCAAGTGCTGTACTTTGCATTGTTATGTAGATGCCAACAACAAAGGAGGTGTACTGCATTTGGTAGTACTTTCTGAATAGCACTCCTCATTGATCTATCCCTATCCGTAATAACAGATTGTGGTTGCCTGTTATCCATTGCCTTAATGAACGTGGTAAGAAGCCACGTATACGTCTCCACTGTCTCGTCTGAAAGCATTCCCACTCCGAACATTGTAGTTTTCCTATGGTGGTTAATTCCAATGAATAGCACCAACGGTCTCCTATACTTATTGGTTTTATAGGTTGCATCAAAACACCAAGGCATCACCAAACACTTGATAATCTTCACGTGCTCCACTATCACACCAAAACCAATCTCCCATCCGATTCTTTGTATCAACCTTGTAATCAAAATACACTCTTGGATCAACATCTGTTGTAGCCTTAATGTAGTCCAGTAGCCTTTGAGCATCCCTGCTATCATTCGGCGGACGAAGCTCTGCATCCATCTTATTTTGGAGATCTTTTTTCGTAAACCCCACATTCCCATATCCATTAGACATGGAAACCATGTACTCTATTGCTTTTGAAGTGTTAACCCCAATTTCCTTCAATCCCTTAGCAAATTCAACATCTTTCATTTCCACGCTTCGATTTGAAGGAAGGAAATGCACCTCCGTTGCAGATGCCAAATAGTGAGCGTGAATGTCCTTGAATTCTTTGACTTCCCATTCCCTGCTTCTATTGTTCAGCTTCACACGGAATGCAGCCTTGCAGCCCACACACGTCAATCCTCTGGGGTGGCGCACTTGCTCTGGCCTGTGCATCCACTTCTCCTGCCTGAATCCCTCTTTTGCACACACCCACTGTCGTGCAATACAACTCCCATTAATATCTTTACGGAGCATGTCTTTCCTAACACTGAACCCCCTTTTCCTCGCATGATTCATATAGAAGTCCTCTGCTCCTTCCAACGTAGAGAACTTAGTTACTTACAGTGTCCCATCTTCGAGTATCATTGAACCTCCTTTCTCTCTGCTTTCGACACCTTCACTTTCGTATTTAACCTTAATCATGCATTCATTTTCATGCTCTAATACTTCTGTCTTGACCTTACTATGTACATACTCCTCTGTAGTTTTGCGGCATCGGTCAATAAAGTGGCCACCCTTGTCAGTCTGCCCGTTCTCCCCTCGGTTACACGACCCTCCCCGTAAGGATTCCTCCATTTCATCCTTCTTGGCCTTCATATTTTGCATTCCTTTAACAGCAAAAATTGTACAATTTTACATCCCTTACTACACCTCCAGGGGCTTCCGTCTACTTTGCCAGTGTGCATATAAGAAATTCAAATAAATAATGCCTCCATCAATCTTACATCTACTCCACCATTACAAAGGAAATGTTAAATATACCTCCCCGCGCTTGCATTTGTGTGACGATGACCATGTTGGAATCCACTAATCCCAGGGGCAGCTATCCACCCGACGGTCAAATTCTCGGTCGCGTGCAGCTGGACATGGTTATTCCTCTAACATTTTGGCCACACATTGCACCATCATCTGCAGAGCTAATAAGTCGTTGCTTCCACCAATGGAAAGCAGCATGTGCTTCCTGACTTTAGCTATGTCTAACAACGATGTTTGTTGTTACACAAGGAATTGCTGTGATCTTTCCAGGGTGCGAATTGTTATGAAGTCATCAGTGGTAGCTAATTTGGCAATCCCGTCAAATTATCCCATTTACGTGTCCCGCCATTTTTCCAGTTATTCCGGATTTTACCCGCCATTAACTTTCCCTTAATAGCCTTCTGCTGATGACCCATTAAGTCAGCTTTCCATTCAACTCTGTCGGCTTCATTTGTAAACTGGTCCGCCCCTTGTCCGATCTTGGGCCTCACATTTGCTTAAATTATCAACCCCAGGCCTACATGTACTAGCTCTTCCGATTTACGTTCAGCGGCCCATAAGTTGTAACATTCTCTCTATGACTCTTATATGGACTTTGCCTCATTGTACAGGCCGATCTCATCTTTTTCCTGCTATCGAATATGTCATTCTATTCTCGACGCACCTACATATTTGTAATCCTCCTTTAATTAAATATTGTAAACCAGAAATCTATGACTTATTGACTTTATTAATGTCATAACAATTAAGGATTTATTGTCATTCTTCTTAATTTGTTCCACTCCATTGCAGTGTATCTCAATAAAATGTATCTTAATAACGCATATTTTTTCCCGTTATGATTCCCTTTTTTTGTAATTATAACTACCACGTGCCCTCAAATTTGTTAATTAATAACATTATATTTACAATTTACTTTGGATTGGATTTAGAAATTCGGTTGCATAGTATTTGCTCAACGACTCTCGGACCTTTTAAGAAAGTGTCTATCTGTCTAATTCTTTTCTAAGTTGTTGAATTTACATCGTGTTTTGCATGGTAGTGTACAATATCACTGAATTCCTCACAACATTATTGTTGTAGCTCCTTTTCTGCCCTGCCTATGGCTAAGTCTGCATTCTATGTCATTCGTGTTTATCATATATGCATGTTATAAATAGATTCATATCACAATCGTGTTCACAGATTGAAGACGCTGAACACGAAAACGACATTATTATTAAACATATTAAAAATTTCGACACGAACAAGACTATAAGAAATCTAAACTCGTAAATTTTAATGTCGTGTCATATCAGTTTGCGTGCTGTGATCGAAATTGCCATCTCTAGGTATGCATTGCTTATATGCTCTAGTCAACCAATTTTTTTGTTTTTCGCTTCCTTTTTTTCTTTTTTAATTCCTACCCGACTCTTTCGTAAAACACAAATAAAAAATGAACCAATTTGTCTTATCCAACAATAATATAAGAATAAATATTATATTTTCATGTAATAATAAACTAATTCACATGCCAAAAAAAAGAAGAAAATAAAAATATATAAACTAAAAAAGTAAAGAATAATAATATAAGAAACATCCTAATTAATCAAGAAATGAAAAAAATATAAACAATAACAAATAAAATTACAAACGACCATACTATTGTTATCACCTTCGTACACAAAATCATATATACAAAGTTGATATGATATTACTAATTCATTGTCATATCATTATTTTTTATTAAATGAGTAGATTTTATATATTTATTACTTTAATTACCATATGACACACCTTGTACAAATAATTACCAACATTGTTATATTTCCAACTATTTTTACAGTGTGGCGTAAATGGACAAATAAAATGTATCCTTTCTTTTAAAACCCATTAGCTGTACTTTTGTAAATTATAGTAACACATTTGATGTTTAAGTAACCTCGTAAATGCAGCTTCGACCACTATCTAATTATTTTTGCACTAATATATTTACTCGTCCTATATAGTAGATTTTCACCAACTCTGTATTAATTTCTCCATACATAAGTGTGTGACTTAAATTTCGCTACGATTTATTTTCTTAAAGTTTATAGTTTGACAATTGATTATGTGGCTCGTAATTATACTGTCACTCAATTTCGTTTGTTTCTCCAGCATAGTGTAATTTTAACGACTTATCTCACATTGGCCCAAATGTCACTCGCGACTTCACTTCTCTTAACCATAACAACTGTGGTTATTTGTGACAATGACAAGGTCCCCAATCAGACTTAGCCGGGTATAATTGCTTGTGTATCCAACAATTTTGCTATCGGTAAGATAATTTACCGTTTCTTTTATTCGTTCGTTCGAATACAACTAAGGCCCACAGATTTTTTGGATTTACCCAAAATTTAGACCATCGTCTTATCAAACCACTTAAAAAATTTCATAAGTTTACTAGATTACGTTGTTGAACCCGAAATTATTAACTATGCTTATTATTGTTTGTTATGACAAATTTATCACTGTAATAATAACCCTAAATATTTTAGGTCCTTGCACGCTGGAAAAAATATTGTGATTTTATTTTATCAAACAACTAACTCACTTTCTAGTACTTTTCTGTTACAACCTTTTTTTTCCTGTTTGAATAAATTTTTTTTTTGGGTTCGTTTTCATTTAACTGTTGCAAGACAATATAATCATCTCCCATGCATTTCATATAGAACATTATATACACTACTAAACTAGACTAAATCAACCTCATAATTTTTTCTCCACCATATATTTGAATTAATTAATTGGTTACTTTAACGTTTCCCGGTTGCCACTTGTTTTTGTGTCAATCAGTTTTTTGATAAATTAAAACATTTAACTGTTAGTAAAGTTTACAACTTTTGTGCATATATATATATATATATATATATATATATATATAGAGTCACAAATGCACCTAATTACTCGTGATATTTTATTCTGTAAATATAATATTGGCAAAAAAATATAAAATTTGTAGCATTGGTTTGTCGCCGCTGTATCTTAAAACTGTTTTGTCCATGTCGTCCATCTATCTAAATTTTGTGTCGAGCTAGGATCGTAATTTGCGGATCTACCACGGACTATGATTTTACGTCGTTGACCAGTTTCCTTTCAATTTTGTCCTACTAACTGCTCCTTTGCACAATCTGTAGCTATGTGCTTAGGCGGATGAATGCATGTGTATTACACTTTTAATGGCGACCGAAATTCATACTGTAGGGACGATTACTATTCCAAGCCACATACTATTATCTGGTTGAAAACGGAATTGACTAAACTCTTATGGAGTCTTACAGGAGGTGATGGTAGCTCATCGTCACATTTTCAAATACTGCGAAAACACTGCTACAGTTTATTGACCCCGGCTTTCGCGCCTTGACGGACAAAATAACTTACACGTTAGACATATCCTTGGCCACGCCTTCACTGCAGTATCATCACTTCAGAGTCACAGAAAAGGAATCATTTCTTTGATTCCGGTGAACACAGTTGCCTTATATTCTCGCACATAGCTTCGTAGAGTTGTTTCACGTTTGCTTCATGTCGGTTATACTCTGCTTTCACATCTCCTTCAAACTTCAACAGTCTCTCCTCCAACACCATATTTCTTCCTATGCGTGTACCACAACACCCGTCTGTATCTGGAAGGTGTGCACCACGACTCAGATGTGTCTATTTTCTTCCTTCGAAAGTGTCTGAAGAAGCCCCTGCCTCGTTTTCACTTGCAACTACGTCTGCTGTCTTCCCTCTGTCAGCATTGCGTAAACCTACACATGATATCCAGGTAAATGTGATCATCCATGACTGCCTCCAGAAATAACATATTACCTCATAGTTTTTTAAAATTTACATGCTCTGACCGCTACATCTAACTGCACCTGATCCCGAACTACAGCAGTGGATACTATGTGTACATGGCTCTGCTTCATTTATGGAAGAACATTGCCTTGCCCACGGGTTGTTTTCATCTGGCGATGCTTAGCATATGCGAGCTCAGCTTCGTGTTTATTTTTGTATGCCTTGTGCCTGGCATTAGAGTAGCGATCAACTTGCTTCCTGGCTTCCTCCCAGCTGCCATGTATTCCGGGCTCAAAGCCCTCGAAGACAACATACCATTTCCCCTGAACACAGAATTAGACAAGTAAAAAATGGCCAAGTTCAGATAAATCCCACACTATAAAAATCGTATAAAATTTTACACGCTACCCAATTAATAAAACCATCATGACCCCGCGAATTGAACTTCGCCTCACGCTAGAGTGTCCCTCTTTTTCTCTCGCAAAACCTGGCTTCCTTGAGGACAAAATGTACAGGCGGTAGATTCATATTGACCAAGAAATATTATTGTTCTGTTGGCTACATCGTAATAGAGCCCGTGGCAGATTTGCGTGAGCTGTATGGCCACATGCCGATCATAATTACCTCTATACCTATGTCAGTAAAGTAGCTATATAGTTTACGACTCCACAGTGACCCTTTTCCTCTCACATCTCTGAATACACCTGTCTGGATTCTTTTATTCTCCACTGTTTCCCCTATCGACTTATCACAGCCAAACTTTTACTTTCCCAATACGCACTATCCATACTCGCGGTAATGGCTTCTACCCGTTTACTTGCGTGAAATAAATTTTCACTACTGTGGGCGTATTTGCCGCTGTAAGTTAACTCATGATGCATGTTGGACGCTACGCTGGCCCACCCATGATATATTTCTTCAGTCATTTCCCTCCCCACCACATCCTGTAACCTAGAGTGGGTGACATGGCATGAACGCGGTGTTGTCAGAGTCAATATCTGTTCTCATCTATTTCTATATATTAGTTCATGATATTTATATCCGTGTCAGCAATAAATCTGCGTTATGGCGTCTGTATGTCGAGTATTTCATGATGACATTACGAGGTTCCAGAAGTTAGCGTGACCCGATATGGTGCATGTAATATGCTCAGTAGTTACAACACTCACATATAACAATTCACCTCGTCGCGGCACATGGTCATGGACGACTGCACATGTTCGTGTTACGCGCACAAAAGTGAATGACGTCTGAGTTCTCCCCCTGGTGCAATCCATTCAAATGGCCCATTGACTAGATTAATGGATTACGATGATATTTATATTATCTTCTTCAGTTGCATTTATCCTAGTAATAGATGGATTTATATGTTCTCGCCAACATGTATAGTACATCTTGAGTGGCTTATTCTGCTTTCATATGAAGTAGATATTTCAAACTATTGCGTTCACTGTCATTTATGTTACGAATACTAAATTCCAACCGAGGTTAGCAGCTGGGAGATTTGAAATAATAGCCATGGTATATAGTTTACGACTCTTTAATAGCATATTACCAAATCCCTCTATTTCGTCAGCTTATCAAATTTTACCTGAGATAATTTGCTAACCTCGGTTGCGTTATGTTGCAACAAGATGAACAACATGGTTGGATTTCATATTCTATCTGGATAAAGCTTTTTAAATTTATTATTTGTCCAAATATTACATACACCTTTGCAACCATATAATTTACAATTATTATGTCTGTCGAAGGTCCATAACCATGACTCCTAACATGGACTCCACTCTGATGTTTTCACAACGGGCCCAGTTGCAAGACAAAAAATGTGTACAAAAGCTTTGAAGGGAGGTCGTATGGGCTGCATTTTATTGGGCCACTGGTTCCTCTACAATCTCGTCCAACAGTTGGTTTTCTGTAAACTATGGTCCGATTCGGTACATTTGATATAAAACCATAATTGGCCCTAACGGCCTTGTCATATGGGCTGCATATATATGTGTGTGGGAGGGGGAGAGGGGGGCTCAAGCAATTTGACGTCTGCGTAAGAGTTGTATGATGGCCTTGACAATAACATACTAAATCTTATTTACATTTTCATCACAACATGTGTTCCAATCAGGGGGTGTAGGTGCAACTTTTCATACCATGAGGGTTAGAAAAGGTGCTTACTGTGGGAGCAACAGGTCATTTGCCTAGGGGGTGGGTAGGTAAGCCAGAATTAAATGCATAAGGCGGCAATGAATAGGACTTCGTGCAGACACCAGTTACACCCGTTGTTAAGGGCGGAAGCGGTTATCAAACTGCATAAGTCCCAGACAACAAAAGTGGAGGTGTATCCCTCGATCGGTTTTAACCTATCTGCACCTGATGGCAAAGAGAAGGCAAATTGGGTCCACACAAGTCCAACAGGACACTGACGACATGAAGAAGGAAGATAATGTCAAACCACCACATACTTTGAGGCAGAAGCAAGGGTCTAAGTGGATGAATTTTAGGTATTTTTTGTTAACTCTTTCGTACATAATGCATTCCTACTCCATTAATGTGATTATCATGTTATGACGGCGCACTAGGTAATGGTAAGGCCTCCTGATCGAACTGCACTGACGTTGTGGACTGACACATCCGAAAAGGGATTGTCTCCCAAGTATAGGAGTGTCGAAGTAATAAAACCCGGTGAGACCGGGGTCGATCCACGAGGAAGAGAATTTAAGCGTTACAAATTATAAGCTAAACAAATGTGATATGGATGATTCAAAGAGGTGACATGATAATATCAACAAGTATGTAAGATGGTAGGTGGTATTACCGACCATTCAAATATAAAACAAAAAGCAAGAGGAGGTAAAACCATCCATGGAAATAGGTGGTATAACCAACCATAGTAAATTAAAGAACAATTTCATAAGGTGGTAGAACCTACCATAGTAAATAAAATAAAAAGTTCATAAACAATAGAATAATTAAAGTACAAGAGGAATTAAAACAATAATAATGAAGGCAAAGGTTAGGGGATCCGCCCTTGATATTTCAAATAAGGATAATTAACCCATTTTAGTTATATGAATTATATTTGTTTCGTTACCAATATTTATACCACTTCTTGTAAATGGGTTCAAGCATCCAATGTGCCAATCATCATATGTCTACAACAAATCAAGGTTCCTAACTAGATTCGTGTCGGTAAGGAAGAACCATACATCATCTAGAAAGGATCCAAGCATTTGATGTGCCAAGGATTGTCGACAATGGATCAAGACCTCCACTTTACGAGTGGTGTCAAGATTGATTAAGAAATTAAATATAAATCATATTGAATAAACATTATAAGATTAAGATTATTAAGCACATATTAAGGGTTAGAGAATCCTTATTCTCATATCAAGGGTTTCACCCTTTCACCTTAGCAAAAGAGAAATTAGAAGAACATTATAATAGAAAGAAAATAAAATGCAAGAAAAAGGAAATTCATTAATAACATAAACACACAAAACACAATACAAGATCCTAGCCAAAGCCAAAATGTTCCAGCCAAGGCCAAGATGCCCTAATGGGTCACAAGGCACCTCTATTTATAGATACATCCAGGGGCAAACTTGTCAAATTACAAGGGCATAATTGTCAAATATTAGTTGTAAATATCTTTGACAATTGGGATCATTAGGCACCGACTTTGACCATCAATTTTGACATCGAAATGTTGTGAATTTTAATCACATGTCTTCATGAAAGTTGTAGATATTTCTCTCAGCTTTCTAGAACATATTGATTTGCACAATTTGGATACGTATTTTGAGAGATACGGTCCAAATACTGAGGCCTGGTCAGAATGGGCCGAGACTGTAGATGGGTTCACTTCAAGCCCAATTTTGGTCCACTAAGAGCCCGAATTTGATGATGCTTGTGAAATGCAATCTTGTAGACAATTAAATCAGCTTTCCAAAACATTAAGAATTGCACCATTCTGATCTATAAATAGAGAGTTATGCCCATTTTACCGAACCTGTAACAAAACCAAAATTAAGAGGAAATTAATTCCAAAGATGCAAATGCTACAAATATGCTTAAGTTGAGGAATTTAATGACACTATTAATGCAATATGATGAACTAAACTCTTATTAAACATGCATATTTAAGTGTTCATCACACCCCCCAACTAGCTTATTGCTAGTCCCTAGCAATTAAAGCGTTATTATTTAAGAAGTGATTTATAGAATTTTACATCCAAGGTGGTCATTATTGCACTCTCCTTGATTTTATCCAAATAAACAAACTCTCAACTGATTTTTTTTTTTTATATGACTCATGTACCCTTCAGTCAAGATATCTACAAACCTTTTTTGTGCTCAGTTGACACATGACTATGGGCTTATTAGAAATAAGCCATATCGGTTCTAGTATTTGTTAAGGCTAACAACCTTAGGTAGGGGATATTCATTCATTTTATACTTTTTTTTTTTGAAAGAATGCATCTTTAACCCATGTAGCGAGCCTTAGGCTAATGACTCCCAGACCAGTTGGCCTTAGGGCATTAGGTGTTAAGACACCCCTTCGAGCTTAACGACTCGGGTTGCCGATGCTTTATTTTTGCTTAAAAACTTATGGATAGTGCAATGTTCAATCCCATTAAGCTTTCTCCTTAATCCATGTAGCGAGCTTTGGGCCAATAGCTCCCAAACCAGTTGGCCTTAGGGTATTAGGTGTTGAGGCACCCCTCGGGCTTAATTGCTCGAATTAAGGAGGCTACAAGACCAAACTTATCCACAATTGCTTTCTCTTCTTCTCTTCTTTTTTTTCACTTTTTTTTTTTTTTTACTTTCCCTTTCCTTTTGTTGTTATCCTAAACAAAAACAAAAAAACTCAAATATTAAAACATTTCATTTGCACCCACAATGTTTTTTTACTCAATTAGGCATCAAGGTATGTGTGTGTGTGAAGAAAGATTCATAGATACTTGCTTAATGAGCACATAAGCACACAATTTATTAAATGATAAGGTTGTGAGAGTTCATCGATTTGAATGATTCAAAGTGAAATGAATAAGACCTCCTTGTTATAAAATTCAAAAATCAAGACTAATAATCTCAGTTAGCTAATGAAGTTCATAAGATCAAATTGGTTAGAATGGTTTCAAAGTTCAAACGGCCCTCCATACTCGCCATTCTGACCCAGAATGCGTCTCAAATATGATTTGACTCCTTACACCGCCTCTGAATTCTAATTACTCACTCGCTTTTTTTTTTTTTAAGAAAAAGAAAATTCAAGACACACGTATGTCTACTATCCTTCCCCCCCAACCAAATGAAACATTGTCCTCAATGTTTAAATGTAGAGAGATAAAGTATAGGAGACATTACCTGAAGCTTCTGTTATTCAAGAGAGATGACCTGAAAGACTTATAAAATGCAAAAAATAAAAGACAAGAAAAAATTACAAACGGAGATTCAGATCCAATTTGCACTTCTTGTTTTGCCCTCCTGACCAATTAATTCGAGTACTAGCTGGGTCAGGTTCATACTCAACTGCTTGTAATTTGTCGAGTAACTCACCAGCAGAATTGGCAGAAATAAGGATCTGTCTCGCCGAATGAGGGATAAAATTTTGTTCTACAGCTGCATCAAAAAAACTTATTAAAGGATCAAAGAAATTGTTAACATTCAACAAACCTATGGGTTTTTTATGGAGATTCAGTTGGGCCCAAGAGCAATTTGAAAAAATTTTCTTCAAGAGTGCCAAAGCACCTGGTAAAAAGCAATAAAGCATCTGAATTGATGAGCATATTGCCATGCGTTCATGCATAGAGGAGACCTGTAACTCCTTCCCAACCGTTTTTTTTCCAACAAATGCTTTCTACAGCCAAGCCTTTAGGAATAACCCTAACACGTTACTACCTCCTACACTGTGCAGTCTTTGATACGCAACCCATTACCCGAGGATACCTCCCCCATAAACCACATGAATCTTTCTTTCAGCCAGTAGTCTACCAAGATAATTTGCTGCCTTGACAAACTCTTCACTTTTACCCGGTCGAGATCCACAGAATACACATATCTTTTGGATTCGAAGTTTTGAAGTTTCCTCCATGTTTATGCAACTCTCTAACTATGTTGAAGAAGAGAACAAGAGATGTGGTATTTATGGAGTGCAAAAAGGTATGCTAATGATGATACTATCTAGGTAGCTGTTTGTTTGTTTTGAAAAAATTTGACATAATGCTAAAACTTCAAAGATGAATGAAATAGACACACATTGTCCAAACGAAAGATACAAATTCAAAAATGACAGCAATGAGGTATTAAAATTCAAAAATGATGGCACGCATGCATATTTACAGGTAGTTGTGACTGTGGCTCACATCTTCCTCTGGTTTTACGTCCAGAAACGGCTTAAACACCTTCTATGAGTTGGGGATATGCTTCCCATCCAGTTTTCTTATAAACTGGCAAACAGGGTCGTTTTGAGTCAGATTCCCAAGACTATAGCTTTCCTGCTCATCTCGGAATTGTGTCCACAAATTAAAAATTTCACGCTGCACAAGTCCACAAGAATGCGTTTCAAGAGTCGTTCGGATATCATCCAAAGACTCCTTACTCAGTCCATTCTTGATGAACTGTAGTTTATCCTCTCGCTTGTTAGACAAATATCCCAAGGAGCGGCAACGCTGGTTACAAGTCCATCTTGCACATCTTGGACAAACTTGTAACCTTTTTGCTCTTCGCTTTTTGGCATAAGAGCTTTTTCCCAAACCTGGCATATGGGAAACAAGATTATCTGAAAACTCACAAGAGAATCGAACCTTGGCTTCAATTAACCATCTTAAATCAGCAGGAATACCTTTACGCATCAACACCCTTAGTCTTTCTGCACGAGCTTTATAAATTTTAAGCAAATCATTTTGAGGAAGAGAGGGAAAATGTTTGTGCAATTTTGAGAGAATGGTATCCATGTGAAGAAAATGAGAGAGAAGAGAAGAAAATGGATGCAAGGTGAGCAACAGTTTTTAGGGAACTGAAAAACCGACTTTAAAAGCCACGGAATACCGTATCCGCCACTTGACCGGAAAAAATCAATCCTTAAAAAGGATCAATTAAAGCAATGGACTCTTCATTTTGGTCAAAATTTTCAAAGAATGTTTTTAACAGTTGACCATTAACTTTAAACACATTACCATTCTTTTGGTTCTCAATTTCAACTGCTCCATGAGGGAAAACATTTTTAACAATAAAAGGCCAGTCCAACGAGACCGAAGTTTACCAGGAAACAAATGCAATCTTGAATCATACAAAAGAACTTTTTGTGAAGGTTCAAAAGATTTTCTAACAATGGATTTGTCATGAAAAACCTTCATTTTTTTCTTTGTAGATTTTAGAATTTTCATAAGCCTCATTCCTGATTTCTTCAAGTTCACTCAGTTGGAGTTTACGTAACTTGCAAGCATCATTCAAATTTGTGTTGAATGTTTTAATGGCCCAATAAGCTTTATGCTCAATTTCCACAGGTAAGTGACAAGGTTTTCCATAAACTAGTCTATCAGGAGACATTCCCAATGATGTTTTAAAAGCAGTTCGGTAAGCCCAAAGTGCATCATTAAGTCTTAAAGACCAATCTTTACGATTTGGGTTAACCGTTTTTTCTAAGATCTGTTTTATCTCCCTATTAGCTAATTCAACGTGTCCACTTGTTTGTGGGTGATAAGGTGTAGAAATTTTATGGGTTATTCCATATTTCTTCATTAAAGTTTCAAATGGTTTGTTACAAAAAAGTGTACCCCCATCACTAATAATGGCTCGAGGAATTCCAAATCTACTCAAGATATTCTCCTTAAAAAATTTGACAACTGTTTTGTGATCATTGTTTCGACATGGAATTGCCTCGACCCATTTTGAAACATAGTCCACTGCAACAAGGATGTACACAAAATCAAATGACGGTGGAAAAGGTCCCATAAAATCAATACCCTAACAGTCAAAGATTTCAACGACAAGAATGGGAATTTCAAACTGCCATCATGTTTCTTTGAATAGATCCAATTTTGAACAATTTTCACTACGTTTTGCAAATGCATGGCATCTTTAAATAAGGTGTGCCAATAAAATCCCCATTGTAAGATCTTAGCAGCTGTTTTTCCTAGATGAATAAAAGTCCTCCACATGCTTCAGAATGACAAGTTAATGACACTACTTACCTCATTTTCGTGTATGCATCTTCTCATTATTTGGTCTGGACAATATTGAACATATATGTGTCATCCCAGTAAAAATTTTTCACCTCGGTTAAAAATTTTCTTTTGTCTTGAGCATTCCAATGAGGTGGCATTTTCCCTGTTGCAAGAAAATTTACAATGTTAGCAAACCAAGGTACAGTAGCAACGGAAAATAAAAATTCATCATGAAAAGAATCATTGATAGGTGAAGTTTCAATTAATGTCTCTGTCGTTAGTCTTGAAAGATGATCAGCAACGACATTTTCGGCTCCTTTCTTATCCTTTATTGTGATGTTGAATTCTTGGAGCAATAATATCCACCGTATCAATCTAGGTTTTGCATCCTGTTTAGTCATTAAATATCTCACAGCTGCATGGTCAGTGTAAACAATTGTTGGAGAGCCAATTAAATAAGATCGAAATTTGTCCAATGCAAAAACTACTGCAAGTAGTTCTTTCTCAGTTGTTGTGTAATTCATTTGTGCATCATTTAAAGTCCTACTTGCATAGTATATTACATACGGCTTACCTTCTTTTCTTTGTCCTAAGACAGCACCAACGGCATAGTCACTTGCATCACACATCAATTCAAAAGGCGAGGACCAATCAGGAGATTGTATAATTAGAGCAGTTGTTAAAGTCCAATTAATTTATCAAAGCATTTTGACATTCTTGAGTCCATTCAAAAGAAGTGTCTTTTAGTAAGAGGTTACAAAGAGTTTAGATAGGAGCACTGAATTTCTTATGAACCTCCTATAAAATCCACATGCCCTAAGATGAAACGAACCTCTTTAAACTGTTTTTTGGTGGAGCAAATGGGAAATTAATTCCACTTTTGCTTTATCCACTTCAATTCCTTTAGAAGACACCACATGACAAAACAATTCCTGATTGACCATATAATGACATTTTTTCCCAATTCAAATAAGACCTTTTTCTACACAAGAAAGAAGAGAGCCTTTTTTAGGTATTTCTTTTTCCTAGAATTTTCAAGACATTATCGAAATAGTTTCCAAGACAGTTAAATCATCCATGAAACTTCTAACAATGCCTCACCATGTCACTGAAAAACTTAACATGCATCTTTGAAAAGTGGCTGGGGCATTACAAAGTCCAACAGGCATTCTCTTAAATGCAAAAGTGCCAAAGGGGCACGTGAATGTGGTCTTTTCTTGGTCTTCAAGTGCAATGGGGATTTGATAGTAGCCTGAGTATCCATCAAGAAAGCAGTAGTAGGGGTTTCCTGCTACTCTTTCAGGAATTTGGTCAAGAAAGGGTAAGGGAAAATGGTCTTTTTTAGTGACAGCATTTAATTTTCTATAATCAATGCACATCCTCCAACTAGATGAGACACGAGTTGGCAATAATTCACCCTTTTCATTTTTAACTACTGTAATGCCAGATTTTTTAGGTACTACTTTTGTAGGGCTTACCCACTTACTATCAGAAATAGGATAGATAATTCCCACATCAAGTAGTTTGAGAACTTCAGCCCTAATGACCTCTTCATGTGTGGATTTAATCTCCTTTGAGGTTGTTGAGATGTTTTGGCATTTTCCTCTAAATGTATTCTATGTGTGCAAATTAAGGAGTTAATGCCTTTTATATCTTTTAAAGTCCACCCAATTGCATTTTTATGCCTTTTAAGCACTTCTATCGACTTACCTTATTGCTTGCATGTGAGGGATGAAGAAATTACCACCGGATATTTCTGATTCTCCCCAAGATAAGCATATTTCAGTCCTTCAGGTAAGGGCTTCAATTCTAACTTGGGAGCTTCATCTTCCTTGCTTTCATTCATTTGCCCCAATTCTTCAAATCTTAATTTTGAGCCTTTTTCCATCACCTGTGCACAATCCAATAAAGAGCATATATCAGAAAGATCAGACTCTATTTCCATGCTTGATTCTAATGAATTCACTAGAGAAGTTTCCAAAGGGTCAGAAGAACTCCTTTTTTGGATGTGATCTTCCACAAT
>SNVD02007715.1:0-30246 GCA_013180625.2 Boswellia sacra
TCTTAGAAAAAACGGTTAACCCAAATCGTAAAGATTGGTCTTTAAGACTTAATGATGCACTCTGGGCTTACCGAACTGCTTTCAAAACATCATTGGGAATGTCTCCTTATAGATTAGTTTATGGAAAACCTTGTCACGTGCCAGTGGAAATTGAACATAAAGCTTATTGGGCCATTAAAACATTTAACACAAACTTGAATGATGCTTGCAAGTTACGAAAACTCCAACTGAGTGAACTTGAAGAAATCAGGAATGAGGCTTATGAAAATTCTAAAATCTACAAAGAAAAAATGAAGGTTTTTCATGACAAATCCATTGTTAGAAAATCTTTTGAACCTTCACAAAAAGTTCTTTTTTATGATTCAAGATTGCATTTGTTTCCTGGTAAACTTCGGTCTCGTTGGGCTGGGCCTTTTAGTGTTAAAAATGTTTTCCCTCATGGAGCAGTTGAAATTGAGAACCCAAAGAATGGTAATGTGTTTAAAGTTAATGGACAACGATTAAAACCATTCTTTTAAAATTTTGACCAAATGAAGAGTCCATTACTTTAGTCGATCCTTTTTAAGGATTGATTTTTCCCGGTCAAGTGGCGGATATGGTACTCCGTGACTATTAAAGTCGATTTTTCAGTTCCCTAAAAACTGTTGCTCACCTTGCATCCACTTTCTTTTCTTCTCTCTCATTTTCTTCACATGGATACCATTCTCTCAAAATTGCACAAACATTTTCCCTCTCTTCCTCAAAATGATTTGCTTAAAATTTATAAAGCTCTTGCAGAAAGACTAAGTTTGTTGATGCGTAAGGGTATTCCTGCTGATTTAAGATGGTTAATTGAAGCCAAGGTTCGATTCTCTTGTGAGTTTTCAGATAATCTTGTTTCCCATATGCCAGGTTTGGGAAAAAGCTCTTATGCCAAAAAGCGAAGAGCGAAAAGATTACAAGTTTGTCCCCGATGTGCAAGATGGACTTGTAACCAGCGTTGCCGCTCCTTGGGATATTTGTCTAACAATCGAGAGGATAAACTACAGTTCATCAAGAATGGACTGAGTAAGGAGTCTTTGGATGATATCCGAACGACTCTTGAGACGCATTCTTGTGGCCTTGTGCAGCGTGAAATTTTTAATTTGTGGACACAATTCCGAGATGAGCAGGAACGCTAAAGTCTTGGGAATCTGACTCAAAACGACCCTGTTTGCCAGTTTATAAGAAAACTGGATGGGAAGCATATCCCCAACTCATAGAAGGTGTTTAAGCCGTTTCTGGACGTAAAACCAAAGGAAGATGTGAGCCACAGTCACAACTACCTGTAAATATGCATGCGTGCCATCATTTTTGAATTTTAATACCTCATTGCTGTCATTTTTGAATTTGTATCTTTTGTTTGACTTATGGTGTCTTATTTCATCATCTTTTGAATTTTTGGGCATTATTGTCAACTTTTTCAACAAACAATCGAGCTACCTAGATAGATATCATCATTAGCATACCTTTTGCACTCCATAAATACCACATGTCTTGTTCTCTTCTTCACACATAGTTAGAGAGTTACATAGACATGGAGGGCACTTCAAAACGTCGAATCCAAAGGATATGTGTATTCTGTGGATCTCGACCAGGTAAAAGTGAAGAGTTCGTAGAAATAGCGAATTATCTTGGTAGGCTACTGGCTGAAAGAAAGATTCATGTGGTTTATGGGGGAGGTAGCCTCGGATTAATGGGTTGTGTGTCAACAGCTGCACATGTAGGAGGTACTCAAGTTTTAGGAGTTATTCCTAAAGCTTTGGCTGTAGAAAGTATTGTTGGAAAAACGGTTGGGAAGGAGTTCCAGGTCTCCTCTATGCATGAACGCATGGCACATATGCTCATCAATTCAGATGCCTTTATTGCTTTACCAGGTGGCTTTGGCACTCTTGAAGAAATTTTTCAAATTGCCTCTTGGGCCCAACTGAATCTCCATCAAAAACCCATAGGTTTTTTGAATGTCAAAAATTTCTTTAATCCTTTGATAAGTTTTGTTGATGCAGCTGTGGAACAGAATTTTATCCCTCATTCAGCGAGAAAGATCCTTATTTCTGCCACTTCTGCTGGGGAGCTACTTGACAAATTACAAGAAGTTGAGTATGAACCTGACCCAGCTAATACTCAAATTAATTGGGCAGGAGGGCAAAACAAAAAGTGCAAATTGGATTTGGAATCTCCGTTTGTAATTTTTTTTTCTCTCGTCCTTTATTTTCTTTTTTTTTTTATTTTTCTGAAGCATGTTATTTTAGAGTTCCTTATCCAGGTCATCTCGTCTTGAATAACAGAACTTCAGGTATGTCCTCCTATACCTTTATCTCTCTATATTTAAACAATTAGAGGACATTGTTTCATTTGGTTGGTGGAGAAGGATAGTAGACATAAGTGTGTTGAAATTTTTACTTTTTCTTGCAAAAAAAAAAAAAAAGAAAGCGAGTTAGTAATTAGATTCAGAGTGCGGTGTAAGGAGTTCAAAATCCTCTTGAGACGCATTCTGGGTCAGGAATGGCAGAGTAGGGAGGACCAGTTTGAACTCTTGAAACCCATTCTAACCAATTTGTCATTTTATTCTTGCATTTTGAAGACTTATTTGATATTATTTAGTCTTGATTTTTGAATTTTATACAAGGAATCTTATTCATTTCACTTTGATCATTCAAATCTATGAACTCTCACAACCTTATCATTTAATAAATTGTGTGCTTATGTGCTCATTAAGCAAGTATCTATGAATCTTTCTTTTCACACACACATACCTTGATGTATGATTGTGGGTGGCGAAATGAAATATTGCAATATTTGAGTTCTTTTGTTTTGTTTAGGATAACAACAAAAGGAAGGGGAAAGTTTAAAAAAAAAATGAAAAAAAAAAGAAAAATTAAGAAGAAAAAAAAAAGAGAAAGAAAAAAAAAAGAAAGAAAAAAGAGAGAAAGCAATGGTGGATAAGTTTGGTCTTGTAGCCTCCTTAATTCGAGCAATTAAGCCCGAGGGGTGCCTCAACACCTAATACCCTAAGACCAATTGGTTTGGGAGCTATTGGCCCAAAGCTCGCTACATGGATTAAGGAGAAAGCTTAATGGTATTGAACATTGCACTATCCACAAGTTGCTAAGCAAAAATAAAGCATCGGCAACCCGAGTCGTTAAGCTCGAAGGAGTGTCTTAACACCTAATGCCCTAAGGCCAACTGGTCTGGGAGTCATTAGCCTAAGGCTCGCTACATGGGTTAAAGATGCATTCTTTCAAAAAAAAAAAAAAGAAAAAAAAATGTATAAAATGAATGAATATCCCTACCTAAGGTTGTTAGCCTTAACAAATACTAGAACCGATATGGCTTATTTCTAATAAGCCCCATAGTCATGTGTCAACTGAGCACAAAAGAAGGTTTGTGGATATCTTGACTGAAGGGTACATGAGTCATATAAAAAAAAAAACTCAGTTGAGAGTTTGTTTATTTGGATAAAATCAAGGAGAGTGCAATAATGACCACCTTGGATGTAAAATTCTATAAATCACTTCTA
Organism: Boswellia sacra; assembly: GCA_013180625.2. Classification (NCBI taxonomy): domain Eukaryota; kingdom Viridiplantae; phylum Streptophyta; class Magnoliopsida; order Sapindales; family Burseraceae; genus Boswellia; species Boswellia sacra. Next base: position 3,539 of record SNVD02007715.1, read on the forward strand.
AATAATAACGCTTTAATTGCTAGGGACTAGCAATAAGCTCGTTGGGGGTGTGATGAACACTTAAATATGCATGTTTAATAAGAGTTTAGTTCATCATATTGCATTAATAGTGTCATTAAATTCCTCAACTTAAGCATATTTGTAGCATTTGCATCTTTGGAATTAATTTCTTTTAATTTTGGTTTTGTTACAGGTTCGGTAAAATGGGCATAACTCTTTATTTATAGATCAGAATGGTGCAATTCTTAATGTTTTGGAAAGCTGATTTAATTGTCTACAAGATTGCATTTCACAAGAATCATCAAATTCGGGCTCTTAGTGGACCAAATTGGGCTTGAAATGAACCCATCTATAGTCTCGGCCCAGTCTGACCAGGCCTCAGTATTTGGACCGTATCTCTCAAAATACATATCCAAATTGTGCAAATCAATATGTTCTAGAAAGCTGAGAGAAATATCTACAACTTTCATGAAGACATGTGATTAAAATTCACAAATTTCGATGTCAAAATTGATGGTCAAAGTCGGTGCCTAATGATCCCAATTGTCAAAGATATTTACAACTAATATTTGACAATTATGCCCTTGTAATTTGACAAGTTTGCCCCTGGATGTATCTATAAATAGAGGTGCCTTGTGACCCATTAGGGCATCTTGGCCTTGGCTGGAACATTTTGGCTTTGGCTAGGATCTTGTATTGTGTTTTGTGTGTTTATGTTATTAATGAATTTCCTTTTTCTTGCATTTTATTTTCTTTCTATTATAATGTTCTTCTAATTTCTCTGTTGCTAAGGTGAAAGGGTGAAACCCTTGATATGAGAATAAGGATTCTCTAACCCTTAATATGTGCTTAATAATCTTAATCTTATAATGTTTATTGAATATGATTTATATTTAATTTCTTAATCAATCTTGACACCACTCGTAAAGTGGAGGTCTTGATCCATTGTCGACAATCCTTGGCACATCAAATGCTTGGATCCTTTCTAGATGATGTATGGTTCTTCCTTACCGACACGAATCTAGTTAGGAACCTTGATTTGTTGTAGACATATGGTGATTGGCACATTGGATGCTTGAACCCATTTACAAGAAGTGGTATAAATATTGGTAATGAAACAAATATAATTCATATAACTAAAATGGGTTAATTATCCTTATTTGAAATATCAAGGGCGGATCCCCTAACCTTAGCCTTCATTGTTATTGTGTTAATTCCTCTTGTATTTTAGTTATTCTATTGTTTATGAACTTTTTATTTTATTTACTATGGTAGGTTCTACCACCTTATGAAATTGTTCTTTAATTTACTATGGTTGGTTATACCACCTATTTCCATGGATGGTTTTACCTCCTCTTGCTTTTTGTTTTATATTTGAATGGTCGGTAATACCACCTACCATCTTACATACTTGTTGATATTATCATGTCACCTCTTTAAATCATCCATATCACATTTGTTTGGCTTATAATTTGTAACGCTTAAATTCCCTTCCTCGTGGATCGACCCCGGTCTCACCGGGTTTTATTACTTCGACACTCCTATACTTGAGAGACAATCCTTTTTCGGATGTGTCATCTGTCAAACGCCCTGGCAGCTCTACCTCACCATCGGTCAGGAAGTCTCCCAAACTTGGTTAGATTTTGGCCACTTGTGCTGAAATCAAGGGAGAGAAGATCACATCAAGGGGGAGAAAATTCAACGAATTTACCGTGGTTGTTGGCTAACATTCCATGACTTTCTATTTTTAACTACTTTTATTTGCTACTGAACTACTTGTTTTTATTCTGTTCTGAACTACTTTTGCTTATTTTTTTTGTTTTATTCTCTTAGCTTACTAATTTTGTTCTGTTACTTGTTTCTCAAAAGGAATAAGTACGAAGTGAGGGGGAGAATGACTCTGTTATATGTTGTGTGCACTTGCATGACTTGCTGCATTATCTACATCAGTACAGTGAATGAATGCTATAGATGATTTTGAGTGCAGTTGTGTTTAACATACATTTTTGTTTGTTCTGCAGGCTGTGTGTGTACTAGTAAAACTTTGTTCAGTCATATATCTAGTGACAGTGTGCTGTTATGTACTTCACAATAGCTTTCTGATTATTTATTTGCATGGGTTATTTGTCTGTCTTATGGTTCATGATAACTTTCAGTGATATCTAACTGATCATGTTGTTCTTAGAAACAGTTGAGTGCTTTCATCACAAGTTACCAAAAAGGGAGAGATTGTTGGTGTTCACGTCAAACATGTGACATTCACATGTTCAAATTTTGGTTAACTTATGATAAAAGTAATTAAAGTATTTTATTCCTATTTTAATGTTTCTAGAATTATATTTTAGGAAATATTTGATTTGTAATAAATATCTCTTTAGATTAGGATATAATATCTTATATCCTAATTAGAATAGGAGAATATTTATTTGTCCTAATTCCTTTTGGAATTTGTTTATAACACTTCCTATTTTATTTCTCCTAATCCTAATATGATTTTTATTAGAATTTTTACAGGATTTCTAGGAGATTTCGGTCAAACCTCTCACTATATATATACAAAGCTATTCAGGCGGCTGAAGATATGTGATTAAGAGATTAACGTGTTGGTTGTTTGTGTTCTTGAGAGAGTTGGTCACGGTATTCTATGAATTCATAGAAAAGAGCTTCAACACAAAAAGGAATGTCTTCTTTGATTTGATTCTTTGAGTCTTTTGATTCATGTATGAGTGTTAAAAATCGTACTTGAGTTGTTGATTAAGTCTGAGTGAGTTAGTAGACACTTAGGATAACTTGAGGGTTGAGTGTTTATGTAATTCTGTCAGACATCGGGTGTTATGTATAACTTAACAGTGTGCTATTAAGTTATCTATGACAGAGAGTGAGCAGTGTCACTAGAGTTTATGATCTTTGCGAAGATTTTGTTTTTCAAAGATTAGGTCAGTGTATGAGAGTGAGTCAGCACTGTAAAAGGTCTCAAAGATTGTACAAACAAGAACTTAGTGAATTGCAGCTCTATAGCTGTCCGTGGACGTAGGCTTTATAACTGAACCACGTAAAAATCCTCCTGTGCCGATTTACATTATAGCTTACTGTTATATTTCTTATAACTGCATACCTCCAGAACTCTCACAGGAGTTGCATGATATAAACGTTAAAGTAAATTTCAAATGATAGTAAGGCAAACTTAAGGGGTAATTAGTGATATTACCCCATTAAAAAAGTATATACCATCAGATAAAACTTTATTTATCGAAACAGCAGCACCCTTTCTTTTTCAAAAGTCTAATTCCATCTTCTCATTTTTTATCACCTCTCTCTACATCCACAATGCCTGCATTAGCACCATCGTCTCTCGCTTGTAAAAGCCACGCAAAACTTAAAAATTATTATATCGCTTTTTAAGTGTTCAAAGGAATTAAAGACAGAACCAAAAATATATTGTAATAATTTTCTAGATAATTAATGTATTTGGCAGGGTTATTTGGCAATATATAATATTTGTGTGTGTGTGTATGTATAGACACACACACACACACACACAGAGAGAGAGAGAGAGAGAGAGAGGTTCATTTACTATAAACTCTACTTCCATGATAATATTACTTAGAACGCGTTTATTTAAGCTTTTCTATAGGTCAAAAAAGTTTTTTAATATTAAAAATTCTTTTAAAAATTTTTAAGTAGTTTGACTATCACCTAAAAAGAGTTTATAAGTGATTAAAAATAGGGGTATACATGGACCAAGTAGGGTCGGATTTGTCGACTCGACTAAGGTATGCTATTTTATTTTCCCACCCGAGCACACCCCAAAGAAGTACTATAACTGACTAAAACTGATGACAGTCGGTTCGAGCCGGTATTTTTGGGTTTGACCAAAGTAGAAACCATAGCCACACGCGTTTTTCTCTACTGCAACTGTAAAAGAAACACAACATAAGAAGCAGGTGCTGAAAACATGATAACTGTTAATTGAACTACAAATCTACAAGCAACACTTAGCCTTTGAAAAATGTGAGTTATAAACAAAAAGTCTGACAAAATTATTCATAGATGGATTAACGTCAACAAATTTGAATGGGTTGTCCTTTAGGAAATTGAAGAAAGTCTAACAAGGTAGCTCTTCACGATGTAAATGAAAAGCAGCAGAGGTGGTACTGTCATAGCTCACTGTCATGGCCTTATTGTTTCACCGCTTAGATTATGCGGCCTTAGGCGCTTAATGAACCGAACTTGGACCTAGATAACCCTTGGAACAGTTGAGAATGTCAAGCAAGATCAAGGGAAGCAAGAGAGTTTTAAGTAATATACAATTATTATTACTTTATAAAGCAATTATACAAGAGATGTGTTACAAGTAAGTGTATTAGACAAGATTTCAAGGAGAGAACATCTACATGCAAATGAGTGCTCACCCGTATTTATAAAAGAGCACCTCCTCAACGTATGGCTATCAATGCGCCATTTGTCTACACCTATTTGTTCTCTAGAAGAATCCTAAGATATTTACAAGCCTATCTTGTAGCCTAGAAATATCTACAAGACTAAAGACATATCTAGAGAACCCTAGACACTAAAGAGCTCCATGGTCTTCTTAAAGCTTTCGTCGTCTTTCGCTTTCTTCCATCACCATCCAGAACCTTCCGGAGTCTTCTAGGGCCTCCTCATATCTTTCACATGCTTTCGAAGCCTTTCAAAGTATTCTAGAAGTTTTCGAAACATTTCAAAACGTCTTGGAACCTTCCGAAAACTTCCAGAACGCCACGCCCAATTTATGCACCACTAAATTCCTCTCGTTATAAGAATCTTGGAACACTATATCACTTACCCCAAATTCTAACTCCTCGGGGGTCATCTAAGCAATTTTTGGGTGCTTGCGTGTGGGGCGTAATATCCTCCCCTACCTAAGCTCGCAACGCCCTCGTCGCGTCTTCACAGAACTCGTGTATCTTATCTTTGAATTGCCACAAGGACTCCTCTGGTTTCCAACTTACCTCCTTATCGGGGAATCCCTTCCATCTCACCAAATACTCGCGACTCGGAGGATAGCCTTGTCATCGTAGCACTCTTTCAGCCATGATGTGATCAACCTCCTTGTCGTAGGAGATGGTAGTGCCAATGAGTATCCTCTTAGGCTCGCTTCTTGAAGCATCTCCCTTGTCTTCATGATATGGTTTTAAGCAACTCACATGAAAGACAGGATGGAGCCTAAGTCTTGAAGGCAACTCAACCTTGTAGGCTACAGGACTCACCTTCTTTATGATTGGGAATGACCCCTCGTATCTCCGCACAAGGCCCTTGTGTACTAACCACGTCCATTTGTGTTGTTGGGGGAGTATCTTGATGAACACCAAGTCACCAACATTGTACTCCACACGTCGCGCTTAGTGTCCGCCACTTCTTCATTTTTTTAGTTGCCTTGTCCAAGTAAACCCTCGCAATATTCGCTTGCTCGTGCCAACTTTTGGCAACCTTGAAGGCGAAAGGACTTCTTCTCGTGTAGCGTGCCTCAAGGGTATATGGGGTGAGAGGTTGCTGACCTATCGCCAAATCGAATGGAATTTGATTGGTAGACTCACTCCTCTGCAAGTTATATGAGAACTGTGCCACGTCTAGCAACTTGGCCTAATCCTCTTGGTTTGTGCTCATGAAGTGTCGTAAGTATAACTCTAAAAGCGCGTTCACCCTCTCGGTTTGCCCATCCGTCTGCGGGTGAAAGCTTGTAGAGAAGTGGAGTGTGGATCCCATGAGTTTGAATAATTAGGTCTAAAACCTCCTAGTGAACCACGGATCCCAATCACTTACGATCTTCTTAGGCAACCCCAAATACTTCACCCTGTTCTTGAAGAATAGCTTGGCGGTTTCTTCGGTCGTGCAATCCTTACGGGCTGGGATGAAGGTTGCACATTTGAAAAACCGATCCATCACCAAGATGATCATGCCACAACCTTCAGATTTAGGAAGTCCAACAATGAAATCTATGGTAAGACTTTCCCATGGTCGTGTAGGCATATGTAAAGGCTCTAATAATCCTATGGAACTTTGGTTCTCGATCTTGTCTTGTTATCAAACAAGGCAAGTCTTCACAAACTGTTCCATGTCATCCCACATTTGAGGCTAATAGTACACCGCCTCAAGTAATGCCCTTGTACGTCTTTGCCCCGTGAGACTAGCCCATTACGTGTCGTGGCATTCCTTGATGAGGTTTCTCCTCAAGTTTCCCCATCTAGGAACATAGATTCTACGTCTTTTGGTGTAAAGAAGGCCACCTTCCTCCTAAAACCTTTTGGTCTTCCCTTCACGTGCTAAGGAAATTAATTATTATACGAAGGGTCATGGGACATACCTTGCTTGACGAGACCAAGAATCTCTTCTTGGACCTTGCTTAGAGTAGATAACTCGGCCTTCTTACTTAGTGCATCCACCACAATATTGGCTCGTCCTGGCTTGTACTCCAAGATGTCAAATTTTGCCAAGAAGTCTTGCCACCTCGCTTGCTTCGAACTTAGTTTCTTTTGGCTTTGGAAGTAACTTATAGCCACATTGTCTGTCTTTATCACAAACTTGGATCCTAGCAAGTAATGTCTCCAAGTGTGCAAACAGTGGATGATGGCGCTCATTTCTTTCTATTGCATCATGTAGCGTCGCTCCGTGTCGTTTAGCTTTCAACTTTCAAAAGCAATTGGATGCCTATTTTGCATCAACTCACCACCAATGGCAAAGTCGAAGATATCCATATGTAGCTCAAATGGCACGTTGTAATCCGGAAGTGCAAGGACAAGTTCTTTCATCACTGCATTTTTTAGTGCTTCGAACGCTTGTTGGCACTCATCCCTCCACTTCCAACTTCGATTCTTCTTCAATAAGTCAGCGAGTGGAGATGCTTTTGCTGAATACCCTGGTATGAACTGCCTATAGTAATTCATCAATCCAAGGAAAGATCTCAACTCGAAAACCTTCGTAAGCGGCTCCAATTTTACGATGGCACGTACCTTTCCTTGGTCCATGATAATTTTGCTATCTCGTATTCTATGACCAAGGAAGTTCACTTCGCGTTTGGTGAATGAGCACTTCCTCTTGACGTTTAGTTCATTTTCATGCAACAATTGAAAAACTATCTAGAGGTGTTGCACATGTTCTTCAAGCATGCGGCTATATACAACTATATCATCCAAGTACACTACCATGAATCGATCTAAGTATGGATGAAAGATTTAGTTCATGAGAGTGCAAAATGTTGCTGGCATGTTGGTGAGGCCAAAGGGCATGACGAGAAACTCTTATGCTCCATAACGTGTTACACATGTGGTTTTTGCTCATCACCTTCTGCAATCCGCACTTGATAATATCTAGACCTCAAGTCTAACTTAGAGAAGTATCTAGCTTACCCTAATTGATCAAATAAATCTACAATCAAAAGAATGGGATATTTGTTTTTTATTATTACCTTGTTGAGTGCTCTATACTCGATGTATAATCGAAGCGATCCATCGTGCTTCCGTTGAAACAATACCGGTGCTCCATACGGTGCTTTGGAAGGTCTAATGTACCCGACATCTAATAACTCCTTTAGTTGTCATCGCAGCTCCTCTAACTCGAGTGGTGACATTCGGTAGAGTGCCTTGGCGGGTGGTTGCGCCCCTAGTTCTAGATCAATTTGATGATCCACCTCCCTCCTAGGTAGGAGTCTCTTAGGTAACTCTTGAGGCATCACGTCCTTGAACTCTTCAATGACCTCCATAACCTCTTGTAGAACGCCCTCCCCAAAATGCCTCCCTTTTCATCCATCTCCCGTATTGATGCCAAGTAAGTTTTCTTCCCATGTTTCACACCCTTACAAAGTTGCATGGCGGAGAAGAGTTTAGGAAGGGAAGGTGGCTTTGCCATGGTAGGCACCATGCACGGTCCTCCCTCGAGGATGCATACGGTGTTAAGCAAACGAAGTGGCACTACATTGCATTAGCAAAGAAACTCTATCCCTAAAACAACATTGAAATCGTCTAAGGGGACAATGGAGAAGTTTACCTTACCGCTCCAAGTGCCTAGAAGTGTTTCCACTTGGCATGCTACTCCTAGAAGCGGCTTTGCCTTGGAGTTTACTATCTTCAACCACCCGTGCTCCTTGTCTACCTTGAGGCCTAGTCGTTCTACCTCTTTCTTCTTAATAAAGTTGTGGGAAGCGCCCGTATCCATTAATGCAAGCGCTTTCTTTCCATTGATGCTCGCTCAAACATACATGAGAGATAGATCTTATGGTTTGGCTGGAGTGGGATTGGCGTTCAAGGCATTGAGGATTTGGAGGCTACCCATCTGTGCTTGTTCTTGGGTCTCCCACTCGTCAAGCATGGCTTTGAGCGACTTTCGCTTCGGACAGTCCCTTGCCCAATGCGGACCATCACATAATAAATAATTCATCCTCGGTTTCTTCTTCTTTGGCTCCTTCTTCCACTCCTTGCCCTTTGGTGGTTTGCCTTTCTCTTATTTTTGCAAAGACTGGGAGCTCTTTGCTCCCCTACCCTTGCCATGTTGAGTCTTGGAGTGTTTGGAGGACTCCGCTCATCGGTACTCCGTCAAGGTTTTCACAATGGTTAGTACAGATGAGATATCCTTTACGCCACGTCGTTGCAACTCTTGAGAAACCCACAGTTGAAGGCCATCCATGAAATTAAAGAGGAGATTCGTCTCGCTCATGTCGTCAATCCACTACAAGAAATATAACTTTTTACAACATTAGTTTACAGCGTTTTTCAATAAAAGGTTGTAAAAAATCAACCGGCCAACACCCTTGCCTCTCTTTACAGCGTGTGCACGTTGTGTATGCAAATAAAAATATTTTTACAACGTTAAAATAAAAAACGCTGTGAGGTGTTGTACCTATTACAACGTAAAACTCTGCGTTTTAGGGAGAACTATAGTAAATTTTTTTTCCCATTCGCGGGTCGTCTAAAATTTTTCCCGCTTACCTTTTCATTCATACCCCTTGCCCAGCGCCCTTTCTCTCATTTTATTTTGACCTAGTCGCTTTGCTCCTCTTCCTCTTAGCAAATTTGGTGATTTGCTACTGATCGCCTCTTACTCACCTCCGATGTTGCCAACATCTTCCTTTCGGTTGACGAAGATCAAGTTGAAGCTGTTGCTAGACATAAATATCGTGAGATCGGCATTGCTTGTTTGACTTCCTCTCCTCTGCCTCTTCCCCTACCAACGCCTCAAGTTATGTTTTTTTAACTATTTCGTTTTTTTCAATAATTATCAGTTGTCTTGTTTGGTTAGCGAGAAAGTGAGTGAAAATGAGAAGGAATGGAAATTAGTTTTTCTGTTTGGCTGCTAAGAAAATGAGACGGAAAATAGGCATTTTATTACCATTTCTAACCTTGTGAGTTTAAGAATAATGGGATGCTCATGGGTTGTTGTGCAGGTCAGTATCTTGGAGTAGATTGAATCTTGCTTTGTGGAGATCAACCTTTGTTATTCTTTGATTCGGTTTGCATTTTCCTTAATTATTTTTTGGTTTTTCCGTGTCTGTTTTTTGGTTTTTTGGTTTCCTGTTAGTTTCTGAGTTTCACTGGATAGTGACTAGTAGAATAACCCATCATCATCATCACTTCATGAGATTTTTTTTCCTTTGGCTGTCCAATGAAAGATACCCTCTTGTGTCTATATGCCACTGCCACCTGTTCATCAACAAAGCTTCATTTAGTTGTGTCCAAATACCGAGATTCTCTACTCCTAAGCTGAACCTTGTTGGTGTGTGTTAATCTTTTTGTTATTTCTTCAAAGGTGCAAAGGAGGGCGCACTACTAGAACTAGTGCTAAAGTGATAGACGTAGAACTCATCAAAGAGTACAAAAAGATCATTGTGAAGTGAAGTGGATTCCTTAGTTTTCTTTGTTGGAGTTAGCTAGTCATGTTTCCTATAGCAGCAGCTATGTCCAACTCAACTTCTTTGTCTGAGGAAGCTAGTGTTTCCTCTGGAGCAAGAGTTAAGGACTTTGGTAGCTAACCCAGGTTTTTTGCATTTTTTTTATGGGTTTTTGATCCATACATGTTTTAGTTTTCTAATTCATGTAGATATTCAAATAAATTTTCTATTACTAATTACATTGTGGAGAAAATATGGGGGAAAAATGATGAGGAACTGAGAAAGATATTTTGGAAAATCTATTAGTTGTTTGTTTAGCTAGCCTACGAGAAAGAAAGGAATTATCAGGATTAATGCAATGCACATGCTCGATGAAATGTTTCACTGAAACATTTTCTGTTAATTATCACAGACTTAGGAAAAAGCAACAAAATATAACTAATTTGGTTATTGTTTTCCATGTGGCTATACAATTACAAGGAAAGTTGCCGGTGAATTGTCTAAAATATGACTAATTTGGTTATAAATTTGACTATATATATTTGTGAAACTTTACTATATAAATATAATATATGAAAGAATTTTGATTGTGACATCCTCCTCTCATTTCATCTTTAAATGAATTTTCATCTTTGAACAGATTGCAGTCAACTGGAGGTAGTGAATAATATAAAGGAGCCTCTCAAATTGTTCTTTAACAAGGTAAAGTTTAGCCTTCTTTTCGCTTTAGTCTACTTTCTATGTTAACTTTGGCAGGTTTTCAAGAGACATCACGCATTGTTATTTCCCTTTTCCTATTATTATATTGAAGCCTTAAGTTGGTCCCATGTCAACAACAAAGTAACATAATTAATAAATTATCCATATAGCATACTTAAGTATTTACTTGCAATTCCCTTTGTAGTTAGATTACACATGTCACATTTAGGCCACAACAATGATTGCATCAACATGCAAACATTTCACATTACTTCTGTATTGGTCAAAAGTATATTTACAAAATTATGCCTTCACCATTCTTGACGGGGGCCAAGTCAAATGAAATGACTTCCCCCGTTCAAACATAGACGTTAATTATATGTTAGACGTTACAGCTATATTTTTTAACCAGTCTTTGATAAAATAGTAATTTATAAATTATTTAATGTTGCTTCGATTTAGTTATTTAAAATTAGTTAAATTTCTTTTTATTCTCTTCTTTTTAAGGCTAATGCGATTTTAAATTTACTATTCTTCTTTGATTTGATTATTATTGTCTTACACAAGGTTGTGACACTTGTAGAAATGGAGAAAACATCAATTCGGCAATTCTGCAATATATGCGTATTTTGTGGATCTCAATTTGGTAAAGATAGAGAGTTTATAACAGCAGCTCTTGATCTTGGCAGAGTATTAGCTAAGAGGCATATTCATTTGGTTTATGGAGGGGGTAGCCGTGAGTTAATGGGGTGTGTGTCAACAGCTGTAACATTGAATTTGCGGAAGGCAATGAGAGACGTAAATTGAATTTGACACTTCGCCTGTAATCTTAATCTGCTGGTTTATGGTATTTTGTTAATGGTTAAATGCTATAGTTTATAGTATTTTGTTGTCATGTTGAGTTGAATTGAGATGATATTCTTATGTGTATTTGATATTAAACCGAGATATTTATTAGATGACATAGTATATTTCAAAAGTTTTGTTCTTTACTTATGAAATATTTGCAATTGATTGAGGATGAGTAGTGGACTAAACTTAATCATTGAACAGCTAGAGTGTGTTATTAATATTTGAATTAAATGAGTGGCATTTTCGTATAATTGTATTTGAAAAAAAACCATACATTGTTTACAGCGTTTTATAAATGTTGTCAATATCCTATTACAATGTTTTTAACAGGCTGTAAAAAGTACTCTATAACGATTAATAAACGCTGTGAAAAATATAAGCAAATTCTCCAGCAAACATGCACAGCGTCCTTAAAGAACTGTTAAGAGATTTTTACAGCGTTCATTAAATGTTATAATAGGATTTTTACAGCGTTTAATAAACGCTGTATTGTGCACAGTTACAGCATTTTTATATAGCAGTTCTAAAATGTTGTAATTGATTGCAGAGCTTTTACAGTTCCGTCGATAACACGTGGCAAAACACTATGATAAATGTTTTACAGCGTTTTCGGAATGTTGTGAAATGTCCAATTTCTACTAGTGATCTGTAGCATGAGCACAGAGAACGCCTTAACGTACTCCACAATTGAACAGGTATGCCTCAATTCCTTTATCCTCTTTCGAGCATCATACGCCACATTCTCCTAATAGAATTGGCGCTTCAACTCCTTCTTCAAGTCATCCCATATGTTAATGACACACATTCCAGCTTGCACTTCCGCATACTTGCGATGCCACCAACTTGCCGTAAGATCGGTAAGGTAAAATGTAACAGTGTTCACCTTACTTTTCTCATCAAGTAAGTTCAGTACATCGAAGTAGTGCTCCATATGCCATAGAAAGTTGTTCAACTCCTTGGCATCCCTCTTCCCCAAGTATTCCTTGGGTTTAAGGGCTTCAACCCTCGGAATAGCGAGCGTAGGGGGCACTACCACAGCGCCACTAGCCACCGACCTTTTGCACAAGGCCACCTTAGCCTTTGTGTCTTCCAACCCCTTACTTAACTCATCCATCTGAGTTTCTATTTTAGCCAAGACCTCTAACACCCTTGCTTGGAAGGCATGTACCTTTTGGCGTAGAGCTTCGGTGGTGGCCTGGAACTTTGCATGAATTCCTTGAGTCCATTACCTTGGCTTTCCACTTTACCGTTGAGCTCATCCATGCCTTGCTCCAAGCCTTGTTCTAGCCTATCTAATCTCTCCCATGTATCAGTCATGGCTACCTCCATCTTGACTAACCGAGTCTCTAAAGCGCTCACCACATTAGGAGATTTCTCTTGGCCGCGAGGTTTCTTACCGGTGGTGGGGGCAGTTTCATGCCCATGTGACTCCTCAGTCACAGTCACCTCTGATGCTATACCTCCTACCCTTCTTGCTCTTGATCACACAAGAACTTGGCTTAGCAAACCTTTGCTCTGATACCAACTGTCACGACCTTATTGTTTCACTGCTTAGACCATGAGGTCTTGGGCGCTCAATAAACCAAACTTGCACCTAAGTAAGCCTTTGAACACTTGAGAATGCAAAGCAAGATCAAGGGAAGCAAGAGAGTGTTAAGGAATGTACAATTATTATTACTTTATAAAGTAATTATACAAGAGAGGTGTTACAATGAAGTATGTTGGACAAGCTTTCAATGAGAGAATATCTACATGCAAATGAGTGCTCACCCCTATTTATAGAGGAGCACGTCCTCAACGTGTGGCTATTAATGTGCCACTTGTCTACACCCTATTTATTTTCTAGAAGAATCCTAAGATATTTACAAGTCTATCTTGTAGCCTAGAAATATCTACAAGACTAAAGACATATCTAGAGAACCCTAGACACTGAGAGCTCTATGGTCTTCTAGAAGCTTCCGTAGTTTTTCGCTCTCTTCCATCACCATCCGGAACCTTTGGAGTCTTCTAAGGCCTTCTCATGTCTTCCACACGCTTCCGGAGAATTCAGGAGTATTCTAGACGTGTCCGAAACATTCCAAAACGTCTTGGAACCTTCCAAAAACTTCCAAAACGCTACGCCCAATTTATGCACCATTAAATTCCTCTCGTTATAAGAATCCAAGCAATTTTCATGTGCCTGTGCACGGGGCGTGACATCACAGTCAAACTCAAATGAAGTGCATATCAGTGTGATGAGGAGATGCCTTAATGGTCAAGCAAAGTGAAGTCTGAAGAGGAGAAGAGATGGTGCACATCGTCTTGGCGAGAAAAAAGCGACGGTAGAGAAGAGATGCGAAAAAAAAAAAAGAGATGAGAGTAAAGGCGTGCGGCAAAAGATTTCTAGAAACTTTTTAAGAAATCAGGATCTAGGGTGAAAAAGTTTAATTAAATTTTATAACATGCATATGTAGCGATTTTTTATAACAAATAACATTATGACACGTGGAATTCTTTTTTAAAGATTATATATAATAACTTGGGTTGGGTAAAATTTTCGGTTATCTCATATAACCCAATAACCAACCCGAAAATTTCCGTTAGTTAATTGTCTCACCCAATTTACCCGATTTAACCCGAACTGAAACCAATGGGTAGGATCGGGTTGGTTGAGTATTCGCATGATATGAACACTTTAATTGAAAAAGTCGTTTTATGTCTTTTAAAGACTTTTTGGAACAACTCTCTTGAGTTTTTTTTTAAATTATAAAATATCAAATATACCCTTATTATATTTTAAAAGATTTGCTTTATCCTTTCTTCTTAACAAAATAATTTTGTTAACTTAACATTAATAAATTCTTGTATATTTATCCAACTAAACAACCAATAATTTTTTTTTAACAAAAGCCTTATTTTTACAAGCTCTACTTCAATAAAATCTGTTTGAAGGAAACCAAAATAAGTGGAAACTCAATGCCTGTACTAAAAGGGAACTTAAAATAACGTCAATATCAATTGTTAAACTTAGGAGCCAGTAGCTCAGTGTACAATTCAATCCTTCTGCCATTCAGTGCCTGCACAGGCCTTGAGTTGTTCCTGTAATCTTGTTCTAATGGAGCTCTCAAAGCATCTACCTGCTTCCTTGAAATCGATCTCACCTGCACATTGAATTATTTCCCATTATTGTCAAACTGTCTATATAATATATCCCTACAATGTATTTTGGTAATAATTAATTAACCAAACTAACCCAACTAATGTTTGTTGATTAATTACAAAAAAAGTTGCCTGTGAGAACAGGAGTAAGAAATTTTGTTTGGTTTGAATGATCTTAATTAATTACGTAATAAGAAAGTTAAAAATAAATATGATGTTTATTTTTCATGTATCGGTATAATTTTTATGCATTACATGATAACAGTATTAACTATTTATTAGGTATAAAATCATATTAAAATTATTATATCCTTTTGTCTATTGATCAATTGCTTTTTCATTCAGTTTTGTGATAGTTAATATTTACAGATTAAATTTATATGTCAAAGTTTTTATTATTATGTTTTCAAATATGACATCTAGGAGCTTAATAAAAGATTTTAAGTGAAAATAATTTAATAAAAATTGAAAAAAGACACGCAGTTTTATCTTATATTTAAATTTTTCTGGTATATTAATTAGTTAGTGTATGCATCACTCATTGGCTTAATCTACATGCATTTTTTTTTTGTTAGTTTTTATTTTTTCTTTATTTGCGATCCTTAAATTTATTACTGGCAGCTGAATTGACCCAGTAACATTATCGATTAATGATAGTACTAAGATGGACTAAATGTAAATGGAATATATACCTTGGTGAGGATAATCCAGGTAACCTCCTCAGTGCATGGAGGAGTAGTAAAAGAGCCATTATAGGTGTAATACTTGCGTGTATTTCGCCTCATGTGCTTGGTATTCACCTTCCCAGTTGGGATCTTGATTGCTTCCTCGCTGCTGTTCATCCCAGCCATCTGATACAAATACTCCTGTATCTGCAATTAAATATGACCTCATAATATTATTACGGAATAGAGATACATAGCATCCCTATATTTTTTCATCTTCTCTAAATGCAAGATTTTAACTAAAATATGGTTAAGTAATAGTGTGTTAGAAGAACCAAGTGGCCGGTCCAAAAGTTTTGATGGTACCCATCGGATAAAAGGAAACAGTCCTCTTTATGGGTCGAAGACCTCTTCTTTCAAGTATTCAGTGTGAGAAAATTCAATGATTTCTATCTCGAGTGAGAATCATGGTGCGTGCATTACCATTCGTGGTACAAGGCACACATCCAGGAGTATATATGTTAAGACTTTAATTACTTTCCCGCAGATTATATATTTCATATACACATATATACCTTGTTGAGAAGAGGATCTGGGTCGCCATATCTGTAAAGGATTGATATTACAGAGACGGTGTGATCATCTGCCTCATGAACTAGATGAAGTTCGGCTTGAAAACTGTCATTATGTTGTAATTGGACACCAGTTTAATCACATTTAGAGGAAAGTAGAAAGCAAAGAAAAAAAATTAAGTTGTAATGGGAAACCAGTAGAGATTAGAACAAAGAAAAACAATTGGAAAGAAAGAAAAATAAATATTTTGTAATTGCACTAAAAAAAATAAACTCTTCACACAATTACAAAAAATCATATTAATGAAATCCAATAAATTGTACATATGGTAAAATAAATAATGTATAAGATACTTTAATATAAACCTTTTTATTTAAAATTAAATATCAATTTATGACCATTCATTTTATCTAGCTAATTTAATGTTTGAGAATGAGAGTAAAACCGTACTTTACATTTTACGATGTCATCTCATCAATAATATCATTAGACATGTATATGTGATTAATGATTATAAATAATTGTGTCTAATTTCATCTTATTTGTAATTCAATCAAGCATTGACTCACTGATTTTGCATTGAAATTATGACAATGTGTGAAACAAAAACCTATCCTTAAAATATTTAATATATAGTGCATTTATATATGCAATGAACAGGGTTAAAGAACGCTAAATTGGATGCAAATAACTCCAAATTAGATTATAATTGATATAGTGGTCTAGAGAATGCAAGTGACAAATTCAAAAGAGTAATTTATTGGGTGAAAAAAATCATGCGCTTTATAAATTAAACTCCAATTCTTCTTTTAACCATCTAATAGAAGAATAAGACTTAATATTAACATATGCATTCAATAATCTTGTCAACTCAATAACATATCAAATCTTTCATTATAAAAGCTAGGATCAATGACAACATAGTTTTTATAGGTTAAATTGACATTACATCAATCTTAAAGTTTACATTTACGATCAATATTGGCATAAAAAAGAGAAAGAGAAAGTGGAGTGAGTGAGAAATCGCCTACCTTTCTCCATCAATTTGATGCTCCGAAGGAGTATGCCAATGCATTTGCTCGAACTTATATTTCTTACCATTTAACCAAAAACCTCCAACTTTTTCATTATATATCATCTGCACACATAAAAGTATTACAATCAATTAAAAAGATCCATGTAAGATCGAGGTTGAGAAATTCGACATCAATTATTATAATTTATTATATTATTCCACTTATGGTTGAACTTCAAACTTATTATATTACAAATGGCCATTCAAAATTGAGTGAAAAAAAACAAAAAAAAAAGAACAAACCCCAATAACGAAGCCGAAATTAATTAGTGTAGCATTTGCAACAGTGGAATAGTTCTGATACAAGGGCTTCAAACTCTTATTGTGGATTGTTTGGTTCCCTATAATGTTTACTGGAGACTGGTTGGTCCCTGTTGAGCATGGTGAGTAAGATGGACTCAATTCTCCCCAGTTGCTTGGGCCCGATGATCCAGTACTATTGTAAGTGAATTTCACTGAATTTTCCTCTGCCATCAACAAGGTTTTTATGTTAAAAGAAGCAAATACCACTACAGCAGGGGAAAAAAAATGCATGAGTGAGGACCAAATGTAACATGCTGTGTAGACTTCTCTTTGTCTATGCTTCTTGAGGATTTGTTCATTTATGTAAAATTTGGACTTGATATTTAAAAAATTATGACCTTAATTTGAATTTTAAGAGTTATACTAACTTGATAACGTTAGTGCACCGAGTTAATTTAGAGAGCATAAACATATATATAGAAGAGAGAAAGAAAGATGAATACCCTCATCAACATTGGCAGAAACAGCACTGAGCAGAAACGCAACTGCGAGGATGAAGAATGAGGAACGAGGGGTCATTTTTATTTCTAATCTGATCACAAATTCTACTACTCTTGGGCTTTGCTTCACATGTAGCTATGAAAGTTATATGCCTCAACTTGTGGGCTATAATGTACGTTCTTCACCATTAGCTGCACGCAACTGCTGCTATATTTAGACAATTAATTATCTGCCTAATTTAGAAGCTGATTAGTGGAAAGTTTTGGAGAACCTCTGCTTACCCAACTTATTTTATCTTAATAAACTAAAGTTGTTTTTGTCGTTAACTTACAAACAAGACTATATGCTAACTAAACTTTATATTAATTAGGGAGTTCATTTTTGTTATATTATTTTCTTTCTGTTGTAGTGTGATTGATAATATTACGGAAAATTGTTCCAAATGAGTGTAAATAAAATCTTCGCGCAAATAGCCAACTAGCTCCTTCCGGTAATAGCCCTTTCGTCACATTAAGCTCAAATCTTCGTAATATCAGTTATTTTATTATCCTCTTGAATCCATTAAGTAGAGAACTAAACCCATTAAAACCATCAACATTGTAACAGATTATCTCTGTCTTTGATAGTATTAAGTTTATAACTTTTCTAAAAACTTAAGCTTGAAGATGTAGGCTTAACATTGTTTACTTAATTCTCTAATATGTCTTCTCATGTGCAAGGACCCGTACACTTGCAACGTGAACCGAAATTTACATGCCTAAGTGGATTTTACAAATAAACTAAATAACATTTTTTCTTAACTAATATTTTTAAAATAACATAGAGATCTGCGATCGTTTAGTTATTACGGCTTTGAGTACTATGTTAAGTTTATCACTTTTTTAAAAGCTTAAGCTCGTACATATTGGCTTGACATTATATACTTAATTCTCTAATAGATATCATATTAAGTTTTTATCCAAAAGTTTAAATTATTAGATGAAGGGACTCAACTAATGTTTAGGCTAATGCTAGGATCCCATATAGATATTGATCGTGAGACGTGTATCGATAATTATGATATTTATCATCCATAATATAGAAAAAATAAAATTAGATAAGGAGAAAACTAAAAGCGCATATTACCGAGAACTTAATTATAATTAATTTGTCATAGTAATTTTATCAGTTGAAATGCATCTTCAGTTACACCTTCAAGCGATTAAAAATACCATTTGACTCTAGTGCTAAGACTAGCACAAAAATGTAACATCACACACTGAGAAATTGGTTCTGTCCAGTCACTTGGCAATGAATAGTTCAATCCGTCTGTCATTCAGTGGCTGGCAAGGCCTTGAGTTGTGCTTGCAATCTGAGAACAATGGAGCTCCCACAGCATCTACCTGCTCCTTCGAAATCGATCTCATCTGTACGTTATACTAACCATAATCAAAATTCATGTATATGTTGATATACATAATTCAAACGAATCGAAATGAAAAGAATGATTGAAAATTTAAGTAAAGATTCTAAGTTTGGGTGTAAATTACATGGGAGAGTACACTCCAGACGACTGTCTCAGTGCATGGAGGAGTTGTAAAAGAACCAAAGTATCTGTAATATTTGTGTGTCCTTCGTCTCATGTGCCTAGTGTTCAACTCTCCAATTGAAATTGTGGCTCCTTTGGTCTTCATGTTAGCCAGCTTATATAACCATTTCTGCATCTGCAGTAGTTGGGAAATCATAATTGGATATTCAGAAATACCAATTAATTAATTAACTAATTAATTAATTGATATTTCTTTACCTGAAGAATGCAAACTATGATGATTTTTCCATGTAAACCGTTTCAATGATATTGCTTTAAAGTGCAAAATATATAATTGCAGTTTGCTGGTAATAACAATTAATATTTTGTTGATACTAATGATATGTTAAGTAGGGTAAAGTGATTAATTTTTTGATAAATTTTATGAAACTTGAGGAATTTCTCAATCAAATTTTTTTGATGATGAGATGAATATATACATTATAATTCCAGGCAGGAAGAGACACAGTAGCAATCATACCTTGCTGAGAAGTGGGTCTGGACTCCCATATTTGTAAAGGATTGACACAACTGCAGCACTTTGATCAGCTGCCTGATGGACTAGATGGAGCTCGGCAGGAAATCTGTCATCAACAATGGAAACATTATATATCTTTACTGGATGCATTTTCCAGGATCCTGAAACATCCATCCATGGAAATTAAAATATTTCTGGTCATGAGAGACTAGCTACCTTATTCCATCGATTATGTGCTCTGAAGGAGAATGCCAGTGCATTTGTTTGAAAGTGTATTTCTTACCATCTATAAACAAATCTCCAATATCTTCTGCCTCATAATGTACCTGTATGTACGCATAAATTAAATTTCTGATTAGAAATAAGTAAAAATATAGAGTTTTATAATGTAAAAATATTATATATATATATATATTGAGAAAGCTAAGGATGAGCATACCCCAATAGTGAAGCCAAAATTAACGAGTGTAGCATTAGCAGAAACTTTGTAATTGCCGGCTAAGGGTTTCAAATTTTTGTTATAGAGGGTTTGGTTCGTCATAATGTTCACCGGAGACTGGTGCTTCCCCGCTGAGCATTCATGGAAAGCTGGATTCAATTGTCCCCAGTGGCTTGGGCCATTTGGTCCAGAGTAACTGAATGTCATTACATGAAGCTCTGGTAGAGAATTAAGTACTTGTAATGCTTAGAAAAATATCAAAAAATAAATAAAATATGAAAAACTATAAAATTAAAGAGAGAAAGATGAAGATCTTACCCTCATCAATAGTTGCAGAAACAATACCAAGAAGCAATACAATTGGCAGGATGAGGATGGAGAAGGAGAGCCGAGCCATTATTGCTTAAATTGAGGATTGATATCAAATTACAAATGCTATTCTAACTTTCCCTTGGAGAACCAAAGATTATAAATTTATGGCCTCGGAACTGCCACAGCAAATGGTTACAAAATGTTTCAGATTAAGCTGTATTGGCTAAAAAGTGCTTTCGCATAAGTGTTTTTGCTTGGAGCCTGATAATGAATGTATGTGCCTATTTATAATCATACACCTCGTGAGAGTCCTAATCTTATTATGAGAAAGTATATAAAATGCTGTCTAGACTAAGCTAGCTAATATTGTGTTTAAAAAATAATTCGAATGTATGATCTTCATATATAACTAATTATTAAGTTGGCTCTCTGGTAATTATATAATTAGTTTAATTAGGCAACTGAAGCAATTGTCTTTTATGTTAACCACATTACTTGAAAGTGCTTGTGAGCTTGCTTTAAATATTGAAACTCTCGGATTCCCAATACGGGACTAGTGCAGTCCTTGTGGTAAGTCACTTCGTTTATTTATTTATTTTGGATAACTATATTATTAGGCACTCAGCCACCCCTATCCATTATATTCTCATAATTATTATGCAAATATCATTTTAAACATTCTTAACGTAAGGTTATTTGCACTAACATTTTATATTTAGAGGCACCTGTAATGATTTTCTAATAGTGGCAGGAAGGGTGTTTGTGTTTGTGCTGGTGATTATTTTTTTAAAAACATAACCTTAATTTTCTTCAATCAAAATCAGGGGTGTTTATGATATTTTTACTTCTAGTCATTTATTTTATTTTATTAATTTTTCTTAATAAGGATTGATGGGGGGCAATGTTCACATACCAATAAATACTGATATCTCAACCAATCTCATCAATTATATGAACGGTTATTAACATCGATACCCTTATAATTTGGAAAATGCAAAGATTATCCAAGTTTTGAGGAGTTTTTTTATTAATATTATTATTATGGAAAGACATAATATTTTGAAAAAAATTTAGATTTTCTAACCAAGTTTAACATCAAGTATTAGATTTGCATTACACTCAATTACGCAAAATTTATTCTCAACAACTCAGAAATATTATTCAACAAATATTTAGCAATACTCAATATATTTAATACTCACCTTACCAAATTTTTGTTTAATATTGATCAATAATTGTTAATACTCTTCGAGCTGTTTAGTTGAGTCTAACTATCTAAGAAACCAACTCAACACTTAGCAATTAAAAGAATTCAAGGTTTGGTTATTCTCCAAAGTAATCCAAAAAAAAATTACTTTTCTTTTTAATCCTTTTTCCCAATTTTTTCAACTTAAGGACACATGATTGATTGAACCAAAGACAAGAACCTCTAATTATGGCACCCTTTTTTTTTTAAAAAAAAAAAGGAAAAAGTAATGATCAATACATTTCCACGCATCAAAGAATTCATGGACCCATTGAAAAGCATCATAGCAGGTGCTGCATATTAGCACACATAATAGAGTTGAAAAAAAAAATCCTATTTTATTTGTTAATTAAAAAAATAAAATTCAGTATTTGACTAAAATACAAATTTACGCATCAGTTTACAGAGTTATTATAACTCCTCTAAAATAATAGTCTTCCCCGTAAGTTTTATAACCAATATGTTATGGGTTCAAATTGATAATTTTTTTTCCTTCTAGAGATATATTTACCATATTAAAAACTTAGGTGTTTTTAATAATACAACAAGAATTATGAACACCCGTTGTGAAACCATCGATCGGAAACCATCAAAAGTCAATAAAAGAGACCTTAATGGGTGTTTGTTATATATATAAATATAGGGGATAGAGAGAGCGTGTGTGTAAAATGGGGCTGCTTTATTAGTTCTTCACATATCATGCCTCTTCACTATTTCTTACAATTACTCCACAATATTAAAATGGTTCAATTTTTGCCTTCTCTTTAAATGTAATGAGATTTTTCGTTTGGATTATGTTACAGTTGCGCTAAATACATGCTAAAAATATTAAAATTAATAAATAATGAATGTTCTATTTTAGTCTAAGAAACTTTTAAACAATCTGCTCAAATTATAGACATGAATGAAGCCCAAATATACATTTGCATATCTTGTGCACCAAAAAGAATCAGATATATATATTCATTTTTTATTATTAAATAATTAGATCGCACTACGTTGAGCCAATTCATTATTCTCGAACAAAAAAGAAAAACACTTTTTATGGAAAAGCTTAAAATTCCAATATGGCATCCGGAAAAACTAAGAGTGCACCAGCTGCACCCATGCAGCCGCTGCCTTTAAGGAAAGCGGGGTGGAAAAGTGGTGTTTACGACTTTTCCACCCCAATAAAAATCGTAGAAGGCAGCCGCGCATGCATACGCCGCTGCACTGTAGATAAACTCTAAAGTTGTGGGTTGAAATTAAAGAGGTGCTGTCATATCATCATCAGCGGCAGCTAAGCTATGACACATCAACTGAACAAGCATCACACTTGACTTTAGTCTTGAAAAGACAAATAGCACCTGCCCTGGTTCACATAAAAGTGGTCACAACCTGAAATGCAAATGCTAATGTGGTGGTGGCATCAACCAAAACCCATTTTGTTAGTGCTTCCTGTCCTTTCCTTCTACCACATATTTGGCTCCGAATATTCCTTGTCAGATCTGGAATCATTACTTCAGTAGCCATACAGAACGGAATCAAACTCCTTTCTGCCAGGCCAAAACGTGAGCCAAATAAACTCTAAGTAAAAAGGATGTCACAAGGGGGGTCTTGTTTTTCAGATCGCCCTTCGCACCCGCGACACTGATATTCGGAGGAGATCAAACAAAACCACAAATTTTCCATTATTTTTAGTGAAGGCACATGACAGTGAGGTTGAGGAAAACAACATGTGAAATGAAGTTAAGCCTACTTGCCCTTAAATTAAACTGTGAATATCTAATCATCAGTCATGCAACGGTTAAAGAAAAGAATGAATAAGATCATAGATAGGTTGGATAATGCTAAGAAATAATTTCAGTGTAGCATGTGAGTATGTTTGATAAAGTAAAAAGTTAATAGAGTGAATGTCATACCCAATAGTTATACCCATGCCCCATCTCCACTTCTATTTGAATGATTAGACAGTTCACAGGATGTGAAAATATAGAACTGAAAGCAAAGTAAAGGGTAAACGATTACAATCAAAAGAGGTTTGAATATGCAGAGGATATACCTTGTGGTGGAGTCGGAATCATATACCTTATCCTGTCAATATCACTGTAATGCACCATCGGAGCTCTTGGTGAAAGTTTGAGAATGAAGTAGAATCTACTTGCCACACAAATTGGCCAAAGTAGAAGCTGCTTTTTGACAACTCTTTTTATCTGAGCTTCAGATCAGAGATTGAGATTCTCCAGAATGTGTAAAGAGGTCCACTCAATTATTCCTCAGTCCCACACAATGTGAGGACCATAGGCAATATTTGACAAGATCTTCTTACACATTCTTTTGCAAATGAAAACTACCTTTCAGTGTTATCTTGTTTGATTTTATGAACGCTTCTAGGGAATTATTTGGAGAGAAGTGCAGAACAGATGAGGATACTTGAGTAGGCTATTGAAATACGATAAATGAAACTAATAATACCAAAAGCAACAGCCATTAGTTGAGAAACAATCTAATTTCTTTTATTATCAAAGATCAATCAGGGGAGCACACTCCCAGAACTTCACAATCCAGATAAATCAGGCCTATGGTATTCTTTGTTGGCAAATAAAAGTCCACAAGTTATTGTAGAGGGCAAGGCTACCAAGTATTAACAGGTATCTGCAATCACATTATCACGGCTAGTCCAAAAAGTTTGGAAATATAGGCAGTTGTAACCTCATAAGTATTCCCAAAGAATGAATTAATACTTTGTAAATATCACCTCTTATGGTTTCAAATTATACAAAAACTTTTGACCAACGATTATAAAGTTGATAGAAGTGTAGGAAATTAGAAAGGATAATAAGCTATTAAGTTTATGCAGGGATTTGTGTTAAATAATCTATGACAAAGAAATTTCATAGTGTTTACATCGCACAAATCATGGAGAATTTATAAATCTTAAAAGTAAATGTTTATTTCTCCCAAACAAAATTAACCCTAATAGCCATAAACTACCTAACAGTTGCATTTAGTGAAACTAGCTTAATGTCTATTTATAAGAGACACACTATATTTACAGTGCACCTCATTTCACAGAACCCTACATGCCACCGTATATTAATTGATCACTTTTTTTTTCTCCCACTTAATCAAATAATATATAGTTTAATTTGCAAAACAAATTGTTACCAAAATATGGTTCTTGCCCTTTATGTGTACACAATTTTAACCTATTTCTGATCGCATCAAATTTTTTTTTTGTTACACAATTTTAATTTATTCAAAAGTAAAATAACACCAATTTTGTTAACTAGGAAAACACAACCTGTGCCTAATCTTAGTTAGTGATTTTAGCCAAAT
Source organism: Boswellia sacra (assembly GCA_013180625.2). Taxonomy (NCBI): domain Eukaryota; kingdom Viridiplantae; phylum Streptophyta; class Magnoliopsida; order Sapindales; family Burseraceae; genus Boswellia; species Boswellia sacra. The sequence goes on from SNVD02007715.1 coordinate 28,504, forward strand.
AGACTTATCTAACCTGGTTCTCAATTTAGTCGTAAGATGAAAAAAAAATGTATATTATTTGATCAAGTGGGAACAAAGAAATATAAGTGACCAATTACTATATGGTGGAAAGCAAGGTTCCATGTAATGAGGTGCACCATAACATATTGCAATTATGTGGAAGGACATAAATGTGGTTTTACTACATGCAACAACTAAATAGTTTATAACAGTTGGGATTAGTTTTGTTTGGGAGAAATAAATGTTGAAATACTATTGAGGTTTTTAAATTCTCCATAACTTGTATAATGCAGGCACTATGATATTTCTTTATTATAGATGTGAGGATTGCGGCTCAGCTTATGTTGTGCATACAGAAAATTGGCGCATGAGCGCTGCTGGAGCGCTGGGATGCGACATCAGACATTGAAGGCAGAGTCTTGGCACTAGCGCACCAGGTGTGCTACGTAGGAGCGCCGTTACAGGTAGTAACTTGGCGTAGGCGTGTAGGAAGTTCTGGGTAGGAGCGTAGGTTCTAGGTCTGGATACACATCAAGGCAGAGAGTTCGCGCTGGAGCACAAGGAATGTTGCGCTGGAGCACGAGGATTGTTTTCCTAGTCTAAATAGGTTTCTTGGCACGCAAGTCATTAGCCCATAGGCTTTGGAATATAAAAAAGAGACGTGTTTCCCGTGCAAAAACAGATCTAAAAAAAGCAGAAAAAAGAAAGGAAAGAAGAGAGTCAAGGTTTAGAGAGATTAAGAGTTTCTTGGAAAAAAAGTTAACTCAATTTCCTCTAGTTGTCCCTGTAAACACTCTTCTAATCTCTTGTTCGTCACCATAGTGAATTATTCATCAACAGCAACTGAACGTAGGATCACGCTTGTGATCTTAACTAATATAAATTCTTGTGTCCTTGTGTTCTTTCTTTATTTTCTTGGCTTGAGTGTGTGTTTCAAACTCCTAATTTAATTTCGCGTTAAGCTGCTTGTGAGTATGTGTGCCTCCTATCTTCACAACAAATTGGTATTATAGCCTAGTTACGGCTGATTTCAGGTTCTTTGCTTAAGTTCTTAACATGTTAGGTGTTCGAGAAAAACCCTAAGTCGTATTTGCACAGTACGAAAGGTGTTCGACGAAATTCTTGTGATGGCTACATCAACTACCAAGCATAAGATAAAGAAGTTTGATGGTAGCAATGACTTCGCTATTTGGAGAATGAAGATGTCGGCTTTGCTTGGAAACTTAGGACTGGATGAAGCTCTTGAAGGTGAAAGCAAGATGCCGGATAGCTATAGCGCTGAGAAGAGGAGCGACATCATGAAGAAGGCTTACAACACATTAATTCTTTACTTGAGTGACAAAGTGTTAAGACAAGTCTCGAAGATGAAAACTATAGCTGAGGTATGGTTAAAGCTTGAAAGACTTTATATAACTAAGAATTTGTCTAGTTAGTTGTATTTAAAAGCTAAATTCTTTACATTCAAAATGACTGAGGATAAGAACTTGCAATACCACATTGATGAATATAACAAGCTGTGTTTGGATTTAGAAAATATAAAAATTGAATATGATGATGAGAATAAGGCATTGGTGTTGTTGCATTTTCTTCCGAAATCATATGAGACTTTTGTAGATAGTTTGAAGCATAGTAGGGAAACATTGTCAATTATATTATTGGTGCGTTGAATTCGAAAGATCTCTAAAGGAAGAATGAGTTGGGTTAACACTTGGGTGAAGGGATGAATGTTAGAGGTAGAAGTGA
>SNVD02007720.1:0-30832 GCA_013180625.2 Boswellia sacra
TCTGCTGTTTTGCTTTGTTTTCGTTTGCTTTCTTTTTATTGTGTTTATTTGAGTTTTTTTTATGTCATTTCTTTTTGAGTTTTTTTTTCAGGTTGTTTCTTTCGTCCCAGGTAATATTTTCTAATCTTAATTTTTAGAGTGGTGGCTTAAAAAGTTTATGTCCTCTTGAAACGCATTCTGGATCTCTTTAATCCAGAACGGCTGAATAAGGAGGCTAACCTTTAAATTTTTTAGACCCATTCTAACTGACTTGTTTTTATTTGCTGGTTTGTTGGACTTTGTTATTTTATGAGTAAGTTTGGTTTTATGTAATTTAGAGTTGTTATGTGTTTTCTTTATTAGTTTCGATTCAAAAAGAGAAATTTGTGGAAAACAACTTGAGAATGGCAGAATATAGGGTTTCTTGAACCCTTGAAACGCATTCTCTCCAAATAAATCTGTAGTTTGTTTATTTCATGTTGTTTGAAGTGTCTTGTTTCTTGTTTTGTTCTTTCATAATAAGGTATATAGGCTAGAAACCTTAAGTCTGTGGGCTACTGGTCCTAAGGATTGTTGAAATATACAATCTTGACTCAGGTGTAACAACGCCACGTACCTCTTTTCTTGCATTTGTGGGTCGATGATAAGATAATGATTGAATTAAGAATAACTCTTGGAAAATGATAAATGATGCATGGATCTGTGTGCTTGAAATGTTTATTGGTTTTCGCTTTGCTTTTGTTCCTTGCGCAACATTGAGCACTGAGCTATTATCACTGAGTTATTTGTTCACTTAGAGAAAGTTTATGTATTTTAAATGTTTCTTCAGATTTCAATGAATTCTAGAACTTGTTTGATGGGGGGGGTCCCCCACCCCCCCCCCATGAGGCTAAATCCTAGACTGTGCAACATTAGGGAAATGATTTAGGCCATCTTTGGACCGTTTGAGCCTTCAGAGCAAACCTTGACTGAAATTGATCCCTAGTTACCCTTTTGAGCCTCTGTAAACCTTTTTCTTTGTTAACTCACTAAAAGATTTCCTAACCTTCATTGAATTTGTTCCAAACAGTTTATCCCTTACCTATGAGCATGTAAATCATTCGCAATTACATTTTGAGCTATGTTCTGGTTTTGGGAAGTTAGAAGAGGTTAAATTGTGCCATGAGCAATGCAAGTGAGTTTTATTATGTTTGTAAAAAAAAAAAAAAACAAATCTGTACTTATCTTCCACGTACTTAAACATTGAGGACAATGTATTGTTTAAGTGTGGGGGAGTGGAATTGCAGTTTAAAAAAAAAAGAAAAAAAAAGAGTTCTATACCCTTGGGCGTTCTTAAAAAGAATGAAACAACAAAGTGTGGGGGTGTAGTTTCTTTTGTTTTCTACCAAAAAAAAAAAAAAGAAGAAGAAGAGAAGAGAAAAAAAAAAAGAGAAGATTGAGTGTTCTAAATAAGTTTTGGGGAGTAACCTGGTGAATTAAAATAAAGTTGTGTTATAGGGTTGAGCTCTACATAGTCTTGAATGATTTATGTGTTTGTGGGTGATTTGAGACAAATTATTATCCTTTATCATACCTTCACCCAAACCAAACGTTACAAGCTTAATAAAGTCCTACTTGATCCTTGGTGTTGTGCATGCCTACATTAGTGGAGAGTGACTTGAAAAGCAGGCCTATGGAGTTCATTTATACACACATCTTCAATATTAAATATGATTCATTTTTATGCATAAACTCATCCGGGTTACAAGTGATTAGGTAAGAATGGCTCTACACACACACACTTGAGGAATTGAAGTGAAGCGAAACTAATCCTTGAGATGAAATTCTTGATCAAATGCATTATTTTGAAGCTTTCCTTGGGTTGTAATTAAGAACAATCTTTGAGGCCTATTTCAAGTTAAAACATGTGTGTTTTAATTTTTCTTTGATTCTGTTTAGATTTAGTTTTGTTTTCATATCGTTGTAGTTGCTCGAGGACTAGCAAAGTCTAAATGTGGGGGAATTTGATAAGTGTCTATTTATATATCATTTTCATATCAATTCGTCCATGTTTCTTTGCTATATTCCTGGTATTTTTATGTTTTTGTGTGGTTTTGATGTTTGTAGGAGTTTTAGAGCAACTTGCACAAAAATGGAGTAAAACCCTTCATTTTCACCTCTGCTAGTCAACCATCGTCTCGGATTTAATTGTATTGATATACAATGAACCCGATGACATATCATATACCGTTGAAAAGCTCTCGAAGTCTACTTTTTGGAGAAATTTACGGTTTATGAATCCATTCAGTGTACCGAAAGTTGTAATCAAAACAGTGTGAGAAGTGTAGAAATGTAATTCCATACATCACTGTAGCATGTATAATACGGGACACTGTAGCACGTTACTGTAGCAGAGTATTTAAACACATTTTAGGGTTTTATTTTCATAACTTGAAGAGGGGAAAACGTGGGAGGAGGCTGCATTTCTGGATTTCTCTCATCCCTTGGAGTTCTTGAAGGAGAAAGAAGATTTTGAAAGAGGAGGAACTACAATTCCAAGAAGATTCATCTACAAGAAGATTTTCAAAGAATTTGCTAAGTTCTTTCTTTCCTTTTCAATTCTGGAATTTCTCTGTATTGTATTTGTTATTCTGATTGAATATGTGTAACTAAATCTGAATTGGTTGAGGGTGATTTCAAAGCCCTTGATATGGATTTTGTGAGTTGATTGTGTAAGAAATTGTTATCCAATTCTCTAATTGAAGTTGCTTGTATTTTCCCATATCTAATGCTTATGATTGCTTACTGATTGTATTTGGAATGGCCAACTGAATATAATCTGTTGTTGTCTATTGCTAGATTAGAAATCTTGATCCGTAATTGTCATGAATTTCCAATCATTAGTAGCAAAATTGTGATCAGAGATTGCAATTGGAAAATACAACCTAGGTTAAATAATCCGAACTTGTGTGATTATTGCTTAGATCAACCTATCTTTCTCATCGTAATGCTTCTATTGAATTAAACTTAGAGAGCTTGTTCTAGGTTGTTTAATGGATAGAGATTAAATAAAGAGCTTGTTTTATTTAACAACAAAGTAAGGAAAGATTGGGATAACAGAGCTTGTTGTTATCTACGGTTGATAACTTCAATGCTGTAATTGGATTACAATTCTATGTTAATTCACAAATTCATATCTTGTGGCAGAGAAAGAACCCTTAACCAAGTGTCTCTCATTGAATTTTCAATTCATTTAATATTGTGTTGTGTTATTCTTTATTTGCCTTCGTATTCAGTTTAATTAATCATTCAACAAAACCCCCCATATTTAGTTTATTGTTACTGAAAAATAACAAATTTAATTAGAATCAATCCTCGTGGGAACGATATCTCACTCATCACTTTATTACTTGTGCGACTAGTATACTTGCTAGTTTCGAACGCATCAATCAGTTAACACCTATATGATCTTATCAAATGATAACACAATGTCCAATTTTAATTTTCATTCCATATAATTCTTTCCTTACACCATGTAATCATTAAGAATAGATGCAATAGGATTCATTTTCTTAAAAGTAAACACAACCCTTATCAATGACTATTATAACCTTCAAATATAATTGCATGATGCGTTGGATGTAAAAATGCAGAATGCAGTTATCCAAATAATCTTAAAATATTCAACGGTGCTTCAATTAAATAATTAGCACTTTCTTATAGGGAAATTTGATACCTCTATTTAATTAAATTAGAACTCTTTCTAATTATTATTATCTTCAAAATATCTCATATTTCAATAATAATGACCACCACATATTTGGTCCTTATTTAATGAAGTTATTCTTTATAGAAAATATCTTTTCAAAAATTAACTTGAGTGTATAACCATTGTTTCAAGAACTTCCAAAATTGCATTAAAATGTAATCTCTATAGGAAATAACTCTAATGGCCTTTTTCAATGTTTTTATCCTTGTTGGAGATTCAATCTTGGAAGACAACTACCACAAACCCTTCTATAGGGAGCATGACCATAAGACGGACCAAGACGAGGTTTATGAGTAGCCCATCCAAATGGACCAATAGTGGAGACCTTAGATTTGTTTTATAAAACCTTTTCCCACTCAAACTTTAAAAATTTGAGATTTTGTTTTAAAATGTGATTCATATAGCATTTTCAAACTCTTTGAAACCCTTATATCCACATTTTAACTCTTAATTAACTCATTAATTAAGATTATAATTTATTTTCTATTTATCAAACCTTTTGATAAATATATAAATCACTTTTATTAATTATTTCAATTAATCTAATTAATTAAATAATTTTGATATATATAACTCATTAATCAAACTCTTTGATAAAATATATATAAATCAATGTATGGATGCATGAACATGTTATAATGCATGATGTGCCATTCGTTCCTCTATATGGGTTGTGACCTATCATTACTTTATTTAACATTTAAATAAAATAGTTGTATTAAAAAATACATACATGTTGTTAAACACTTGATCTTTTTTCTAAAAATATTACATTAATATTTTCTTAAGTTCTTGGATCTTCATTTGTCTCCTTGGAATGTCCCTTGTGTTTGAATATGTCCATTAGTCCAAAGAAAAATTTCAAAATTCATAAAATTAAAATTTTTGAGTTATAGTTAGCTGTTTTAAAATTTTGAAAATTTTCACAGACACCCTAACAAACTAGGGGTGGCAATTTTGATAACAACAGGCGAACACGACTTGACACGACACAAAAATTAGTAGGTGTGGGTTTACCTTAATTGTGTTGATGTTAGAATTTTCAATCCATTTAATAATCGTGTCTTGTTTGTATTGAGAGCCTTCAACCCGCAAACACGATTATGACATGACCCGTTTATAACATGAATCCGTTTTTGGCATGCATATGTTAAACATGATTGACATGAATAAAACTTAAAATACAATTATTGATAAAAATAATATTTTATATTTTTACCCATTTTAAAAAATAAAATTAGAAATATTAATATTTTATATTAATATAAAGAGACACGTCGCCTTTAAATTAAATATTAAAACAAATTAAAAATAGATTTTACTGTATAATCGTGTCATAATTGTGCCGTAATTGTAATTGTATCATAATCGTGTTGTAACTATAAACGGGTCATGTCAATCATATAAATGTGTCATAATCATGGTAAACGGGTCATGTTCGTGTTAAACCTATTATTATTCATGTTCGTGTCGTGTCTTATTACCCATTTAATAATTCTATCGTATTCATGTTAAGCCTTCATGACACGAATAATAATAGGGCTGTGTTCTTATTGGATCAATCTTCGTCGTGCTACAACTCAACGTGACATGAGCACGACTGGTGAACACGAATTGCCACCCTATTACAGAGTTGGAACATTTTTAGATTTGTAGTTTCACCCCTGGAGAATGCAACTTTGATTTTATAGGCTATACAACATCGATTTTGTCACTATTTTGGGCTTTGAAATCACCAAAACAAATGAAACAAAATGGGAGACAACCAAATAAACCAATTGCACTCATATGGGCCCTAGTTTCAAACTAAACCATGCCCAATAGGTGAAAAACTTGGAACCTTCCTAGATTTAGGCTTGTGTGAATCCATGAAGCCGAACACCATGGATTTGCTTGGTGCCCAAAAGCTATTGGATATCATAAACCAGCCCATTAGACCATTCATTAGTGATTAACCACCAAGCTAGGTCCATAGACCAAGACCCAATAGCCCACTAGGCCTAAATTTCTAAATATTATGCACTTTTGACTTGGGCTCACCACATTTTGACTTGGGCTTGTTTGATTACGCATTAAGCAATCGAAATAACCCTTAGGCCCATCAAATCAGCGAACTCTAGAACCATTCTAGGGCTGGTCGCCAGCTCTAAGATAGCCCTAAGGAGCCCAAATGCAAACCTTAGGCTTAAGGACCTTAGGCTTCACGCAAGGGCTTTTAGGCCCCCAACATGAGGCCCACCACCAAGCCCTCATGCCTACCCCTAATCATGGCCTAAACCATGCTCGAGCCATGGCGACTAGGGCTAGGGTAGCCACCTCTTATGTTGATTCGGCCTTTTCACTGCATGTAACCTTCACAATTTTCGTATTTTACATCAAATTTCATACATCTCATGTACAATGATTTTACATACAATTATGTATAAAAATACAAAAATAAATCAACAAAATTAATAAACAAACCGAGAGGGTAATTATATGGCATATAGGCACCCTCAGAAATTACATACCTGAAAAAATTGAAAATGCAATGAAACCTCTAAGGCCAAGTATTAGAAATGAAAATATGCATCCATACATTCATCACAAAATTTATCAAATAAATATTGCAATAAAATTTCAGAGAAAAACCCCTGGTGCCACATCGATAACATTTTACATACAAACAAAGCTATGATTTTTAATTACCTTAGTTGCTCACAAGTGGAGGAAACGAGGTTCTAATACCAATGGAACTCAGACACAATTTTGATAAAATCAACACAGCAGAATATTCTTCAGGACTAGGATCTTGAGACTACAGGTTTGAAAAACTCTTGTAGCTTTTAATCAAAATTGGTTTCTAGGTATGTCTACCCAAATGAGACAAGTGGTTGTCAAAAACACTGGACGAAACCTAACAACATGAGACAAAGGTCAGAGGAGCCTTGGAAGTAGAAACATCACTTGAAGAAGCCCCTAGGGCTAGAGTCATTTTTCTTATGGCAATGGTGTATATCTTTCACACTTTTTGGCTTTTTGAAGGCTCTAATCATTAAAACGTAAAGCCTTAAATATATCTTATATATTTTCCTTTATTTTTTTGTCTAATTATAATTATTAAGCCTACTTTAATTAGGGTTATATCTTGTATAAAACCTAATTGGGCTTTAAAGGCTTTTAGGGTCCAACCTATATAAGTAGACCATTAATTAATTAACTTTTTAATTAACCCAACAACCTAATAGCTTAATCTCATTAATCAAATAATAAGCCCAATTACTAACTAATCACATTAATTAAATTGGCCCATTTATTAGTGTACTAATTATTATTTATTTAATTTAATACCGAGCTTTATTCTCTAGTAAACCCAATTAAATTAAAAAATGAAGTTCTCAAGAAGTTGAAGAGCTCTAATCGCTTGATTTCGTAGCCATTGTCGGGAAGATTCAGAAGATAGCAGGTCAGGAGGAAGGGATGTAAGCCCTAGAGGATGGTAAATCAGTAGGGGAAAGCCCTTGTTTGGTTCCATGAAGCCCTGACAAAAGACCTGAGGATGTCAGTTTATCGTATGAAGCAAGTGTGAACTAGTCCCAGCTTATTGACCAGTCAGTACTTTATCCCATAGGGAATTACACCTTTAACCCCAGGTAAACGACCATAAGCTCACTGAAAGGAAATTTGACCACTCCTTGTAGTACCGATGTACTAACCTTCATTTACTAGATCTTCCCAGAGAATAGAAAAGACTCAGGTATCCCATATCAAAGAAATGGACTTTTTAAGTCCAAGTCTTATTCAAGCAATTTTGTAACTAACTACCCGGGGGACCTTAATAGGCATATTTAATTACAAATTCTAATAGATTTGACCAAGTACCCTATTATCTTATAATTGTAGTGGACCCGATCTTTAACTTTGACCCATTCCACTATAGGCCTAAAGTTGCACTCTTGAATTAAATATTTTTACAGAATGCTTAATAATTTAATCTAATTAAATTATTTCTTTAAGCCCTATCCATTGAGCAACAGGTTTGCATAACTACCTATTAGGAATATGCCCTAAGAGTATGGATGTTTTTCTGTGTTATGTATACATTGTTAAAAATAAAGTGTTGTTATTTATATTTTCCCAAATATGATTGCATCAAATAACTCAAGGCTCCAGAGCTTGTACATAAATAAAGTTTCTATATATATGGGATATATCTAAGACATAAAGCTTTATCATAGCTCAAAACTAGGCACTTTATTTGGACAATATTTTCGTGTTTTCTATCTTCTATGGGGAAATGGTGATTCTCTAACCATTGGAAGAGGGGACTTCAAGATAAAGACACTTATGCAAGAATGAATGTATTGAACATGGGTCAGGTAGAAATTATCCATTTGGTAGAAATACCGTTACCGAATGTGAAATTCTTTACCTAGCACTAAAGGCATCTATACCTTAATCTTGAGTAGGTAGTGTACCTCTAGTATACAGGCTGTGGTCTTTGACAAAAATAAAAAGTGAGATCTAAAAGAGAAAGGCCAATACCTTGACTAGTTAGGATTGTAAGATCTGTATGACAGTAGATATTATACCATAGATATGAAATTCATGACTTCGAAAGAATTACAGAGTACTACCCTGATGGTTTTACAATTAAATAGTAAAATCTTGGACAAGTGCTTAATGAAGGATATTCATTAAACTTAAGATTTATTTAAATGGTGTAAGACTGGTATTGATGACTCAAGATGTAATTGGAGGGCTAAAACAATAATTTATATCTAGCTCCAATTATGGTATTCTATGAAGGTATTTATGTAAACATATTGCTTAATGGATAGAGCTTAAAAAATAATTCAATCAAAGTAAATTATTAAGCTTTCTGTAAAAAGTATTTAATTCAAGAGTGAAACTCTGGACCTATAGTGGAATAGACCAAAGTTAATTGGTGAGACCCACTATAATTATGAGATAATAGGGTACTAGATCAAATTTATTAGAGCTTATAATTAAATATGTCAAGAACTTAATTATTTAATTTAAGAGTGTTGTTATTTAAGCTTGTTAAATCTCTTTATAAGCCCCTCTTCTTAATTTTTTAAAATTTAAAATAAATCTAAAATTTAGATTACCAAAAACCCTTAGTAGTGTTGATGTACTATAGAACCAAAGAATGGAGAAGACATGTTAATTCTTAACTATATATATCCCCAGTGATTTCCTAATTTTTAGAAAAACTTAAGTTTGGCCAAATAAATTAATAATTGCTTTAGTCCTTTTTAAATAATTTATCATCAAAGTTTCTCTTCTATTTCCAGAATACTAAAATATTTTATACGAGTTGCTTTACAAATATTTCCTCTTGGGAGTCAAAATGAATCTGTCCCCTTAAAAGATTGATTTGGTTCAATCCATTTGCGTGATTATTTGGCAACCTAAAAAATGAATAACCCAAGGAATAAATTTTCTCTTTAAGATGTTCTTCTTCACCATAGTGATTTTTCTTTTAATGTTCTAACTGAGCAACCCTTTCTCTCCAATCACACTTCTTTTGCTTTTCCAATATTTGTTTTATGTTTTGATTGACCCAACATGTACTCTATTCTGACTTCCATTAAGTTTCTTCTACTTATTGGCCATGTGTGCTTTAGCCCTTTTTGAGGCTTTGCTATTAGGATTTTTCAATATTAGGAGTTGTTAATGGTAAAAGTTCCAAACTTTTAGTGAAGTCGTAGCAGTCTAAAAGATTTTATCTTAATGCAGGAGACAAAGATAATAAGGTAGTTATGGAATAAATAAAGATATATTTATATAATTAAAATTTTTAATAAATTTTATTTATTACGAGGCTTAGAAAGAGATTTTGAGGGGCTTATATAACAACATTCTTAATTTAATTGTGTTTATTGGAGAATAAAGCCTGATATTAAATTAAATAATTAGTAAACTAGTAAATGAGCCAGTTTAATCAATGTGAGTAATTAGTACTTGGGCCTATTATTTAATTATGGGATTAATTAACATATTAGGATATAGGGTTAATAAAAGAGTTAATTAGTTAAAAGCCTACTTAAATGGGTTAGACCCTAAAAGCCTTTAAAACCCAGTTAGGGTTTATATTAGATATGACCCTAATTAAAGTAGGTTTGCTAATTATAATAGATGAGGAATGAGAGAAAATATATGAAATATATTTACAGCTTCACGTTTTTATTATTAGAGTCTCCAAAAAGCCAAAAACGTGAAAGATATACACTCCTACCTTGAGAAAACGAATTTAGCCCTAGGGGTTTCTTCAAGTGACCTTTTAACTTCCAAGGCTCCCTTTAACCTTTGTCTTATGTTCTCAGGTCTTTGTCCAGTGCTAATAGACACCCACTTGTCTCATTCGGGTAATTTGCAGACATACCTGAGAACTGAAGTGGAAGAAAGCTACATAAAATTTTAAAGCCTGCAGTTTGGTCCAGGATCTTATTCCGCACTCGTTTCGTTTAGGCAGTTTGTAGACATATCTAGGAACTGAAGTGGAAGAAAGCTGCATAAAATTTTGAAGCCTATGGTCACAACATCTGAGTACCAGAGACTATTTCGTTACATTAATTGGATCAAAATCGTGTCAAGGTTCCTACAATTGGTAGCAGAGCTTTTGTTCCTCCAATAATGGAACCTTAGGTAACAAAGTTTAATTACTGTCTATAAAAGTAACATGTTATAGATATGGCATTAGGGTTTTCTCATATAATTTTGTTACAATATTTATGTGATGAAGTTTGTGCTAAATGTGTGGTTGTGATTTGGTTTAGTGCTTGGCCTTAGAATTTTGGTTGCATTTTCAATTTTTAGGGTGTGTAATTAATTTAGGGGTAGCCTATATGCCATTGAATTATCCTCTGTATTTTTTCATTTTTCTGTTGATTTATTTTTGTAATTTTTATACATATTTTTATATAAAATCATATCTACATATGATATATTTTGTTGATGTAAAATGACAAAAATTGATGAGGTCACATGCAACTTCAGGCCAATATTAACAAGGGTGGCTAGGGTTTCAATTTGCCCTAAGGTGGCTAGGTTTTGGCCTACGCCCGGGGGTGAATGTGTGGAGGCTATGAGATTGCCATAGCCTTGGTTGCTTGCCCTAAATAGGGCCTAGGTCATGCAATGGGAGAGCACTAGGACTTTGAGTGGCCGGGCCTTGAGCTTATGGGCCTAAAACCCTTAAAACGTGAACCTAGAGCTAATACCCTAGGGCATACCTAAGGAAGAGGTCCTAGGGCTTAGGGGTTCCTCTAGCCCTTGTCATTTGCCTTAAACATGGTTTAGACCATGCTAGGGGGTCGGCACTATGGTTTTGGTGGCTAGGGCCCAAGGCCGAGGGCCAAAAACCCACAAACTGTGAAGACAAAGCCTGAAACCCAAAGGCACTTTCAGGCTTGGTGTTTGGGCAATGGAAGGTTGCCTTGGAGGTGGTGGCCAATTGTAGACGAGATCTAGGGTTCCATGATTTGATGGGCCAAGGGGTCTTCTGAAAATCCCTAAGGCTAATCAAAGAAACTCAAGTCCAAACGTGATGGGTCTGGGTCCAAAGTACATGGGTTGTAAAGTTTTTTGTCGGTTTAGCTATTGGGTGTTGGTCTATGGGCCTAACTTGTTGGTTTATCACTAAAGATTATTTCGATAGGCTAGTTTATGACGCCTAATAATTACTAAACAATAAGCAGACCTATGGTGTTGGGTCTACAAGGTTCATGCAGGCTTAAATCTAGGTTGGTTCTAAGAAAGTTCACCTACCACGGTTTGTTTATTTTGAAACTAAGGCCTAAATGAGTGCAAATGATTTTTGAGTTATCTCCTGTGTTTTCCATGTTGTTTTGGTGGTTTTACAGCCCAAAGAGGTGTTGGAGTTGTATAGCCCCATAAAATCAAAGTTGCAATATACAGGGGTGAGACCACAAATCTAAAAATGTTCTAGGTCTACAGGGGTGTCTACCAAAATTTTCTGGGTTTCTGGATAGCTTTGAAACAATTTAGTATACATTATAAATTTTCAATTTTATGAATTTTAAAAATTTCCTTGGAGCTGATGGACATATTTGTAGATCCTAGATTTTGGAGGCTCAATGATGAAATGAAGATGAATGTCGAGCAATAGAAATGTCTGAAATGCCCTTGAAAGCAAAAGGAAGAAAGGTGAGAAGAAACGGACCAAGAGTTTAGAAAACTAAAATATGACTTCAAAAAATCATAGAAATTAATTTAGGAGAAATCTGATGATGAGTCATATACTGTTACGAAGCTATGAATGTCTAGTTGTCATAGAATTTTATGGATCACAAATCAGAGTTGCAATTGAAAAGTTACGTGTGATCGAATGGACAAAGGTTGAAAGAGGACTATATTAAAAAAGTGCGAAAGAAGGGGTTTCGGTGGGCCACAACAGGCTGGCTATCCTATCGCCAACCGGCGGTCCACCTACAGATGATCGGCTGTTCTGTTGCCAGCTAGCGATCCTTACATAGTCAGTGGGATGTCTTCCCCATATTTTTGGAAAATATCGACTGGATCTTTCATTTTTTGTTTCTTTGCTTCATTTTTCAACCAACCCTTTGACTATATAAACCCCATCCTCCTTACTTTTTAATACACATCAAAATTATCTCTTCATCTTGTTGAAGACACACTTGAGAATTCAAAGGTCTTTACTAGTTTACTATTTTGTGAGGCATTTTATTGCTCTAAACCTAGAAAAGGGTACGTGTTGAGAGTAATCCTCTCTTCTCCCTCCTTTTTTTTAATTTTATTTTTCTTGCTTAAAATTAAACATATTTAGGTTTATTTATGTTTAGAATAACTATGTTTAAGATTTATTTTTATGCTTAGAAGCATGTTTCAGATTTTATGAATTGTTTAAACCTTATTTGTTGTACGAGATGGAAATACGTGTCAAGATAAGTCATCTTTTTCTCTTTTATTAGAAACATGTTTAGCAGTTTATTTTCTTTGCGAATGCTTAGAATCATGTTTAGGAGCACATGATTAGAATCATGCTAGGAATTAAACTTATGATTGTTTAGAAGCATGCTATGAAATAGCATAAAATAGGCAAGAATTGCTTTAATTGATTGCTTGAATTGGGCTAGAATAGTCATGATTGAATTAGGTTAGAAATGTCTAGTTTAGGCAAAAAATGCCATTATTTACTATGATTCAATATGAATAGGCTAGAATTGCCATGCTTAGGTAGAATTACTATGATAAAAAATATCAAATCTGGGTAGAAGTGCCATGATTTTAGATTATAGCTTTGTGTTAGATTTTAATTGATTGATTGATTTTATATTGAGTATACCATGTTTAGGAATATAACTGTATGATGTCATGAAGTGATGGTGGACTCACATTGATGGTAGGGAGCATTACTTAGAATGAATACTTGAATGAATGAATATATGATGAATACATGCTCAAAGAGGCTCGATAAATAATAAATAGACTCATATATGGTGGTGAGGAGTTCATTATCTATCGAGTCACTTGAATGTTTATATTGAATTTATAATGTAATGAATGCTATGAATATGATTTTTTGAAGTGTTAGGAGTAGTTTATCTTTACTGTTGAAGGATAATTGATGTAATCTTGTTCCAATTCACTTATGTTTGAAAGGAATTATAACTCTATTCTCCTCCCTCTTTCTTTGTATGAATATACAACTGCCATGATTGAAAATCACCTTATTTGTCTCAAGAAGATTAAACTAGAAATGTGTGCATAAAATAAACCAGTAAGGCGGACTGTAAAATAACCTAAGCTATTTTTATTTGGTATACCTAGTGAAGGCTGAATTTTGATCTACGTGAGGCGAGTGGCTCATACCTAACTTCCCGAACCCAAATTTAAAGGGATGATGGTAGTTTAGGTCCTAAAGCAAGAGATCAGATTACCCCTATTCATTCCCAATTGAATAATTAGGTGGTGACTCTATTTGTCTAGACGTGACCATAGCTCGTTTGTTTTTCTTAAGTCTTAAAAGAGACTTTGACATAGTGTCATGGTCTCAAGCACTTTAGCACAATGAAAGCGCCGTTTATAGTGACAACTCCATTACTGACAAGAGAAGTTGATTCTGATTGGGATACCAAATTCTAATACCTTATGTTAATATTTTGAGTCCTTGCATCACTGCACTTTACACACAATGAGCACAAACTACCTAAACTAGCTGTGTGGCATTGGTATGAGAAGTCTTTGGCTCTCTTCAGCCCTTAGATGACTCATGTTGGTGTCACCACTTTTGAGAATGTACCATTAAATTGGTATAAAAAGAGACTGACCCAAGAAGACATCTATCGCTCAAATGAGCTCAGACCATTGGACTTTTGAGACTCAAGCCTATAAAGATGAATCTAGAAATTTCTAATAAGATGAATATCCAAAACTCATGTTGAAATGTATGTCTATGGATGTAAATTCCATATGATTAGAATAACATTCACTCAAACCTCGTGGAACCATGAACAAATGCCACATGTCAAGGCACCCAAAAGAACAAAATGGAGGCATGTGCCATGAGTTAAGGTTATCATGATGTTTAGAAGCCATATTGTGATAATCATGGAGAATCCAACATCAACTTGAATGTTAGAATTAGGAGAGAGAATCTGGTTTTCCCACATCCCATGACGATGACTTAGGAATGAGGCCAGACATCCTAGGGAAAGAGACTTGACCTCATATGTATGAGAGAAATAATGTTCGAAGGTTGAAAATATGTCTATGCCCTTATATGAGCATGCATCATATCATGTATACAAGGATGGCATTGACACCTTTGTTTTGCAACCACCATAGCTTATGTTAGACGAGGTGGTTATTTAACAAGACAAGAGGAACCAATTACTAAGATAGCCGCACCTAACAACAATAATCAAGAGATGGTTCAACTGAGAGCCAATATAATAGCACTCTAATAACAAATGGCCCAACTCATTAAAGCTCTACAAAACAGGCCTAACTATATGAACCAACCTTCAACCAAAAGTAATGGTGGTGATGAGGCTGAGACTACCAAGGTAGAGATAGGGGGAAAAGCCTGGCCAACCAAGATGAGTCTGTATCGGTAGGACAGTTGGCCAAAGACATGAAAAATGTCCAATCTTTCTTAAAGAAGAAGGGGTTGAAAGGGGTCGAAGACTTAAATGACATCTTACTCACTGGGGATAATGATTTGCATTTGAAGTTTTGCATGAAAAGGGTCGAAATTCAATGGAGAGGACATTCTAAAGACAAATCTAAGACAATATGGTACTGTCATAGCTACCACTCCTTTGTTAAAGAAGTATATACTGAAGTACTTCATGCTATCCTTAGAAGATGATGAGCCAGAAGCCCAATGAAACCTTTTCAAAATACTTAGTCTGTTGGAGGGCCAAGGCTGTTAAGATGACCACGAGGCTCACAGAGAAGGAATAGGTCTGTATGGTGGTCAATGAAGCTCATGCCTTCATCAATGTTAGACTTACAGACTTTTTAATCAAAATATTTAAAGACTTGTATGATCTAGGCATGCAAATAAAAGATTTGGAGGCTAGCCAGAAGAGAAGCAACGATAGTTACCCTAGGAGAAATCAGAGGTAGGGTCATCAAGCTAGCAGGTCCAGCACGAAACATGTTGAGGTGAAAGAAGTCACTCAACAAACGAAATGTGATCGTTTGGGAAGACAATTATCAAAGATCTTTGCAAGATTGAGAGCCGAAGAGATCTTGGAGCCATTACCACCAAGAAAGCTTCCAAATCCATTATTAAGGAACTGGAGGCATCATGAGAAGCGTGAATTCCACCAAGTAACCAGTCACAAGACTAACAATTGTACTCTTCTTTGCCATGAGATTCAATCCTTGATAGACAAGGGTTAGATTCCTGATCCAGAACTGCAAGAGCTTAACACAGGAAGTAATTCACTACCTAACTATAATCGGGTACCTCCTATAACGACCAATATGATTGGGTCGGGCTTGACTAAGGAAGAAGTGATGAACTATTTTGAAGAAAAAGGTGGATCTAGCAGAGCTGAGAGAGCTAAAAGAAGGGAGAAGACCAAACTTGAGCAAAAAGAAGGGTTTATTAGAAGGGTGGCCAAGAAGAAGAAGCCTAATGTAGAAGAGCCCAAAGTAGATGAGCATAAAGAGATCATTGAGAGGGTAGAAGAGGAGCCTATTCCTTTGATAGCATAGATTTTTACCAAGAAGAGTAGATGGACCAATATTGCTATGAAAAGGGTCAAGTGAAGCTTGGAACCCGAATTTCTATGCCTCAGTGACCATGAAAAAGAGGAATAAGAAAAAGAAGATAAAGAAGAAGTTAAGGTGGAAGAAAAAGGAGTATCCACAAAGAAGAAGTCCACACCAGCAAGTGCCTTTGCCAAGAAGTGGATGCCTAGAAAAAAGGGCTAGAAGAGGCCCACCACTTAGAAGACTCAAGGTGAAGAAGCGTAGTGAAGCTACGAAGGGGAAGCAAGGTAAGAACCTTATGAGAAGAGAAAGCTTGCCTAGAAGATGTAAAACGGTGAGAACATGGGTATTTGGGATGATATTTCTAATGTCAAGACCTTTTTAAACTTTTGGACTGACTTTAGTAGTTATGAAAATGAGAAAGTGAAAGTTAAGAGAGAAAGACATGAGGGAGAAACAATTAAGGATGAGAATAAGATTGTCCAATTAGTGACAAGAAGTGGTAGGTTTTACCATTAAAAGGAGAAGAAAAATCAGATGAGAAAGAAAAGACTATTAATAAGGGCAAAAAAATTACCAAGGAAGTTGTCAAAGAACAAGAAGATCAAGTCATCCAGCAGTTGAAGAAAACTCAAGCAAATGCTAGCATTTGGGACTTGTTGATCTCATCGCAAAAGCATAAAGAAGCCACGACAAAGGCATTAGAAGAGGTAGAGATATCAATGGTTCCTACTCCAAATGAGATGTTGACAGCCATGATCGGAAGAGAACCGAAAGAGGTAAATGAGAAGGGTGTAATCACCTTCACCAATGATGATTTGCCTTTTGAAGGAGGAATCACCATAAGCCATTGTTTATTGTCATAGAGATTGGTAGGAAGACGTCCTCTTGCACCATGGTGGATGATGGATCTACCATCAATATTATGCCTATGAAGATGTTACACAAGTATGGGGTTAGTAAAGACAAACTTGAGCCTTGTAAGATGGTGATCAAAGCTTATGATGACTTAAAAAAGAGTGCTATTGGGACTTTCAAAGTGTTGGTAAAGATTGGGCCTATTGAAGTGGTAACCGAGTTCACGATCTTTGACATTCTGGTCACTTTTGATGCTTTATTGGGTTGAGCATGGTTCCATCTGTTTGGTGGAGTTCCTTCCACTTTGCATCAGAAGATCTGATTTAATATAGATAAGGAGATTGTGACCATTCATGTTGCCTCACCTATTACACACCCAATGCTTTGAGTGTGATGGTCGAATAGATACCATACATGGGAGGTTTCCATGTAGCTATGATTGATGAAGTTAGTCCTATTGTTGCTGGAATAATAAAGAAATAGGGGTATTCACCAAGAACTGGGCTTGGGAGGAATAGAAGTGGTCTGCGATCCCTTTCAAATTTCAAGAGACAAAGCACTAGAAGAGTGTTAGGTTACATGTCCAATGAAGAAGAAGACTTTACACCCAAGAAATGGAAGTTCATCAAGTTTTCAAAGCCCAAGATACGATTTGCAAGGGAATGTTGAAGGCCAGATTCAAGATTTTCAAGGACATCCTTGAAGCTAGAATCTCTAGGAGTATGACTTGACTAAAGAGATGGAGAGGATGAAGATCAAGGAAAAGAAGTCTCAAGATCAAGCATCGCTAATAGACCCATCTGTCGACCTTACTGCTTTCATTGAAGAAGGAATCAAATATATCTATATGAAGATTTATTTGTTCCTAACCTCTTTGAAGAAGAGGATATTGTTTACGTTTCAAAATTTGTTGCAATGAAAAATCAGTTTGCTTACTCGTGTGATATTTTTCCTTATGGAACTGTGCATGATAATTTGCATTTCACTAGCATATTTGATATCAATGCCATTCAAACTCATGACATTAATCTTGGTACAATTGAAAAACCCAAGAACATATGTATTGTACTTGATACAACTCCTTAAGAGAGAGAAATTTAAAAAATTATTAAAGAAACATAGAGAAGTCTTTGCCTAGTCATATGATGACATGCCTGAAATTGATAGAAGTATTGCTGAGCATATGATGGTGAAGCAAAAATTGAGGAAGTTGAGATGAAATGGGCTTAAAAGATCAAGGAAGTAGTATCCAAGCAAATTGAAGCCAAGTTCCTAGATGTAGTGAAGTATTTGGAATGGTTACCTAATATTGTACAAGTGCCAAAGAAGGATGGAAATGTTCGAATGTGCATTGATTACCGAGATTTGAATAAGGCTTCATCAAAAGATGACTTTCGTTTGCCTCGCATTAATGTGTTAGTAGACAGCGTCACTACCAATGTGATGTTCTCCTTTGTAGATGGGTTTTCTGGTTATAGCCAAATAATAATGGCCAATGAAGATAAGATGAAACCTATTGCTACAAGGTAATACCCTTTGAGGTGAAGAATATATGGGTGACCTACCAATGAATGACGAAGAAATTGTTTCATGATATAATGCACAATAAGATAGAAGTATATATAGATGATATGATGGTGAAATCTGAGACTTGAGATGGTCATTTTTTAAGCTTTAGACAGATTCTTAAAAAGGGTGAAAAAGTGTAAGTTATGGCTAAATCAGAAGAAGTGTGTTTTTGGAGTCACCTCAATGGGCTTTTCTTTCTTTTTGCCCTAACTTTTGCCTAAGCTGCTCTTTTTGGGTTTTCAACTCAGTGGGTTTTTCTTTCTTTCTACCTTAACTTTTGCCTAAGTTGCCCTTTTGGACTTTCAACTTAGTGGGCATGCCTTAAGTTTTGCCTAAGCTGCCATTTCGAGTTTTGACTTAGCAGGCTTTTATCTTTGCACTAACTTTTGCCTAAGCTGCCCTTTTGGGTTTTGAAAGTGAGCTTTTTCTCTTCTTTTTTTAATTTTTTTTTTGTTTCTTCTTTTCAGATTTGGTTGCAAGAGAGGTTGTCTATTCTAGCACCGCCTGAGGAAGATATTTCGTGTTATAGTCCTCGACTTCATACAAGGAGACTTGAGAGGCGTTCTTTATGGGTCGATTGGCTTCGAGTCATTTCAGACACTCAGATTCACTAGCACTGTCCATGGTAAAGGCTAGAGCATGTGACAATCAAGACTTGTATTGCATGTGTTTCGTTAACGGGTTTCAACCATAGTTCTTTATATGATCCGACTAGACTGCGTCGACAATATGGACTTAAGCAAAGGATTGTGGATTCACCGACTGCTTTCAATCCTGGGAGACTGTTTGCTTGTTATCTAGAGCGTGTGAAGGATTCTTGGTCACATCAAACCATCAAAAGGAATCTGGTCCATAATCTTGATTTGGAGACAGATGACCAGTATAAGGATTGGGTGACTTTCCAGGCTTCTATTCATGATCCTGCTATTTGAGCCAGGCAATGCTGTGAGTGATATGGCGGGCCTATTCGTAGTCTAGCAAAGAGGAAGAGATGACATTGATAGTTTCATTGTTAGCTTAGATATTAGATGCTTTCCTTTTATCATCATGCAAAAATAATAAGAGATCTCAAAGGCATATTTGTTTCCAAACAATTTCACTTCATTACCAAAAGTACCATCGTTTGTTTTTTGAACAATATGTGTATAATGAGATAACTCCTGTCATTAATCAGCCACTTCTGGTTTTCTGATTAATTATTTTTCTCTCACACTTTCTCTTTTTTTTCTTTTTTTCTTTTTTGATCTTCTCCATTTTTTTAAACGTAGTACTTCTTCAGCCTATCCATGTTGATAGGCTCAGTGAACTCATTTCCTTTCATGTCTGATAGGATGACAACTCTGCTGAACATGACCTTCGTCATAATGAATGGGCCTTCTCAATTAGGCTTGAACTTCCCTCCCGAATCAAACACTACTGGCCTGGCCTATTTAAGGACCAATTCCCCTTCTTCGAACTTCCTTGCCTTAATTTTCTTGTTAAAGGCTTGAGCAATCTGCTTCTGGTACAACTACATATGATATCTGGCCTTCATTTTTTTTCATTAATCAAGGCCAACTATTCACATCTATTGTGAACCAACTTCCCTTCAATATTTTTGCTTCCATCAGAACTCTCTCACTTATTTCATTTCTATCTCAATTGGTAAGACTGCTTCTAAAACATACACCAATGAGAAGGGCGTCATGCCTATTGAACTTCGGGGTGTTATTCTATAACCCTATAACACAAACAGTAGCTTATCCTTCCAATCTTTGTATATTTGCACCGTCTTGCCCAACATCTTCTTGCTATTTTTATTGGCAGCTTCTACTGCTAAGTTTGCTTCTGTTCGATATGGAGACAACTTATGGTGTTCAATCCCATACTTTTGAAATAAGGTTTTAGTCTCAGCTCGAAAATGAATCCCATTATCAATCACAACGTGATGTGGTACTTTGAATCTACATATGATGTTATTTTCAATGAATTTCGCCATCTGCTTTGCCCCCAGTTTGCCATAAGACTCAACTTCTATCCATTTGGTTAAGTAGTACATTGCCACCATCATATATCGATGCCCATTAGAGGCTGACGGCCTTATCTCACCTATAATGTCAATGCCCCTTATAGCAAAAGGCTATAATGTTATCATTCCTTATAACTCCAAGGGTGGTTGGTGAATCAAATTTCCATTGTTTTGGCACCGGTAACACCTCTTCACAAATTGGATATAATCCGTCTCCATGGTTAGCTAATAAAAGCCTTACCTCATTATCTTCTTTACGAGCATCAATCCATTCATGTATGGTTCGCATATACTACTATGGAATTCCTCCATGAGCCTTTTAGCTTCTTTCTCATAGACACAACTCAATTGCATCCCTTTTGGCATTCTCTTGTACATCACTCCTTGATGACAAGTAAATTGTTGGGCTAACCTTTGTAGTACAACCCCGTCTTTTTTGTTAGCCTTATCTGGCAGAATCCTCTGTGCCAGGTATCTCTTCAAGTCATAGAACCATGGCTTCTTGTCCACTTCAACCTTCATCACATGGGGTTCCATGTAACAAAAGGGCTCCATACTTGTGATATCACTATTGGCCTTACCAACAATTCTTGAGTACTCACCTAAAGATGCCAAAGAAACCTAAGCGGCTATCATCTGATTCTCATTTCTAGGCAAATGGGTGAAGGTCCACCTGCTTGAACCTTCTAATCAACCTTCTGATGTGCTCAAGGTACAGTGTCAACCTTCCTTCTCGTAGATCCCAATCTTCATTGGCTTGAGAGATGACTAGTTTTGAATCTCTTAACACTTTTATTTCATCAAAACTCATTACAATCACAACTTCCAAAACAAAGGTACAAGCTACATACTCAGCCATATTATTGGTGACTCTAAACTCCAACTTCTTAGCAAAAGGGATAAATTCTTTAGTTGGTAAGATCAGAATAACTCATATTCCAGCAGCATTTCTATTAACAGCTACGTCAAAGAACATTTTCCATTCTACTACCGACATCACCCCCAGATGTTTATCTAGGAAATCCAACTCTCATGGTTTATCATCGTCAATCGGATTCATGGCCAAAAACTCTGCTACTACTCTTCTTTTCACCACCATGCTGACATACTCAATGTCAAATTCTGACAACTACACCAGTTATCTTGCTAACTTTCCCACCAATGATAGTGCTTCATAAAGATACTTCATTAGATCCTTCTTCAAGACAACCTTAATTTATAAGACTGAAAATAATGCCTCAACTTCTTCAAGAGCAAGACCATGGCTAAGCATGTTTTCTCCTTGTAGTTATACTTCGTCTTGTGTTGTAGCAACTTCATGCTAAGATAATAGATGGCATGCTCTACACCATTCTCATTATCTTGTGCCAACATAGCACCGATAGCCTTTTCTTCAAGTGCCAAGTAGAGAATCAAATTCCTACCAGGTTTTGGTGGTCTCAAGACTGGTAGATTTTGCAAATACTTTTTAATATTGTAATGAGACATCTTCCCACTAATATCTACAATGATAAACAACGGCTTGTTATGAGTCTTTCCTTCAAAAGGTAAATCTTTATCGGTGAAAGTGATTACACCATTCTTGTTTACCCCCTGAGATGCCCCTCCGGTCATGGCAGCCAACATTTCATTTGTAGTAGCAGCTATTGATATTTTCACCTCTGTCAAAGCCTTTTCCATGGATTCTCTATGATTTTAGGATGATATCAACAAATCCCAAATGTTAGCATTTGCTTGGATCTTCTTTAATAGCTTGATCTTCTTCTTCTTCCTCGATTTCTTCTTTGACAACTTCTTTGCCCTTCTCGATAGTCTTCTCAGTTGTTCTCTCCTTCTTCTTCTTGTTGAAAAATCTCCCACTCCTTAGACGTTCTCACTCTCACCTTTAAGTGGTTCTCTCTCAACTCTCACTTCTTCTTCTTCATCACTACTAAGGTCAACCCAAAAGTTTAGAAGGGTCTTGACTTTAGGGATGTCATCTCATATTCCTATGACTTTCACTTCTTTACACCTTCTGGGTAAACTCTCTCTTCTCTTAAGGCTCTCAACTAAGTTACCTTTCTTAGCTTTGCTACCCTTCTTCACTTTGAGTTTTGTAAGTGGTGGGCCTCTTCTAGCCCCTTTTCTAGCCATCCACTTTTTGGTAAAGGCATTCGATGATCTAGACTTCTTCTTGGCAAAGGTCACGTCAACTTCTTCTTCTTCTTCTTCTTCTTCTTGTAGCTTTTCCTCCTCTTGGTCACTGAGGCATACAAATTCAGGTTCTAAATTTTGTTTGGCTCCTTTCACTACAATGTTAGTCCATCCACTCTTCTTGGTGTAGATCTTAGCTGCCAAAAGAATGGGCTCGTCTTCTGCCCTTCAATGATCTCCTTGGACTTTTCTTCTTTGGGCTCTTCGACCTTGAGTTTTTCAATCTTAGGCTTCTTTTTCATGGCCACCTTTCTAATAGACCCTTCTTATTGTTCAAGCTTAGACTTCTGCCTTTCCTTGGCTCTGTTGGCTCTGCTTGATTGATCACTTTCTTCAAAAGAATTCATCACTTGCTCCTCGGTCAAGCCTGACCCAATGATATTGGTCGTTGGATGAGGTACTCGATTATAGTTTGTTAGTGGATTACTTCTCGTGTTGGGCTCTTATGTCTTTGGATCTGGAATCCAGCCCTTATCGATCAAATCTTAGATTTCATGGCGAAGACAAGTGCAATAATTGGTCTTTTGACTGGTCACTTAGTGGAACTCACACTTCTCGTGACGCCTCTAATTCCGTGGCAATGGATTTGGAAGCTCCCTCTGTGGCAATGGCTGCAAGATCTCTTCGGATCTCAATCTTGCAAAGATCTTAGACAATGGTCTCCCAAATGACTGAACTTCCTTTGTAGGGTGACCGCTTTCAATCTTACATGCTTCATGCTGACCCACTAGTTTGGTGATACTGTTCTTGATTTCTTCTAGGGTAGTTTTTGTTGCTTCTCTTCTTTCTAACCTCAAAATCTTCTATTTGAAAGCCCGAGTCATATAAGCTTTCAAATGTTTTGATAAGAAAGCCTGCAAGCCTATCACCTATGAAGACATACGCTCCACTGATTACGATATGGACCTGGTCCTTTTCTATGAGCCTGGTGGTCATCTTGGCGGCCTTGGCCCTCAAATAAACTAGATACTCTAAGAAGGTCTCATTAGGCTTCTGATGCGTCGTCTCCAAATCTCTCAAGGTTATCCCTAGTTGGTCATTGTGGCGATATTGATCCATAAACTACTCAGATAGCTCCTGCCAATCTTTTTGAACTCTGTTGGGGAGGACATGGTACCATAGTACCGCATCATCTTTTAGGGATAGCATGAAGTACTTCAATATATGCTCCTTTGACAAAAGAGTGGTGGCCATGATAGCTGCATATTGTCTCAAGTGTATCTTTAGATTGCCCTTTCATTGAATCTCGACAAGTCTGGTAGGTAATATTTTAGTGGCAGGTCATTGTCCTTGATAAGTAGGATATTGTCTAGGTTTTCGACCCCTTTTAGCCTTTTCTTCTTCAAGAGGAATTTGACCTTCTTCATGTCCTTGGCCAACTACTTGATCGATTCGAGCTCTTTTTGATTGATTGGGCTTTTCCCTTAATCCCTTCTTTGGCTAGTCTCACCATCACCATTACACTTGGGTGAAGGCTGGTTCATGTAATTAGGCCCATTCTGTAAAGCTTCGATGAGATAGGCCATTTGTTTTTAAAGCGCGGTGATGTTAGCCCTCATTTGAACTATCCCATTGTTGTTGTTAGGTGTTGCCATTTCGACAATTGGTTCTTCTTGCCTTGTCAAATGACCACCTCATCTAACCCAAGCTATGATGGCTACAAAACAAGGTGTTAATATGTGCATGTATATATGTACACATGATATGATGCATGCTCATACAAAGACCTAGACACGCTTTTCAGCCTTCCAACCTTATCTCTCTCATACACGTAGAGTTATCTCTATTCCTAGGATTTTTAGCCTTATTCCCAAGTCATCATCATGAGATGTGGGAATAAGATTCTCTCACCTACTTCTAATAAACTTGTTAATGTCGGCTTCTTTATGATTATCATAACATGGCTTCTAAACATCACAATAACCTTAACTTATGGCATATGTCCCCATTTTGTTCTTATGGGTGACTTAACATGTGGCGTTCGTTCATGGTTCCATGAGGTTTCAATTGATGTTATTCTAATCATGTGAAATTTACATCCATAAACGTGCACTTCAACATGGATTTTGGACATTCATCCTATTAAAAATGTCTAGATTCTTCTACATGGGCTTGAGTCTCAAGGGTTTAATGGTCTAAGCTCTCTTGAGCGAGAGATGCCCCTTTCGATTGGTCTCTTTTTATATCAATTCAATGGTATGTACTCAAAGGTGGTGACACCAACATGAGTCATTTAGGGATTGAAAGGAGCCAAAGACTTCTTATGCCAATGCCACACGACTAGGTTAGTCAATTTGTGCTCATTGTGTGCAAAGTGTAGTGATGCAAGGACTCAAAATATCAACATGAGGTATTAGAATTTGGTATCTCAATTGGAATCAGCTTCTCTTATCCCTAGTGGAGTTGCCACTATGAACGGGGCTTTCATCCTACCAAAGCGTTTGTAAGCATGACACTATATCAAAATCTCTTTCGAGACTTAAGGGAACATAAATGAGCCATGGGCACGTCTAGAGAAATGGAGTCACCACTCAATTATTCAATTGGGAATGAATAAGGGCAATCCACTCCCTCGCTTAAAGACCTAAACTACCATAATCTCTTTAGAGATAGGTTCATAAAGTTACGTACGAGTCATTCAACCTACCCATATCAAAATCTGACCTTTACTAGGGTGTACAAAATAAAAATATCTCATATTGGCATACAGTCCACTTAAGTTGTTGATTTTATGCACACATTCTATTTTTATCTTCATTGAGATATGTGAGGTGATTATTCAATCATAGCAGTTGTATATTCATAAATAGAAAAAGGGAGGAGAATAGAGTTGCATTTCAGTCAAACATGGGGGACGAGGAAGAGGTTACATTGATTGTTCTTCAACAATAGATAAAGTAATTCTATTTCTAAACACTTCAAAGATAACATTTATACATTCATTCAATTATAAGTGATGGTCCCTTACCATCAATGTGAGTCTACTACCACTTTATGGCATCATACATTTCTAAACATGGTGTATTCATAGTATATTCATATATTCATAAATCAATTATTTCAATATGAAACCATAATCTAGAATCATGGCACTTCTACCTATATTTGATAATTCTATCATGACATTCTATTTATTGCTATTCTAGCATAATTCATATTAATTCATATTAATTCATATTATCATGGCATTTCTGGCCTAAATATGGTTATCATGGCATATTCTAGCCTAATCATGGCATTTCCAACCTAATTCAAATAATTGAAATCAAACAAGGCTCTTCTTGCCCAATCAAGGCATTCATAGGGTAATATGGCAATTTTTACCTATTTTATGCTATTTCGTAGCATTTATCATAGCAATTATAAGTTCTCCTATCATGAGTCTAATCATGTGCTCTAAAGCATGTTTCTAAGCATTCACAAAGAAAAATAAACTCAGACATGTTTCTAGGTAAATGAGGGAAAACGGACTTATCTTGACACACTTATTCATCTCGCAAAGCAAACAAGGATTAGAATAATTTATAATAACCCTAGCATAGTTCTAAGCATCAAATTAAATCCTTAACATGCTTATTCTAGGCAAAATAAAATCTAATTATACTTAATTCTAAGCAAGAAAATTAAACAAGAAAATATGAGGGAGAAGAGACGACTGCTCTTAAGACGTACCCTTTCTAGGTTTAGAGCAATAGAATGCATAAAAAAACTTTAAACTAGAAAAGAATATTTGAATTCTCAAGTGCGTCTTTGAGAGGGAGAAGAGAGGATTTCAATGCATTAGCGAAAGTGAGCAAGGGAAAAGGGGTAGGGGTTGGGTTTATATAGTTGAAAGTTGAATTGGAAAAAACGAAGGAAAATCAAAATAAGAAGGTATTTAACAAAATGTCCAAAAATGAAGGGAGGATAGCTGGCCGGTTGTGTGAAACCACTAGTCGGCAATGGGATAGTCAACTGGCTGTCATACAACCGCCTGCGGTAGAGGCGCACCAAATGCCTTTGTTTCGCATTTTTTTCAAATCATTCCTCCTTCGATCTTCCTCTGCTCGATCACGCGTAACTCTTTGATTTGAACTCTGATTTGCGATCTGTCAAATTTTTTAAAAACTAAACATCCATAACTTCACAATGGTATATTATTTATCATCAGATTCCTCCTAGATTAATTTTTGTGATTTTTCAAATTCATATTAATTTTCAAAGCTTTCGATTAATTTTTCCTGAACTCTTTTCTTCTTGCTTTCAAGGGCATTTTGGTCATTTTTTTTGCTCTTTGTTCATCATCGGGCCTCAAAAATCAAGTGTCTATATCTTGCCCTCTACTTTGGAGAAGTTTGTTAGATAGAAAAATCGATAAAGTACTCTTACTTCATCTTCCTTCTTCTCATCCTGACATCTTCGCCTTCATCTGCTTTTGATCAAACCTCTCATCATCTGTTTCCCCCCTTCAATTCTTGTAAAAGAGGTGTGCCTACTCAAGCGCTAATATGCCCACTTGAGGGCTAGTGTGTCGACTTTAGGGCTAAAGTGGATCTTTCTAATGCATCAAACGTACTTCTTCGAGTGCGAACAATGTGCACTATTCTAATGCAGACAAATGCATTCTTCTAATGCATGATGTGTACACTTCTAGTGTGGATAAATGCATTCTTCTAATGCACCCTTATGATGCTAAGATGAAACATTATTCAGTGTGCCTATTTTCTAAGGTTTGTTAGCACTCTTAAGTATGCCTATTCTAAGGGCTTTAAACACTTTTAAGTCCACCTAATTCCTGAGGTTTTCAACACTCTTTGGTGCACCTCTTCTTAGGGTTGATGCTTATTTTAAAGGCTTCAAATAGTCTTAAGTGCACCTAATTATTATTTAACACTCTTTAGTGTACCTCTTCTTAGGGCTTATGCCTATTCTAAGGGCTTCAAATACTCTTAAGTGCACCTACTTCTTATTTAACACTCTTTAGTACGCCTCTTCTTAGGGCTTATGCCTATTCTAAGGGCTTAAATCACTCTTAAGTGCACCTATTTTCTAGGATTTCTTCTAATGCATGCCCATCGGGAAAATGTTTATCATGCACTACTTTGCAGTCTTTAGACCTTTTCATTCTTCATGCCTTTGGCTGAGTATTCTTCATTCTTCTTTGATCTTTTCAGATTTTGCATTCGTTGGGTTTCATGCCCTTCTTCTAAGAATTCGTGCTTTTATTCTTGACTTCTTCTAGTCCACTAGGGAAAAATTCTTAATTCGTTATGCTTTAGCATTCTTTGTTCTTGATCTCTTTAAATTTTGCATCTTTAGGACCCTTCACTAGGGGAATTCACATCATGTTATTGATTTTTGGTCTCACTGGGGATCTTTCCATCATTCTTACAAATTCTTTGTTCGATGTGTTCTTTGAGAAATTGTTTTCTAGTTTCTAGAGGAATTCTTCCGTGAAGTTCTGGCCAAAGATTCTTTCGATCGGCGTTACTCATCTTTCCTTGTGAGTTGCTAAGCTATTGCTATGGCCGGGTGCTTGTCACCAGTGCAATTGAAAATTCTTTTGGTCTTAAGGTCAATGTAAACTTGGTCTTT
The DNA here is from genome assembly GCA_013180625.2 of Boswellia sacra. Taxonomy (NCBI): domain Eukaryota; kingdom Viridiplantae; phylum Streptophyta; class Magnoliopsida; order Sapindales; family Burseraceae; genus Boswellia; species Boswellia sacra. The sequence goes on from SNVD02007720.1 coordinate 28,143, forward strand.
TCTTTCTTTTCTTTTCTTTCTTCTCTCTTTTCTTTTCTCTCTCTTTTTTTTCTTTGTTTCTTTTTCTTTTCTTTTTTTTCTTCTTTTTTTCTTTTGGCCTTTTACTATTGTGCCCCTTACTAAAGGGACAGCCAATCGACCATGGGAGGGCTGCTAGCCAGTGGTCAGTCGATAGCCACCCGGTGGTGGAGAGTCTATATAGGCTTCGTCTTCTTCCGCTTCATTCGTGCACCATTTCTTTATTTTTTATTTGATTTGCCTCCAGTTTTCTCCTAAATGTTCGTCTTAACTTCTTCTTTCTTATGATGGGTCATCCAGTCCATCTTGACTTGAATGAAAATGATCTAGTTTAGAAAACATTAAGAAGTCTTCTAAGAGACCAAGAGGTGTTTGTTGTCTACAATGTGGATTCCCACACCATCAATCAGGTATGCATTCTTCTTCATTCTTAGGTTTTGAATTTTCTAAGAATTTTCTAGGCATGTATTGATCTATAGACTTCAATTTCTTTCCTTAGGACTTCTATGAGGACAAGAAGTATGGGTCATTATCTATAGCCTATAGTTGGTTCTTAGAGATAGAGAATGAGGCTGTTAGGAACAGGATTGCTGCTACCAGCTTTTATGAGTTTATTACTTCTCTTCCATTACCTCTTGGCACACTAATCATCGAACATTGACTGCTCTATATAAGAGATGGATGGAAACAACTAACACTTTCCTTCTTCTAATTGGTGAAATGACTATCACGCCATTCGACATTATCGCTCTAATCTATCTGCCATATGGTAGGAGGTTGTACCCATTGATGCTTGTATTGTGGACTCAAGGGATAAGAGGAATTTGGTTCGTCGGCTTCTTGTGTGTAACGTAAAGATCAAGAACAACATCGCTATTTGGTACCATACGTTGTACGAATATTGAAAGAGAAGATCGAATCTAACTGCAATCGAGATTTATTAATATGCACGTAGTTTCATCGTATATCTACTTGGTTCAACGCTTTTTACCAATACATCAAACACTACCTTCTTGACTTTGCTTCCTGCCCTCTGGGATCTCGATCGAGTGAGGACCTTTGGTTAGGGCCGTCCTACTCTCGACCAGTTATACTTTGGTTTAGACCATGCTCGTCGAGGTGTTACTGCAATTATCTATTTTGCTCCATTACTTGAGGTAATTTATTTCCTTTTTACACCTTCGTGTTTTGTCTACATATATTCTATTTCTGATTCTGTCTTGTTTATAGCAAATGTGGGTTTGCGAGTTAGGCGCGCTACTTTCCCCACTTCCTACTTGTCAAGACTTTTCTTTCCCATAGATGAAAAAGTAGGCTGCATATTATACGAAGCTTAAGAGATCTCATGAGCTGGATGTTAGATATGTGCCTTAAGAGTGATGGATATTTTCTGTAAATTTATAGAAACATCATTAATAAATAAAGTTGTTATTATTTATTTTATCTAAATATGATTGTATTAATAACTAAAGGCTCCAGAGTTTATTTATTGATAAAATTTTAAGATTATATGAGATATAGAATTTTATCATAGCTCAAAACTAGTTCACAACCTATAAACAATAGTTGGACACTTTGTTTAGACAAGGTTGTTACGTAGTCTGTCTTCAATGGAGAAATGGTGAGTCTTTAACTATTTGAAGTGGAGACTGCAAGACAAAGACACTTGTATATTACGAATGCATTGAACATAACCACGTGGAATTATATCATTTGGTTGAAATATTGTGACAGAATGAAAATTACGACAACCAAGCACTAAAAACATTCATACCTTGATCTTAAGTGGATAGTGTACCTCTAGTATGTAGCGTATGGTCTTTGACTATAATAAAAAGTGAGATCTAAATAAAGGTCAATACCTTGGCTAGTTATGATGATAAAATCTGTATATTAGTAGACATTATATCATAGATATGAAATTATGACTTCTAAGGGATTGAAGAATATCACTTTGATAGTTTTATAAGATTTTAAGTGATAGAATCTTGGTCAAGTGTTTGATAAAAGTTAGTCATTAAACTAAGATTTATTTAAATAAATTTTAAATCATTTAAATAGTGTAAAACTGGTATTAAGGGATCAAGATATAATTGGAGGGATAAAACGATAATTTATACCTAACTCTAATTATTGGTATTCCATGAAGGATATTTATGAAAACCTATTGCTCAATAGATAGGGCTTAAATAAAATAATTTAATCAGATTAAATTATTAATCTTTCTGTGAAGAATATTTAATTCAAGGGTGCAGTTTTGGACCTATAGTGGAGTGCACCAAAGTTAATAAATGGGGCTCACTACGATTATGAGATAACACGGTACTGAGTCAAATTTATTGGAACTTATAATTAAATATGTCCATCAGGGTCTTCTAAGTAATGAACAAATCATCTAAACATAAGACTAAAATATGATAAATAATTATTTAATTTAATTGAGAATAAAATTTCATATATTAAATTAAATATGTTAAATTATATTTAATTAAAAGAGTTTAATTAAATAAAGAAGTTAATAGGCTTGATATTTAATTAATAAGATTAATTAAATAAGTAATTGGGCTTATTGGGCCTATTAATTAATTAAATGAGATTTAATTAATTGTAAGTTTAATATGGAATTAAAGAGGCTTTCTAGTTATTTAAGATGGACTCAAATACATAAAAGT
>SNVD02007721.1:0-30996 GCA_013180625.2 Boswellia sacra
GGACGCCTGTCAGTGAGGAGGAAGTGCGGCCACCCTCACCTGACACTTCGATTGTGTTTGACAGCTGGCTCGCGTCCGCGAGGGCGCAGACGAGTCGGCCAGCCGATCGGGCTGATAATCACAATACTCCCGCTCACTTTCTTCGCCTACTCACACAGCAAGGCGTTCGTCGTGTCGCTCGCCCTCGTCTCAGCTCGAGGAAGAATGATCGCCGCCAGATGGACCCGACGTGTTCGCGTCCAGCTCAAACTCGTTAACAGCGCCACCATCGCACAGTCGGACTGGCCTTGCTATGCATATCGGCGATCTTCGAGCGATACTTCCACATGATGAACTGATTTGCCGCACGCTGCACAACGGACACCAATGTGGTTGCACCACAACTCTCGATTGGTCGTCAGGGCGAAACCATTAGGCGCCAACCTGCTCGGTGAAACCATCCGACGAGTCTCTTGTCACACTCGACCGCGCAACTGGTTCTGCGCGCCATCTAGTAAAGCGTCCGTCGAGAAAACACACTCGCCACATTCATGCGTAGTGAGATTCGCAGATCCACGCAATCAACGCGTGACGAAATGTATCCGAGTGAAGAATCACTCTAGGTTCATGTCGAATGTATTCAAGCTTCTTCAATGACCTTCTCTACCAGAAGGTGAATGGTCGTCGAAGGTAGGTGCCACACTAACTAGCTTGATCCAGATAGATCACATTGCTATCGCGTGAATAGGGGCGCAGATATGAAAACTCACAAGAGTCTGGCGCAATGGAAGCACTATGCGATGGTAAATACGCACTGAGCTATACTCGCAATTGGTTCCCATCGACATATCTGGTGTCATCTAGATTAAGAGTCATTTCTATTGCAGCATTAAAAAGATTTCGCCTCGCATTCCGAAAATATGGTACATGAGAAGAATGAACCTTTTGTCCTGTGGATAATTAATTCATTTCCGGCCATTTTTTTCAATACTGACAAATTTCAATTGCTGACTCGGTTTGTAGCGATAGTCGAAGAACAACTCGTCGCCGGGACTTATGTTTTGCTTGGCAAAAATACCAATTCTATGCTCTCCATTCACTGTCATCACTTTGGCATAGCAGTTTGGATCCTTCGAATGATTTGCGAAACGTATCTTGTTGCCTTTGCGCGTTGCATCCACCACAAACTCTTCGTTCAAATCGAACAGGAAACTGCACTTGTAACGGTCATAGACTTTTCCGCGCTCATTAGCCTCCTCTTGTGTGATAATTTCTCCACAGTAATCGCTGATCAGCTCGTTCTTCGTCGCGCCATCTTTGATGAAGATACCCCATCCGGCGACTTCAGATGGGGCCAAGAGGAGATGCTTCTTCAGGCCGCGTTGTATACTAATATTACGACATGTCACTAAGCTCAGATCAGATTGATCGGCGCCGCACTGATTACACAAGTCTGGATCACATTCTCTGGCCATTTGATAACATGGACAATTGTAGGATGTGCATTGTGTCTTACAGCGACAACCCGGGAACCTGTTGACGCAGTCGGAACTACAGTGGCAAAACTTCTCGCAAAAATTTAAGGACGAGACACAAGGACATTCGGAATCACAAGGTCGATCAGGGTGATTGCAAGGATGGTAATGCGCTAAGAGTCCGGATGTGTTCTGACGTTTCTTTTGGAGTCTTTTGATATATCGTGACCAAACTCTGCGCTTTTTCTTCGTCCTTTGACTATTACCTGAGTCGCAAGAAGAGTCCTCGTCGCTTCGAACACTTTCTCTCTTTTTGGAAGCATTCATCTCCTCATCCAAGAAACCTTTCACCTGACTACATGATTTGGAGCCGAGAATTTCTGAGATCGAACAGTAGTTTGAGGCATATGTTTGGCTGAGAACACGGACTAGAGACTTTTCAGCGTCAGACCACTTTTTCGAGTATTTGCTCATAACGGGACAGTTATTGGGGTGAGTCATTAGGAGTGAGGTGCCTTCTTTACAAAATTTGCAAAGTTCTTTGCCTATAATATCGGTGGCCTTGGGTTGCCTCTCTGGTAATGCATAATCGAGAGGGTGCAAACTACAATCATAAATATAACATCTGCGACAAAAGAGGAGTCTGAAAGAATGTAATGTTTGCTCTCTTGTGAGGAATTCTGCTTCATCACTATCGATATTTGCAGCGGTCACTAGATTTTTGTCCTGTTCTTTCTTCCTGCTCTTGATTGCGCTACAGTACTTTTTCTCGAGTTCCTCGAGATTGAGTTGATTCTTGGTTAGAGAGGTAATAGCGAGAAATAGTAAATCTCGTTCCGGTGAATCGCCAGGCAACCCAAATCCATTGATGCCAGCCTCTCGACCGCTGGTGACTTTGTCTCGGCCTATTGTATTATCACATTTTCTCACATTGTTGTTGGCATCTTTCTTCTCGGGTTCGGAACAGCCTATATCTGCGAGGTTTCTGTAATAAAAAGAGTCATATGGACCCTTGTGTCTGGACCTACGAGGAGATTGTGGCAATAGTTCATCCACTAACTCTAGCAACAGATCGGCTGGAATCTCTTGCAAGTCGGAAAGATCTCCTTTGAGTTTTCTGAGTGACTCAAGATCCTGGTTTAGGTCTGACAGTGTGCAACATCCTCTTCATGCTTACCTTGTTCGAGGATATTCTGGCCGATTTTGGCCCAGGAGCACATCTTCGGTATTGGTGTCACAGAGTTCATGATCACAATAGGAATAGAGTGCACTCTTGCATTTCTCTCCAATTTGCCTCCAAAAGTTGATACTTCATAGATGGAAGTTTGAGTGCTTTTCGGAAGGGCTGAGAACTTGATGGGCGGTGACTCTGGTAGTATTGGTTTGGGTTTAGCATCGTGGATGACTTTCTTATTCTCAGAGAAGGCGCCCTGGATTAGATTCTCAAGTTTAGCCGTTCTTGAAGTAACCACTTGTTGGTATTTGTTGAGAACACGCTGAGCCCAGACATCGATATCGCTTTCCAGCTTGTGGTTATATTTCATTTTGTTGCCACAAGTCAGTGGACATCGGCGGTTCCAATGGGCTCCAAGATGCCCTGAGGTTATATTTGATTGGAAATTCTCTTTATACTCAAAATTAGAGTTAACCATGTAGGCTGAACATCTCGATGAGATCGGGCGATGTAGTTGTGAGGCCCGGGCCTAGATAGCGTTTGGTTCATAATTTAGGTTTGCCCTCGCGTGGGTCAATTTGTGCGCTAGTCACGCTCAACATACGAGCGCTCGTTTCTGATCTCAGTATCGATCGCCTCGTGCATGCAAGCCTACGAGTCTTTTGAGCAACATCTTGAACTCCTTGAGGTTAATGATCGAGATGTTCATCAGTACAGCACGATAGAAGCTGAGCTGGTATCGAGAAAGATGCCTAGCATTCTTGGAACGAGCAAATGGCACCGCTCGAGAGGACAGCGATCTATATTCCAATCTTGATGTCCAGTTTTCCGGTCACTTGAGAGAAAAGTCTAACAAGACAACCAATCAAAGCCTAACTTCGAGAGAGTAAACTTGATTTCACGTCTCATCAAATTGGCACCAGAACATCGTAATTTGTTGAGTTTGATAATACATGGACAGTAGACGTGAAGATGTCGAATAATGAAATGTCCACTGCCCAAATTTTCGCTAGACTCTGACTAGGCGAAATGTTGGTAACTCTTTGACGTACAAGTTAGGGCCTGTAGTTGGTTAGATAAAGTTCCCTTCTAGTATAACGGGTTTTTTGGTGCAAACTAACTCAGTGAATGCTATCGACTATTCAATCTGTCTATCGAAAACCAGGACCTTTCTGCAGTAGTTTCACGACCGGATGCTAGAAAAAAAGTGACTGCAACCCTTGCACGAATAATCATGGGGCAGGGTACTAATCTCTTTGTTTCTGTAGGTTGCAGTTTAAAATCATTGGATTTTGCGATTGAACGTGCTTCGAATCCAATCGGATGTGCTCACACTCATGCAGTTGTTCGAAAAGACTAATCAGCCTGAATTTCAAGAGGCATACCATTCGATCGTCAAAGGGTCTAGAGATGCTGATTCATATCACTGTCAAAGAGGACGCTACAATTGATAATCCCGATGTGGAATTGAGGGTTCAATGACGAAATCGATTTCAATTAAGGAGACCAGTGGAAATCAAGCTTCTGGTTGAGCATCTTAATTTATGTAGCCAGCTTTGGTTTGCGGATATCATCAATATACCGGTCGAACCAAATTTGAGAAACCTTGGTCAAGCACTATTGATTAATGAAATTCTTTTAACAGCTCAACTAAACTAGTGGACCAAAGGGGCTAACTAATATATAGCATGAGTTTTAGCTCTAACTGGAACGGAGGTTTGCATAGGCCGCGAACATTAGATGTAGATACAACTCGATCCTTCCAGTTGGTCTTCGTAACGCTTCAATAATGGCTGCACACTTTCCTCGAGGAACTCGCTCACCTGGAAGGGAGCACAGCCGACATAAGTGGACGGGTCTAAGATCTGATCCATCATGCCCACGATGGGCTCAAAGTATTTGTCATTCTTGACACGGTCTATCAGGTCGTTCGGCTTGCCCTCCATTTTGACGCGAATTGTTGCCTCATGAGAAAGTACCCGAATCCTCTCATGACATTCCTGTCTGTCGCCACCTTTGGCCACCATGGCAACAATAATGTTCTCGGTAGCCATGAACGGCAGAAACTCGCGGAGATTTTTGTCTATCACAGCCTCGTATACCACCAAACCCTCAGACACATTCTGCAGTGTTATAAGGATTGCGTCCACAGTCAAGAAAGCATCTGGTATTATGATGCGTCTATTGGCACTGTCATCAAGTGTCCTCTCCATCCATTGAGTTGAGGCAGTGAAATGAGCGCTCTGTTCGTACATGAACAAGTTCCTCGCTAGAGAACAGATACGCTCGCAACGCATAGGGTTGCGCTTGTAAGGCATAGCGGACGAGCCCACCTGGGTCTTGTCAAACGGCTCCTCGATCTCTTGCTTGTGGGCTAGAAGTCTGAGGTCTGTGCAACACTTGTGTACTGCATCACCCAGTAAAGCCAGCGCCGACAAGATCTGCACATCGTCAATTCGCGGATATGTCTGGCCAACAACAGCTGCCGATTTGGTGAAGCCGACCTTGTCCGTAACCAATTGATCCAAAGCTCTCACCTTTGCTCGATCTTGTCCAAACAGTTGCAGAAACGACGCTTGTGTGCCTGTTGTGCCTTTGCATCCTCTGAACTCGATGTCCTCTCTAGCTCTCTCAATAGCTGTGAATGCTTTCATCAGATCACGGATCCATAAGGAGGTGCGCTTGCCCACCGTAACTGGTTGAGCTGGTTGCATGTGTGTATAGCCCAGGCAAGGTAAGTTCTTGTACTTCTCGGCAAAGTCAGCGAAGCGTTTGATGCAGCGGACCAATTTTGGAAGAATTATATCTATGGCGTCTCGAATAACAATCTGATCAGTGTTGTCTCCAACAAAACAAGACGTGGCACCTAGATGAATAATGCTGGCGGCCTTGGGGCAGTGGTTGGCAAAATCGTGGATATGGGCCATAACATCATGCCTAATTCTCGTCTCTTCCTCTTGGACATAATCAAAGTCAATATTCTCTATGTTGTCTGTCATTTCACGGATTTGCTCGTCCGTGATATTAGTCAGACCTAGTTCTCTCTGAGCCTCTGCCAGGATGACCCAGAGACGTCGCCACGTGGTAAACTTTTTTCGCTCACCAAAGTTCTCTCGCATCTCTTTGGAGGCATAACGTTTGCTCAAGGCAGTTTCATAATCTGTATAGTTGGCTTCCATATTCAAGGACTATGTATGGTCTTGGTGAATAAAAATTATCATACGCTTCTATGGAGTTTAGATGATGAGTCAAATAGATTGATGACTCATGTGAGATTTTTGTGCCTTCATGAGATCTGTTGTTCACATATGTGAGCTTAAGCTTCAACTATGTTGAAACTCACTCGCTGCGAAAGCTAATATATTACAGGAGATTTTGATCTTTCGGCTTTGTGTGGCATTGAGCTAGCGGATGCTCTACATTGTTCCATACTACGGCGTGCAGCGTTCGGGCTAGAGGCAATTAGTACTTGGTAACAACGATCTCGATCTAAAAAGATTTGGCGCCAATCGTGTACCACGATGGATTGGATCGAAATCAGCCCAGCGATGATACATATGTACACAACTGTTTATAAGTCTGGATCTACTGGAGTAGCGACAAAAGCTTGAATCTCTTGTGACAATATGCCGGCGTTAGCTTGAAACCTCTGACTTTTTCGCGATGGCAGATAGAGAATTTTATATCCTCTGACAATGGCCTTTGCTCAGCTTTCGTGAGACTCAGCCTTGTAAATCAATCTACAAGGGCGAAAAATGACATTCACACCCGTCGAGTACATACGATTTTTCTGATTCAAGCTATCGCGCATCCAATCTTATCGGTCATTGTTACCAGACGAGCTAGACATCATGGATACAATCTAAAGAAGTCCGTTGCAGCTCTCTATCCCTTTGACTTGTTATCGCGATTGAATTCATTGTAGTGTCAGAGCATAAGGTTGGTTTTGCACGTGAGGTTTCGAACCATTATCTTCATGGTCTCCATACAATCGGGTCGTCTGAATAGGCTCGAGGTGAGATCTTCGTTTGTTACAACGTAGACAATAAGCAATTCTTTACCCACAGATTGGTTTACTCTCTGTGCTGCCTGGAGTGATCGCCAATCAACACCCGCCTTGACTCGGGATGCGACATTTTGAAGCTCGTGAATGATTTTGATTCCGTAGTGTGCATGATCAATGGAGGGGCCTTGCTTGTACAGGAGGAAGTTAACACCATAATTCTCACCTGTCTTCACCACCCAGCCACGAGTCTTAAAGTAATGATAAACACCATATTCAATCGCGAAGTCTATGTTGTTGCTGTCTTTAGAAAAGCGACGGAATCTATCCCAGCAGTCCAATAGGTCTATAGGATCACCTGAGTTTGAGCAGATCTGGAGACAACCTAAGGCATAGCCCAGAAAGAATGCCTCATGCAGAGTCAGAACTTTTGTTGTAGGTTTGTCTTCAGAATCCTCAAACTTGTCGATGAGCAACTTGTCAAGTGGTCCGCGACGATCATCTTCTTTCCTCTTAGCGCTTGCAAGATCTTGTCCATAACATCCAAGTAATCTTAACTGTTCGCATTCCTCTGGAGTTTTCACTGTAACAAACTGTCCATCAATGTAATAGCCTCTGAGAGGAGAATCGTCTTCCATAGTCTGATGAATCTTGTTCAATTGTTTTGTATTTCGATTAGCTTAGTTTGCATGAAGCTCCACATGAGGCTGTGCGTAAGTGCAACCTCACCTGGCGTCCGATTTTTAGAGCGCTCAATGACATCTCACAACCAAGTCTCAGAATGTAACTTCTATGACACTGACTATATACGGGCTAGATTTCGGTGCGGGTGTATAGATGTTGTTTGTCAACTGAATGAGTTGTTTGTACTCAGAAGAGGTCTCCTGTTGCAACTCAAGTCTGGCTTCTGGTGCGCGTGCGCTGGTCAGTCCGCACGTGGCAAACCAGTTTCCCTGACAGATATGGTACAGTGGCAGGGCGTCCTCCTGGTAAAAATTATATCAGTTAGAATTTCTACGTCATACAGTAGCCAAAAGTATGTCCCTGGCTACCATTAGCCAAGCGACGACATCTTCAGTGGCCAACAGGTGGGAAGTATTCCAAGATCTACCCATTATCAGTCGCTTGGTGCGTCTGAATATAGTGGAGTTGGACAACTCAGACAAGCAGATACTGAATGAGTTAGTCTACCGATGTTGCAGAATTTTAACGCGTAGACAATCCGACGATCAGTCGAGTGTTTTGTTGATTGATACCATTGGATCCATAAATCCAATAAGGTTAGCGACAGTTCTCAAACGAGACAGCGCCAGACTTCGTCAAATACACGTTGTACGCCAGTGTAAGATTAACTCCACCTACGTCACTCTGAATGCATACCTCAAGAAAGAAACACACTTATCAGGACCCAAATTAGTTGTCATCTATCATGATGAATTCTATGTTATCAAAACTCTCAATTTCCTCAAAGAGATTCTTCCCTTCACCAAAAGTCAATTCATAATCGCGTTCCCGAGACTCGATAGGCAAGCTCGCGACGTTCTAAGCTTAATGCCGAGTAACCAGATACTGAGGTGCGACTTCGTAGTTAACAGGAGAGAGATTGCTCCAGCTCCCATCGACAGCTCTACGGACTCGTACCAGAGGCATCTGAATCAAATCTATTTTCAGAGACATACAAAGAACAAAAATCTGCCGGAGAGAATAGAAGGCGAGCTCAGAGAAGATGGATTGCACCTGCACATTCTTACTATGAAATCCAGCATCACCACAAAAGTTGGTCACGACGCTGTAGATGGCATGCGCCCTATCAAGCGACACAAGCCTGACCTTAACAACACAATTGCTTAGCCCTGTTTGAACATTCAGTTTATACCGATGTTCCTATAGTTTAGTGCTGTTTATTCCGAACAAAAGACTGGGACCTCAGAGCTGAAGTTTTTTTGCCTTCAAATATAGAGAGTCCACCACCTTGCCCATGTGTTGGATAGTCTCTAATGCAGATTCATATGTCTTGTCTGCCTCATTATTTTCAAATATAATCAACACACCTAACTCTTGATCTAGAATGCCGTCAAATTTTTTGTCCAAAATCATTTGTGACAGTTTCTTCTCAATGGAATCCTGAGGTAGTTTGATAATCTGGGCTATGTGAGCGACCTGAACTCGAGAATAAGGCTCAATGATCCGACAAAGATTTTGCTCCAACATGTCATCGTATAGTGTGTTGAGATGAGATCTAATGATCGGGTCGCCAACCAGCTGGGGTTCGAATTTCTTTAAAGATGCCTGGAAGTCTGCTAGGGAGCGCTTTTGACTTGCCTCGGCTATGCTCTTCATTGCTTCAATGTCGACGCCGCTGTAGTTAAGTGTATTCTTGGCTATGCATATTGCAGGTACGTCGCTAGCTTCATGGAGCATGATTTTGGATAGAAGCATATACTTGAGCGCTATCACAGCTTTAGGATGTTCAATACTGAAGTAGCCTTCGAATGCTTCATAGAAATAACTGAAGGCTGTTTTGAAGTCGCGCTCATCGGCAGCATGAAGAATACCAGATTGAAGATCAAGCTCAGCTTGCATCTTTGGTGGACAGTAGATGGCATTGGCCGTGGTCCTGGCTGAGGTGAGAGCGGCACGAGCCTTCTGCAAATTCGAAAGAGAATAATAGGTCTTGGATTCGAGCAGCTGGATCTCTACCAACAAGGACTTGTCATCCATTTTCTTCATCTCTTTCAGAAGCTCTGCAATGAGCTTGAGAGCGTCTGAGTACATTTTCGTGTCATAGTACAAGGCAATTAGTCTGATCTCAAGTGAATGCCTCAAGAAGGTACGTTTCTCCCCTTTGGCCCATTCAATGCAGTTCTGACACAATGACACCTCCTGGCCAGTTTTGGCATCCAAGTCAAGGAACATGTCAACCAGCTGTCTGACCAACTTTGCAGCCTTGGCCTTGGACATGTCAGCCAACTGAGGCCTGACATCGTGGATGAGTTTCGCAAGACTATCAGCGTCCTTGGAATTGGTGAGTTCCTTCGCCTTTGCTATGATGGAATCTTCGTTCATCTTGCTCGCAACTCCTGGACAGGGTGCTTTTGAGTTAAAGTTAACTGATATAGGTTATCGAAATCCAGATGACAGGTTGCCACAATCAAATGAGGTCGTGATAGATAGGTGTGGTGGAGGAACTCGAGATGGGCAAATAAGAATGAGCATTAAGTCTGTGGGTAAATAAGTTGCGCGCATGCACGAGCAGCGCAACAGTACTAGTGCGCTGACAACTGGCTCTACTGCTTTGTCGATTGAGCGACGGCATAAACTGCTACTCGCGCACGCGGGCGCCAAACGAACAGCGGGATCGAGCGTGAAGATATACGGATATGGACGGCTCTATCAGACTCACCCAAGCCCCGGTCATCGATTAACCTGTGCCGGAGAGAGTGTCTTCCTGTTGCATGCTAACTCTGATCTTCTCCGACTCTTCTTAGAAGGTGCGAGCGAACAACTGCTGTCTATTCCAGCTTGAAGTTCCGCCAATCATCGAGCTGAGGTGTATGCACTCGTAGCTTGCGTAATAACTCAATCCGCCTTACAGCGCCCCTGAATGTTGGTACCGGCTAGAATACCTGTCTTGTCTCTAATGCTATGATCCCTTCGTCTCGACCAACAAGTGTTGAGTGGTCGAGGTTGATTTCATATTTTATCCGCATGCTCGGAAATGAATGGAACAAAAGATCATAGCCAAGTCCCTTGAGTAGAACACAAATCGGGACCACTTCGCACGGGTCATCTGAGCGATCCTCTCACCTGCTGGTCGCACAGCAGCAGCAGCAGCTACTCAAGGGGGTAGAACATGCGCTCAGTGAGTGAGTCTTGTCATCACTGCAGTAGGTGCTAGGTGTTGAGAATTGTGTTCCTGAAGCCGGAACGACTCGGTGACTGAGAGTTCTGTTAGTCTGTCGCCTCTCTCTGTCTCTGTGGTATGTAGCATACCGTATGTCGCACCAGATGGATCAAGTCAGTGCGGGGGTTCGTAGGCCTGTTGCTGACATGCGCGTGCCGGCCGCTAGAGGAAAGGACTACGACGACAACAATAAACAAGATCGGGTGTGACGTCGTCGGCGGATAAATCATCATGAGCATTTCGCCGCCAACTTCCATGTGGCCGGACCGACCAGTTTGCCAGTCGATCTCGACAATTCCAGCAGCGCTGTTGATTGGTCGATGGCGAACTATGGGCCGCCTGACCGGTAACCACTCAACCGGTGGCCGCGACTGGCAGAGATTCCGCCGGCACGGCCGAAGTGATAAGTCCACCTCAGAGAAAAGGCGCCAGTTGGCGGTTGGCCGCGCCATGGCAGCTCACACCTGGACCTACCTCGAGCTCGGGCCGGCGACTCGCCTAGACTGACATTTGCGGACCTGCGCCATACGGGACGGCCCGTTGGCGACGAGCTTGCCAGCAACGGCGTGGCCTGTCGGGCGAAGGCGCCGCCCGCCGCCGGCACCAGCGGCGAGCGCGCAATGTGTGCGCTCCCCTGAAGTTGGCCGAGCGGGGCGGCCGAGCCGACGACGTCGCCACCGGCCCGGCCGCGTGTGGCTATATTTCTAGTGCGTATGCATGTGCTCGCCTGTGTGCGCAACCGTGCGCTTGCTAGTGTGTCACAAGCCGACAAGCGTCAAGCCTTGTGCGTGCGTGTGTGCGTGCGTCAACCAGTTCTCCTTAGGCGTGCGCGCGCCGACCACGACGACCGCGCCGCCTTTTTGGCCGCTCTCTTCTGCAATACCGCTGCTGCTGCTGCTGGTGGCGGCGTCGACGGCCGTGTGTGCGTCTGGAAGTCAGCGTGTAAACGAGCGGCTGGTCGTCGTCGTCGTCGTCGTCGTCGTCGTCGTCGTCGTCGCCGTTTTCGTCAATGTGCTTTTACTCTGAAAACGCATACGCACAAATATCCGAGCGGCGGCGGCGGTGTGCGCGCTGCTTTTGCCGACAACGCTGCTGGCTGGCCAAAATTCGTGGTGTGTGTCTCTCTCTCTATGAGCCTATCTGTCTGTGTCTGTGTGAGTATGACTGACTGAGTGAGCCCAAGCGGCCCGACGCCGGCAAGTCACTCGGCAATTCCATCACTTTCTATCTGCGGAAGTTGCCTCCATCTCCCTCCCTCGCCCTCTCTCGGAGTCACACAGACAGACAGACAGCCAGCCAGCCATACACACAGACACAGACACACACACTCACTGGCTTATTGTACAATTCCAAACAGACAGTCTCGTAGAGACATACGCTCGATAACTACCATATTACTGGGGGTCATCCTCTCCTTCACAACGTCCACCTCCCTTTAATACTATAGCTATTATTATTATCGTTGTAGTATCATTCAATACAGGTCGACCATCATATACATAAGATAAACATATATATATATATATACACACATATATATATATATATTCATACACACTAACAGAGAGTTGGACACACGAGATATATTATATATAAACTATAACACGCCGCTCCTACAGTTGTTTGTCCGATCAACCTGAACAAGGTCGATACCAAAACACCGATCACACACCAATACCGAGACACTATCAGGTGCATACACACGGGAAACAGAGACGAGAGTAGTATTCTGATCGCAAACCCGAAGCCACCCTACCTAACTTCATTCAGTACAACCAATTCACTCGCAACTCCCATTGGACACAATTATCTGATCACTATACTGCGCAATGGATTCCACAAATCCTCAGACACAGCCGCAAACACAAGTGCCTCCCCAACAGCATCTACAGCAACAACAACCACCACCAACAACACCCCAACAGCAACAGCAACAGCCACAACCACAACCACAACCCCCTCTTCATCAAATGCACCCCACCCATACGCAACATCATTCAATGCATCACCAACATGCAACACACCAGAGACCATTGCAGCCTGGTCCTAATCCAGCACAAGCGCAACAAATTCACCACACCCACATACATCCAGGCCAACATGCTCAAGCCCCATTTCAACAGATGCAATACCCACACATGCACACTTTCAGCAGCGCCCGTATCACTATAATAATGTCTTCAGCCCAAATCATCAAATGTATTTCCCTTTTCAGGTCATGCATCAACACTCACAGGTCCCAAACTATGCAGCACAAGCCCCCTTGATGACTGCTAATACAGAATTATCTAATGCGGCTCAGCGTACTCGTGAACTAGTTCCCAGAGAGAAGAAAACTATCACCATTAGAGATCCGAATACAAAAAATATTGTAGATTTGTCTGAAATATCTTCGCCAAGCTCAACAAAGCCAGCATCTAAAGTAGCACCAACTCAGCAAGGTCCAGCAACTATTAGAGCCCCAACTGTGACCAATGCCACTTCTGCGCCTGCAACAGCAGCGGAGGCTCTCAAGAAGAATAACTCTCTAGCTTCGCCTAATGCGAGCCCTACTACCAATTCAGTGACAACAAAAGCAAATGAGTCGTCTAGTACAGCTCAGCTGCCAATACAAAAGTTACTGCAAAAGGTATCGGAAGACACGGAAAAAGATAAGCAACAACCTACTGCTACGAATACTTCGAGCACCACCTCAGCAAGAACAACCGTGACAACTTCCAATGTTAAACTAGGTCCCTCCACAATTCCCGGAGCGTCTATTGAGCCAACGAAGCCGCCCTTATCTGAGCCTTCAAAGACGGAAGGTTCCCCGGCACTCGCCCCAGTATCGGCTGCAAAATCAGCCACGAGTTCATCAATACCACAGTCCAAAGAAAGCTCCCTAAAAAGTGCTACAGTGCGAACCCCATCTCCTACGCCGACACCAACGACGAAGCAATCACCCAAAGTCACGCCCACAAAAGTCAAGACCACTTCAGATAATGCCAGTGTTGACCAAGAGAAACTTGCTCAAGTCGAAGGGGTTGTTGAAAAAACATCCAGCGACACCTCACCATCACAAGTTGAGGCTACCGAAGAAAAGGAACCTAAACCGACTACTATCAATGGTGGGACTGAAGAGGCTCGACTCGGACAGAGCGATGTAGAAACTGAAAAGAAACTAGTTTCGTCTGGAGTTTCTGTTGATAAGGCTGAAGGGGACAACAACGGCAGTACGAAAGAAGTTGAGGTGGTCGCTGAAGAGTTCAAATTGAAATATGAACCTGACCAATATAACCCTTACTCCAACAGGACCGGCAGAAAGAAGTATAGTATTGATTTCATGATGGATGTTTGCGAAAAGGTATGCAAGCTAAGTGTATTCGACAGTGCCAATCAAGACAATAGTATGGACACTTACTCTCTCAGTCAACAAATTGATCCGTTTCAGCCTGGATTCAGTGTTAAGAACTATTCTCAATCAATCAGACAGACTGATCAATCTCGTCGTCAAAACCAACAAAATTATAGTGGTAGGAGTAGTGCTGGACAAGAGAGACAGCGTAAGGTCATATGCTCAGCTAGCCTGACCAACGAGGTCGAACTCAAGACAGTTGAAAACCCTTGGAGACCTGATAGAGAAGTGCAAATTGAGAAGCCTTCCGAAGAAATTGAACTCGAAAGTATCAAGAAAAAGTTTAGATCCATACTGAACAAGTTAACTCCAAATAACTTTGATAATTTGAAAACAAAAGTTACAGAATTGCAAATAGATACAGAGGAAAAGCTGGGCCAAGTCATCGATATAGTATTCGCGAAAGCTTTGGCTGAACCTGGTTACTGTACCCTCTATGGACAGATGTGCAGTCATCTGAAGACAATATCAGCAGGAAATATCCATTTTGGTAATACTCTATTGAAAAGATGTCAAAGCCAGTTTCATTCCGACATATACAGCGGCCTCAACAAAGAAGAACGCGAGAAAGAGATCGAAAACGAGCAAGATGTCCTATGTCAAGGAAGATGATGAGTGATGCGCTTTATACGAGGAAATGTTCGCATGTAGGAAAAGGGGTCTAGGTCTTACAAATTTATAGGCGAGATATACAAAATAGGAATGTTGAACGATTTGATCATGTTCGAGTGCATTCAGCGCTTATTGAGCGAAGCTTCCGAAGAATCGATGGAGTGCCTATGCGATCTTCTGGTGACGATTGGTGCTAAATTAGATCAGTCATGTAAGAATAATGCTAAAGAAGAAAGAAAAGCTCAGAGAAATCAACCCGTTAAGAACGCCTATCAGCAAGGAAGAACTATAGCAACAGTTCTTGCACAACAGAAGCCTATCCCAGAAGCATCCCTAGATGATGTTTTTGATCAGTTACATAAGATAAGAAAGAACAAAGATCTTCCAATCTCGTTGAGGATAAGATTTAAATTATTAGACGTTTGTGAGTTACGCGATAAAGATAATTGGCAATCCGCTAAAACTAAAGATAGCAATCCCAAGAAAATCGAGGAAATACATAAGGACTTTAAGGACAAGCAGGAGGCAGAGAGACAACGCGTTGCTATGGGTCCACGTCGTAGCCAGGAAGGACGTCGTGGTCTAGGCCATTCAAGTGGTTCATCAAGTCAAATTAGTTCGTTAGCAAATGAGTCAGGTGGCAATAGGAGCGCGAACATACACGCCTCAGCCTCAAGTCATTCGATACGTGATCATTCAATAGATGACAATATGAAGCATAACCATAGTGATTACGATAGCAAACTTCACCAACAAAACGCTCAGAAATTCATACACATGATCAATTCTAACAAGGCCTCGACAAACCAGAGCGACAAGACCACCGGGTCTGGATCCGCGGAAGTTGCTCTGAGGCCGACCAGCTTCATGCATCGTCCAGGTGCGGTAAGAGTGGGAGGTGTGAACAACACTCAGAGGTCTTCGCCAAGCTTAGCGAGCGGCGCTCAAGCCAACACAACTGCCACCGGCACAGTGACCGCCAACGCAGTGGCCGATGGCTTTACCGTCTCACGAACAACTAACAGCACCGCAACAGATCGTAAATGAACTGCTGAAGATGTGTGCTCCATTGTAAATAAATGGAGAGATCATGGAAGAGAACTCAGTTGCGAACATTAGAGAAGAGAGAAAGTAGATTTTTGCGGCGAGGTCTTCCGGATCGACTATATTAGTCGTAGTTTTATCATTCTGTAGATCTCAACCCTGTCTGGCTCCGGTTCATCAATCTCCTCTGGGCGGTCACACTAGTCAAAAGGCAGACTCGATCTGCGGTTCGCAGTCAGTGCGACGTACGGAAAGTGAACTGAGGAATGCCGCAACCTCGGAGAGGGTTGTGGCTCGACTCTCAGGGGGTGGAGCGGAGGCGATGAAATTATTGTTGTTCGTCGTTGCTCACTGGCCTGACGACCAGTACGAGCCGAGTCAGCGCCTAAGGCCACTTTCCGACTCAAGCTCGTGGCTACGTCGCCGGCCAAGGATGCTCGCAGTCGGCTGCGAGAGGGTCAACTGAGTGGCACAACCAGAGGCACCACGACCACCACGAGGAGATTTGAATTATTCGTTGTCTAACACTTTTATTCATCAGCCAGCCTTTGATGAGCTCTCGAGCGTGCCAGCAGAGTTGGGGAAGCGCACGAGCCTGTCTCGAGCCATTGGTCGCCCCTGGCCCCTCGCGGCGAAATCAAACGCGAAGGCGGCCGCCTCTTGTGAAGCCGGCGGTCTGTCGATGCGTCGGACCGGCGAGTTGTCGAGTGTTTCAGCCGATCGAGGCGGCGACGGCGGCGGCGGCGGCGACGGCGGCCCAGGCAGATGTGCCCATCGAGTTGGCCAACACTTGCGATGCTGGGCCGAGTGAGCGCGAGCACGGGCGCGCGCTCACTCTCACTAATCACGCGCACTTCCAATTCTATAATCTCTCATGACGGACACCATCATAATCAAGCGACGCCGCGGCCGACGCCGATGTTGAGGCCGCGCCTTGGGTCGAGTCGGCGTCGGTGGTTGTGGTGGGCTCGAGCGGCGCTGTTGGTGAGGAGTTGCAGAGAGGCGCCGGCGTCGGTGTGGAAGTTATTGCGCACTTTCGTGCTACCGGCGCCTAATATGCATATGCGCACGCGTGGGGCGCGTCCACTGGGAACCCACGAGCGGGTCGAGGCCGTCGCTCTGGCTCTTCGTAGTGGTTTGCAGTGGCGGCGGCGGCGGCGGCGGCGAGACAAACTGATTAGTGTGTTTTGAGAGCTCGCTGACTGGCCGGGGTCGTTGGGCCGTCCGGCCGGTCGGCGAGTCGGTGAGTCGGTGTCCTGGAGAGCAACAAGTCATCTCGGTGGCTCAGCTCACAAGTGCCGCCCGGCCGACCGTCCGCCCGCTCGCCCGTCCGCCCGCCCGCCTTCTTGTCGTCAGAAGGTCCGCATTGATTGGCGACGCGCCAGCAGGTTATAATTTTGGCCTAGCTCTCGATCATTTATTGTGCTGCGAGTGTTTGGATTGGCGCGCACTTTCCCTTGTGATTATCATTATTAGTAGCGCGAGAGTGCGCTTGCTGGCGCGCGCGCGCCTCGTGTTTTTGTCCTCGTGCGAGCGGGCGCCCGACGCGAATCTGAATAATGGCCGTCGGGAGCGAAAAATTGAATTCAAATCTCTCGGGGCCGCGCGACGGCGTTTGATAACTGGGACTTGTTGCTCTCAGCGCCGACCGGTCGAGTCGGCAAAGAGGACGACTTTGGCGACGGCGGCGACGGCGACCACGAACACGGCGACCACGACCACGACCAAGACCCCGAGCCGCACGAGCCGCACGAGCGGCAGCACGACGTCCGTTTGTTGTATAGCTGGCGATGCTTTATATTATTTAGTCAATTTGGGCCGCGGCGGGCGCGAGTCGGGGCCGCGCTTGAGCTGCAAATAAAAGAATATGGATGGAAGAAAGGAGATTCCATCGGGCGCGCGCCTTTCGGGTTGATATTTAAAAGGAATCAGCCGCCGCCTCCGACGCCATTGGACTGAGGCCAGGGCTTTAACTATTTTCATCATCATCATCATCAGCATCAGCAGCAGCATCGGCTCTCCCCTCTCGCGCCGGCGATCTGGTGGTCGTCGCGCCCGTGCTCGTCTTGGTCCACGGCGACGACGGCGACGACGGCGACGACGGCCACGATGACCACGACGACGAACGGGCTCGAGTTTAAAGTTCCATTTGCGACTGCGCATTGTCGAGCACTTGCTCGTTCTCGCCCGATTACTGGTCGCCAACTCGCTCGCTCGCTCGCTGTATTCATATCAACCAGAATCACTCGCACACAACAGGCCGATGGAAGGCGAGCGATAAGACGCCAGATCGGTGGGATAGCGGCGCTGATGAGAGGCTATGCGGCGGTGGTCAGCTCTCCGGCTCGGGCCGGCCTCACGACCACTCCGACGGCGGCGGCGGCGGCGGCGGCGGCGGCATTCAAGGGTTGAGCCACAGAGACGCGCACAGAGGGACGCAGACGAGTGAAGACAATGCGGCCGCGGACGCGCTTCGCCGGCTCGCCGGCTCGACGGCTCGGCGACGGCGGCGCCCCGCCGACCAGGCGAGCGGCCGAAGAGGAAAGAGTAATGGGAATGCAAATTCAAGATCGTGTGCACGAGCCGGGCCTGCGTTTTATTGTTTGTGTTTGGCCGGCGCTCTGGGGCAGCCCCTTGTTCGCGCGGCGGCCGCGCTCTCTCTCTCTCTCTCTCTCTCTCGAGTCGCCAAAGAGTGCGCCCGTGAGCAATGGAGCTCGCGAGCGACGGACAACCAGAGCGCGCCGGCTTCTGCTGCTGAGCTCTCAAACAAGTTGCTCGGCCACGCTCAGGCCGAGCAAATATTCACACAGACCTTCACACAGGCCGACTCGAGGCGGCCACTTTTTCGCCACTCTTTCGGCCTCTGTGGCGCGCTCGCCTCCAGCCAAGCTGATCATTTTTTGCACGCGCCGCCGTCTCGTACCTGTGCGAGCGAGGAGGCGGAGGCGCTCGCACGCGGCCGGCGCTCTCGCGCGAGCTCGTCCGAGCTCGTCCCTTCACCTTCACCTTCACCTCTGCCTTGGCCTCAAGCGCCGGCCGGGCCACAGGCAGAGAGCGCGCCACAGGCCGCAGACACCTATACCTTTGCAGTTGGAACTGCGCCGGCCACGCCGACTCGGCGCCACCCCTATGAGTCCAGACGCGCGCGCCGATTCTCATATTTTCCCAGCCTCAGAACTCATCACTCTTCTGGTCGGCGGCCGCGGCGCCACTGCCACTCGGCGGCCGCGCACAATGGGCTCACTCGAGTGGCTCGCTGACGGCGCGCGCTGATCGCATTGGGCGCGAACTGGGCGGCTCACCTGAGCGAGCGAGCGAGCGAGCCAGCGATTAAAGTGGCACGAAATCGACAGATTTAAACATCTCGCGCGCACGAACGGCCCACGCGTCCGATCGGTGCGCGCGGATCTAAAGGGGCGCTGGGGGCGAGCGACGACCGCGACCACGACGCCGGCCAAATGAAGAAATTCTCCGCCGCTCAACACAGTTAAATTTCACACGTCGACCCTGGCGGCGAGCAAATTGGCGACTCGCGAGCTCGCGCCGGCCACTCCCTCGAGTGCGTCGGCGTCGGCGTCATCTAGAGCGCTAGAGAGCTCGCTAGCGCGCGCGCCCGCGGGAAACCGACACACACACACAGAGACAAAGAGGCGGCGGCGTGGGCGCTTTGTCAAGGTGGGGGCGCTCACCTGAGCGGCGCTCGGCTATAAAACTGGTGGCCGAGTGGAGCCAGTGCGAGGAATTCTATTTAACTAGCGCGAGCTGTCTGGTGTTTGGGTGAATCAGAGTGACGTTGAGCGCGCGCGTGGGCCAGCAACAGCGAGTGAGAGCGAGTGAGAGAGAGAGTGATTGGCGCGCGAGCCACCGATCCCAAGGTGAGGCTCGCGCGGGGCCGCGACGACGGAAACGCAGAATCAACACGAGCCAAACGAGCGGCCCAGAGGCCAACTCTTCCTCGCGTGTCGGCACGAAGAAAGGCGGCGGGCCAACATGGCGACGTTTATATGTTGTCGTCGCGCTGGAGCGCGCAAACTCCAATGTGTGTGTGTGTGTGTTTAAAATAAAGAGGAGCTCGCGAAACGAGACCGCTCGCCGGCTCCCTGTGGAATGCAATAAGCAACTCTCGGGCGCATTGTGTCGCTCGAGCGTGGCCGTCCGCGAGTGTCAATAGCGCCGCCGCCGCTCGCCCACGCGCTCGAGCCGGCGAGTCGAGCGACACGACCGCAAACAGCCACCGAATGTGTCCCCTTTCTGGCGAGCCGAGCGGGCCGAGCGGGCCGAGCGGGCCGAGAATGTGCGCGTGATTGATCTCTTTGGCGAGCGAAAAGTTTTGGATCGAGCGCGCGCCGAGCCAGAGCCAAGGCCCCCCAAACGCGGCAGCCGGTTAGGGTGTCGCGCGCCGCCGGCGCTCATAATGATAATCAAAGCGGCGCGCGCTCTTGATTATGGTGGCCGTGGGCGCGCGCAGTGGCGCTTCGTTATTACTGTCGAAATGGCGAAATCATTATCATTTCGAGGGTCGCGCGGCGAATGTGAGAAAGTGCTGGGGTTGGTATCATTTGGAGCGGCCGGCCGGGCGGCCAGTGGGCGAGGCGCGCCGAGTGCGCCCGCGAAAGGCGAGAAAACCAACACACGCACACACGCGGAGCCGACGACGAGCGGCCGCGGGCCCGCGTCACCGGCCGAGTGTCGGTGATGAGGGCCGTCGGGAC
This sequence comes from Boswellia sacra, assembly GCA_013180625.2. Classification (NCBI taxonomy): domain Eukaryota; kingdom Viridiplantae; phylum Streptophyta; class Magnoliopsida; order Sapindales; family Burseraceae; genus Boswellia; species Boswellia sacra. The sequence goes on from SNVD02007721.1 coordinate 20,298, forward strand.
TGAAAAACAATCAGCGGCCGAAACGCAAGTGCCCAATTGGAATCGAGCGCCGCTCGTGGTCGTGGCCGCGGTCGTCTTGCTTCGTTTGCATCCTCGCAGTCGCCGGCGGCGGTGCACAGATTTGATTTGCGCCCACTCAAAACGCGCGCGCTAATTTCTCTCTGTCCATCGTCGTCGTCGTGGTCGTCGTCTTCGTCGACTTATTATATATTTTTGGCCACCACCCCACGCGCGCGCGCACGCTTTAGGTGGGAGAAATTCCTCGAGGAGCTCTTTAACTAGCACTTTGCACGACGAGCTGCGCCGGCCGACTGACTGGAGAAGCGGCGGCGGCGGCGGCGGCACACAGACGCAAGTGCGTCGGCAAGTGCCACTGGCCGAGACCGCGACGAGGCCGAGCGAAAACAACGACCACGACATCAACATCAACCTCAACCTCAACAGCAACAGCAACAGCAACAGCAACAGCAACATCAACAACACCATCGTGAGCGCGCCAGAGAAAGCGTGAGACACGCACACAAGTGGGCCGCTCGTGGACGCGGCCAAAAATGCGCGCCTAAATCATCAAAAGTGGGCCCCCGCGCCGGTCGCCACTTTTGTTCCGTACGAACGACTGGCGCGCACTCGCTCGCCGCCACCGCGCGGCTCTGGCGCACTCTCGCCCACGAGGCGCAACTGGCCACTGTGTGTCGCCCTTTTTGTTTGACCAAACTCGCGCGCCGTCGCCGTCGTCGCCGCCGCCGCCGGCGCCACCGCCAGCCACAGGTTGTAATTTGAGGTGCTCCAGATTCGCGCGTCGCCCCGGCTTCAGCGGCGGCGGCGACGGCGGCGGCGGCGGCGGCGGCGGCGGCGGCGGCGCCAAAGTGAAAGCTCATTTGCGAGTGTCGGCAGTCGAGATAAATTGGATTCTCGGCCCGACTTCGGCGCGCTCGTAACGGGCCCGCTCACGCTCTTCACCTTTATGAACTCGCGCAGGTCGTCGCGCTCGTTGGCGCCGACCGATCGGCGATAAAGTGGCCGCCCGACGCCAGGCCGACTTTCGGCCGTCGACAGGCGCGCACAGGAAGTCGGCCTGTCGCTCTTATCGAGAGCCGATCGGCGCCGGGCCTCGGCCACGTCCGCACCGTTGCATCTGTTTATTTATTTATTATTGATTCAGATTAGGTGCCAGCGGCTGGTGGCACCTCTGAATCAAAGAAGTGCGGCTCAGTTCCCAAGCTTGCCAACTGGTGGGCGATGGGAGCCGCCGACCCAGAGCGTCGGGCCGCCTCTGCTCAAACGCGCGCACATGCAGACGCCCATGCAGATGCACTTCCACTTCCACTTCCACATGCTAACTCGCACTCGAGTAGGCGCACAAAGCCGCGGGAAAGTTATAATGGCGCGAGCGCGCGATAAGAACAATAATAATAATAATGATAATAATAACAAGCAGAAGGCCGGCCAGTGGGTCGGCCGGCTTCTGCTGGCCGAGCGGCTTGCGAGCGCGAGGGAGGAGCCGAACGAGTGAAAGTGCGCGCGCACAAAGCCGGCGCCACTCCAATGGGCCGGCCGCGGCGAGCGGGATGAGGCCAGAGGCGGCGAGGGCCAGAGAGATTGGCGGCCAGGCTTGAGAGTGGGGCCGGGCCGATGCAGAGGAAGACATTGGAGGCGGTGGTGGTGTTTGTTATAGCCGGGGCGCGCATCCGCGCACTAACTCAAGTCCGCACGCACGGCCGGCGGCGCGCCTGCAACGGCGCCGCTCAGGCCCCACTCACTCAAGTGGCGCCCGTGAGCCACGACCACGACCACGACGACGACGACAACAACAACAACAACATCTACTACTACCCGCAGTGCCACTGGTTCGAGGCGCGACCACGACCGAGGGCTGAAGCCAACCAGTGAGAGCCAAGAAACAGAGAGAGAGAGAGAGAGAGAGAGAGCGCGCTGCGAGTCTCGGGAACAACGGGGGGATCAGCGAGCGCTCGGCTTTGCTAGGCGCCCGTGAATTTTGTGCTGCGCGCGCACCCGCCCGATCGCCACCACGAGCTCGGGCGCCACCACCACAGCGGCGGCCCATAGGAATGCAGCGGCCGCTCGGCTGCAGCGGCACTACACCACCTCAAGGAGGTTGCCGCCGATTGTTCGGCGCCACGCGAGCGCGCGCTCGTGCCCATCGGCCGCAACAAGTGAGCCCGCCGCAGGCTGGGCGCGGCCCACTCCGGCCCGGACACGCCCGCCGCGTGTCGCGCGCCCCGCTGCCGAGCTGGGGCGCCCTTCCGCTCCATTGGCCGGCAAGGTGCACGTGGGCGTGGGTGCGGCGGGACGGCTGCGCGCGCAACTCTTGGGCACGAGTGCGAGCCCGCGCGCACGAGCTGAAGCCGTGGCCGACGGGGACGAGGTGATGAGGACGAGCGCGCGCGCGCGCGCGCGCCAACGTCGCCGAGGCTGAGGCGGCCGCTGAACGCGAGGCCAGAGCCAAAGTCGAGGAAGCGAAGGAGTAGGAGCGCTCGAGCCTCGGATAGCACACAGATGAGGACAACGGCCGTCACCGGTAGCAACACATCACAGCAACATCAACAATAGGCAACAACAACGCCCTTCTTCCCCGCCGACGACCAGCCTCAGTCGCCAGGGGCCGGCCGAGAACAACGACCGCAACTACAACAACAATAACAACATCAAGAGCAACAACATTTGCAACACCCACAACAGAGTCAGCGCGAGCTCGAGCCGAGTCGTCTAGATGAGCGGCCGTCGAGTTCAGATCTCATCGCGAGGTCCACGCGTGCACTCAATTAACTGACAAGTCACACCTCGCGTCGTGGTGTCAAGTGGCGAGCAACAAGTCGGCGCTCGAGCGAGTGAGTACCCGCATCTCGAGTGGTACGCGAGCGGACTCGCTAATCAGCAGCCAGAAATTGAGCGCGAGCCAGTGAGCTACTGCAAGAGAGAAGCACAGGAAGAAATACACTCCAAGCCAGGCAACCGAGTGGAAGCGCCACAAACTCGCAAGATGCAAGATCCCGTCTACCTGGGCGACGAGCACGTGCTGAGCCGCATGCTGGCCAGCGAGACGCGCCAGGAGATGGACAACTATTTCGAGACGCGCGTCCAGCGCGACTTCACCGAGAACGACCGCCGCGAGCTGGCCATTTGGATGCGCGACGTGTGCGTGGCCGAGGAGTGTCAGCCGGATATCTTCCCGCTCTCCATGCTAATTGTTGACCGATTCTTATCATTTGTTAGAACCAAGCGCACACAACTCCAACTGCTCGGCTCGGTGGCGCTGCTGCTGGCGAGCAAACTCCGCCAGACGAGCCAAATCCCGGCCAAGCACCTCATCTACTACACGCAAGATCTCATCACACTCAACGAACTGCGCACTTGGGAGCTGTTCGTGCTGACGACACTTAAATGGGACTTAGCATTAATAACGCCCGTCGACTATCTCGACATCTTCATCAAGCGCATGAAACTGACCGACGAGCAAATGATTAGTGATATCGAGGAGGCGGCTCACAAGATGATTGTCGAGTGCTGTCTAGGTAAGTGCGCTTAATTAGTGTTGCTTTGCGACACTCTCGCGACCAAACTGGCGTCGCTCGATCACACCGCCGCCACCTCCACGATCACAACCTTAACCTCGATCATAATCTCCACCTAAACCACCTGGCACGCACAGAATACAGATACTCCCTCTACTTGCCCTCCATCATCGCGTGGGCGTGCCTGATGCGCGCCATGGAGGCGTGGCAGCTGACCAGCGAGCACCTGCACCTGACGACGAGCGTGGTGGCGAAGGAGGCCTACAACTACGTGCACCAGGCCACTCGGCCCAGTTGCCAGGGGCAGCGCGCGCTCGCCACGGGCCCGCGACACCAGACGGGCGCCTGTCAGCCGGCGGCCCACACGCACAACAACCAGCACCACCCGCATCACCACCAGCCCCACCACAACCACAACCACAACCACAACCACAACCACAACCACAACTTCAGCCACAACCACAGCTTCAGCCACAACCACCTCCACGCGCCCACGCCTCCGGTGCAGCAGCGAGCTTGCCACCGGTACGGCGCGCGCATGTCCGACGGCCTCAACCATCACGTGCTCACCGCCAATCTGGCGGCGCTCGAGTGGTGCTGACCGCGACCGGAAGTGGGCGCGCCTGTAAATATTCACCTCCAGTGGATCTCGTCCGTTTTTATCTTTCATCGAGCAACAAATAAAGAGCCTAATAAAGCACAAGGATCAAGTTTCTCTCGTCGTGTCGTAGCCTAAACACAAGCGAACAAATGACGCCGCTGGTGCCGAGTGGGCGATTGCAATCGCCCACTCAAATGGACCCAATATCGCACACCACCTTGCGCGCCGGCGATATTCTTCGTCGGCGATCGAGCGACTAAGAGTGCGCGTGCCGTCTGCCGCCGCACGCAAGTGTCCGCCGGGTCAGCGTTCCTACAAGCGAATAACTCACTCACCTGGCACCTGCGCGCGACATTAATTGCTTTCTGCTTCTGTTTGGTTTCCGAGCAGCCTCCGCGGCCATCCCCTGGAGGCGCACGGCAACGCGCCGAGCGACACAACCACGAATGCCACCATCAAGATGCCGGCCAGACGCGCGGCCAATGCGGATGGCCGCGAGGCGCTACAAAGTGCATGTGCGACAGCCATTTAACTCGCCACGCTAATAACAAGTACTTAAGCGCTCAGCACCACACTCGCGGGCGTTCGCCCGCCGCCCGCCCATACCCTTGAACAGACTCTTGCCTGTGGCCTGACTCGTTAGCAGATGGAAACATAGTTGCAGTCTAGATTTCCAACAAGAACAAAAACCTCGCCACAGCGCAGCCGAGTCGCTGGCGTCGCCGTCGCACTCGATACCTCAGTGCGCGCGCGCCGTGTGACAAATTGCGCACACCTGCGAGCCAGCGATCGGCCGGCCGAGAGAGCAAGTGACTGACTGAGCTATCATTCTGCTGCTCGAGCCACAGTGGTCCGAGTTTAGTGGAGATACTTTGCGAGTGGCGCCGATAAGGAGCGTAGAGAGAGCCCAGAATGAACACCGACTGCGACCAGAGAAAGAAGTGGAGGCGGACACAGGATGAGGACGAAGTTACCCAGAAGACGAACTACCTCCACCTGTTGATTGCATCAAATCACCATTCAAGTCGCGCTCTCGCAGAGCCCGCGCGCGTCTGCTCGCCCTACGACGCCTGTGCATCGCCAGACGATGAAGAAGACATCAGCGACCACTAAGACATCCAGAATGACGATGAACCTCTCAAATGAGAGAGTGATAAATGTTCTTGGGCGAGCTAATAAAATCGTCGCACTGTTCAATGACTAACATTTGGCTGCATCAGAAGCCATCAACTTGCCTTCTTATCTGCTAACTCTCGCGCAGCAACTCACGCGCACGCAAAGTTGCTCACCTGAAAGTACAATATATATCGAAAAGATGGAAACGTCGAACAGAAGGGGTTGAGCCTATAAGCCCGAGCTCAAGATGACGCGCGCAGAGATAGGCGTAAGCTCCAACAAACGCAACTAACACGCATCGAGCAGTCTAGAGTGCGACGATGCGCAGATCAAATCAATTAATCACCAGACAAAATTATCAAGCGGCGCAGTCTAATTCTATAGCGAACCATTCCTTTCAAAAATAGCTCAAACCCTATTTATTGAATGACGTAAGGTCTGAACGATTCTCAATCATCTCGTCGTGTACCTGTAAGACTCCACAACTTATAAGTTATTCCTGAGATCAGTAGTGCTTTCACGTTCGCCTCAATGCGAAACTAGGGGCCGAAACATTCAGCTCGGCTGTTGGTTCATGTTGTGTAAGCGACTTCTTTGCTGCTTCCGCTCGCGCTTAGACAGCTGACGGGCACGGTGCTCCTCGCCCGGTGCAGACTGACGCCTGAAAGGAGTAGCCTCGTCCACTTGGGTGAGGTCCTCCTCTTTATCTGCGTCGTGGCTGGCATCATCAGTGCCATTCGAAGTCTGTCGCACAGATGAATCAGAGGTCCTGGAAGCATGAGGATTCGCTGCGAACACTCGCAAATCGTGCTCCTCCGTATCACCTCCATTGATCTCGCCGCGCCGAAGCTTATTGCCCTGTTCAGGTGGCGATACCATAGATCCATTGGAAGTGCTGGATGACAGGATTTCATGGTTCGAGTTCGTGTTCGCTTGCTCAACGGACATCTGAGTACCTGTTTGCACCATCACATTGGAGTTGATATTATAATCAATGGGCTCGTAGAGATTTGACTTGCCATCAATCAAACTGCCTTGACCCGTGGCACCATTACTCATTGGATTTCTAACATTATGGTTTATCGTCTGTTGAGTGACTCCATAGTTGCCATGATTATTAGCGAACTGAGCCACTCCGTTCTCAGTTTGCATAAAGACTTGTTGGATTTGGGTTGGTTGTGAATGAGCTATGGCAGGTTTGATGCTGTTATGACTTCTCTGAAGTGTTCTGAAAGCATTGGCTGGGTTGGGTCCCCCGTTGCTGTTGATAAGATGTGTCATGAAAATCTTGGACGAGTCGTCCATAGTGGATCCATTATTTGGCATGATATAGCCTTGGTGCTGCTGCTGCCTGTAAGACTGCTGGTTCATCATAGCTACCTGGGGGTTATTGAAAATGTGCGCTTGATGAGACTGTTGATTGGACAACTGATTCATCAGATTTGTTGTTGCGTATGGGGACAAAGCTGACTTTTGCTGTTGCTGATGATATTTTGATGGGTCGTTCGGATTAATCATGGTGATGAATGGCTGCTTCACTTCTCCATTGTAAGCAACTTGCTGCTGTAATATCATTTCATGGTGCTGGTTTTCAATGGCATTACGAGCTAGCAACTCTCGATTATAATTCTGATTCGGAAGGAGTCGCGTAACAGAAGATGGACAACTGGTATCACTATTGCTGCTCCCTGTTTGATGGCGGTCGAGAGCATTACCGGAAGAAATTTGTTGCATATTGTTCCGCTGCTGCGGGTCTACCTCTTCATACTCGGCCACGTTATTGATGACACTGTAGTAATCACCGCCGTGGTGGATGATCTGCTGATGACCGACCATGTTGGAGTTGATAGCTCGTGTTGGATCTTGTTGACAGAACAGAGTGCCGTTAGGATTGTTGCCTCTGACAAAACGATTTGTATTATCCTTTGTGTTCAATGTTCTCATTGAGTTGGGCTCTGTGCTTATTGGGAGAAGACCGCCATGAGAGGATAGTGAACCTGTACCGCTCGAGTTGATGCACGCTGTTCCATTATTAGATCCAGCTGGCCACATACCTTGGCCTGCAATAGACTGTTGAGGCATATGTGTTGATCCGGCGGAATATATGAGGTGGTGTTGGTGATCATATATGTTTTGCTGTATGGATCCATGCCCACGATGATGTGGATCGGCCACTGCTGGCATATAGAACTTGTTTGATAGATGTTCACTGATGGTTTTCTTCCAAGTGATGACTTGCTGATCATTCCTCCGATAAAGAATGTAACCAGCGATTAGTATTATGCTGATGATGATCATGATCACAGGCAATATGATATAAATGCTAGAAAATCCTTGACGTTGGGATGAGTACTCATCAAGAGAGTTAGGGATTGTTGACAGGAAGGATTGTGTCATCAGGTCATCGATTTCACTACCAGCCGACTTGATTTGCTCAGCTATCTTGCGAGGGTCCATAATGAAGTTTTTGGCTTCGCTCCAAGGTCCGGGGCCAACGCTTGTCAATCCGGCAACTTGGATAGAGTAGAAAGATCTATAGGTGAGATTAGCAATGTCGTACATGACAATGTACTGCTGCATAGAGCTCATCATGTGCCTAGGACCGATGGAAGCTGGGTTTGCGAGTGGAGCAATGAGAAGACTTGTCATTGGAAGAGTAAGAATCCTTGGTGGTGACGCCATAATTTGAGGCTGCCCGCTCGTCGCCGAGTTATCAATCATGTCACTACTGTTGATGCGCAGCAAGTATCCCCTTATAATACCGTTAGCATAATGTGGTGGAGTATGAGGCCAAATCGCTCTGATCGCAGTGTTGTTGATCGGCCTTATGCTTGGAACTGGGGGCGCTACCGAGGGTCGATCTTCGTTCGTTTGTGCTGTTAAGATGTTGCTCGGTATGCCATCTATGTCTTTGAAATAAGGCACAACGAAAAACTGATATGTAGTAAATGGTCTTAATCCATTGATTGTGTAAGATTCAACATTATGATCTGTTATCCTGACCTCATTGAACTCCTGGGAATAGTCATAGTAACTAGTGAGATCACGCTTCATTCTTGGAGTTATTGCTATAGTTTCTTCATCATCTACATAGGAAGTGACGAGTGGTAGCGAGGATGGACTTATAGTCTCAAATTGATTGAATTCCATACCAAACAAGGGCTCTTTGCCTAGGAGAGTTTCGCCAGCTCCAATCGCTCGATAACGTATTGAGTAACCCTCGAGGAAGTCTCCGAGTGAAGTAAGACTCGAGTTGTTGTTATTATAAGTGGCCCATTGAAGCCTAATACTATTTGACCCGACTGGTGTAAGACTGATCAAGTTTGTGGAGACTGTCATGAGCCGCTCGCGAGCTTGATTGGTGTCGGGTCTGGTGTCTGCGAACTCTAGACCGGTTGGATTTCTGCGCCTCTGATTCTCTAGACTGTAGCGATTTTCGCCTGCAAGAGTTCTCATAGGACCAGCAATGGCACTAGATGGACCTACACCATGACCATTTGCTGCTCTAACGACAAAAAAGTGAGAGCCCTCAGCTGATAAGCCGTGGAGCAGAATTGTTTCTTTACCTATGACGCGATGTATCACGAGCCAACCAAGGTGTTCATGAGAGGTATCATAGTGTTCTACCACATAATGCTTGATTGGTAGGGCTCCCGAATCGGGCGGTGGCGACCATGCTATAGTGATCGCGTCTTCTCCATGATTAGATATCATGTAAGGCATACCCGGAGCGGATGGGTAAGCGTACAAATCCATTCTGTAGAGAGGAATACTGAACTGTGTGGGACTGGCAACTTTTAAGAAGCATGAGTGTGCAACCGATTGTTGGATAGGTGGTGCAGAAGTGAGCATTGATGAGTCTAATGGTTCATATGGGCTGGCCACAGGCATATTCTGATCATTGGCAGCCGTCACGACGCACGTATAGACGCCTGAATCGGTTACTCTCAAGTTGTTGATGCCTAGATTTCCATTTTCAAGAACTGTGATCCTTGGTGGATCTTCTTGGAGCACTTGATTGTCAATGAACCACTGAATCTTGTAGGCAACCTGACTGACAACATCACAGAGAAGGACTGTGCTGGTATTTGTAGGCAAAGTTTGATTGGCTGAGCCCATCTTGATGACCGGCGGCGGCAAGAGGTCAAATTTTCCAGTGACGCCCGTCCCAAAGGCACCCAAGCGTGCCTGCTGGATTGGGTCTGAGTAGAAGTCATGGGTGGACGAGGCAGCATTGAGTGGTTGATTTGGCGATGGTTTGACGGTTAACTTGGCCTTGGCCATCACCGAACCTACGGATGAGATGAGGGCACAAGCATAGTAGCCATTATCACTGGAGGTGGCATTGTTGATGTTGAGTGTCCCCTGACTGTCTACATAGATTCTGTTAGCAAAATAGTTTTGTTGAGCCGCAAGGTGATCCATGTTGGCGATGGGCATGGAGAAAAGTTTGTTTGTAGCTGGGCTAATATCACTGTTTGTTGTCAGGGCGGCCGCCTGCGGCCAAGGGGCGGGTTGTTGCTGATGAGAGATTTTTTGGTTGGCATTGTTGGCCGATGAAGATGATGGGAACATGAGCTGCCGATGGCCCTCCTTGTACCAGAACATGAGTGGGGGCGGGTTGGCTTCGCCGGAGCATGTAAGCTGGACCCTGGCTCCTTGGTCGACGGTTTGGTCGGCGGGGAGCACATTGAATTTGGGTCGAGCTGCGGTGTTTGCGAATGAGTTGTAGGGTCGAATGAAATCGAGCATAGATTCGCCGAGTGGCAGGAATGAGCAAATGACGAGGATTGTTGTTAGAGCAATGTTGAATGATGTACGATCGAGCGGCCTGGGCGACGGTTGAGGCGGCAACGGCAGCTGAAGGCTGCGGCCGTTTGTGGGCTTTGTAACGCGGATGTGCATTTCGGGTGAAAATTTGTCAAAATACAGACAAAAGTATCAACAATGGTATCAATTGAGATGGGCGTATAATGTGCAATTCGACAGTGGAGGTGTAAATAAAGTGCATAAAGTGTAACTATGGCAGACTAAAAGCGAGCGGGGTTGTTGCTCGTGGCATGTGTGTTTCGCTCGATAGGAGCCAGTGTGTCATTGTGTTGATGACAATATTGGAGGTCTGAGTGAGAGGTGTTGGTGATGAAAGTATTTTGTGTGATCAGCAGTAAAGAATGGCGTGCCGAATATATTCTTTGGTCGAGTTAATTTGTGTCATTGTTTGGGGAGTGTCAGCATCTGTTGCGTCCACTGCAAAGTGTCGTGAACTTGATGGTGATAATGTTACTTGTCACCCTATTTTTTTGGATGCGACGCTGTGGATGCGAGCCGTCGAGTGGATGAGATGTAAATAAGAGTGAGGAATAGGGACACAATGGAGGTGTTGCTGAGGATTGTGTGATAATGAAATAATCAAGACGAACGAGGGCGAAGTTTGTGGACGTCGACGGTC
>SNVD02007724.1:0-29973 GCA_013180625.2 Boswellia sacra
GATGGATTTCCAGGACAAACAAGGCAATGGTATGATCCCTTCACTAATACTTACAATGCTGGATGGGGAGATCACCCTAATTTTAATTACTGGAATCATCAACCAATCGCCCCAAATGCCATACAAAATTGGACGCAAGGTTTTAATCAACCTAGAGTGCAGCAACCATTTCAAATGCAACCACCACCAATGCCAAAACCAGCACCACAACCAACTCCAGAAAACTCAGGTATGTCACTCCAGGATATTGTTAATGAAATTGCAACTAACACAATGCAATTCCAGCAGGAAACTGGGGCAAGTATCCAAAACCTGGCAAATCAAATGGGACAATTGGCTACTAGCATGAGCAAATTCGAGGGCCAAGGCTCAGAAAAATTATCTTATCAAACGGTGATCAATCCAAGAGAGAATGCTTGTGTGATAACTTTGCAAAGTGGAGAGCAAATTCGAAATGGAGAGCAAATGGAAACTGGGGCAAGTATCCAAAACCTAGCAAAGAAATCACAAACTAATGAAGGAGATGACACCACTTCCACCATGAACAAGACATCATCTTCTAAGGTAAATCTTAAGACTCCTATTCCTTCTTATGTTACTCCTCCACCTTTTCCTAGCAGATTTGCAAAATCAAAGAGGGAGGAACAACAACATGAAAACCTGGAGACTTTTCGTAAGATTGAGGTAAATATACCACTTCTGGATGTTATTGAGCAAGTACCTTGCTATGCAAAATGTCTCAAGGAGTTATGCACTAACAAAAGAAAGTTGAAAGGAAATGAGAAGGTAAGTGTGGGGGAAAATGTTTCAGCTGTTCTACAAAGAAAAATTCCTCCGAAATGCAAAGATCCAGGTACGTTCACCATTACATGTACCATTGGTAAAACTAGGTTTGAAAGAGCTATGTTATATTTAGAAGCTGATGCATTTGAAACTAGCAAGTATACTAGTCGCACAAGTAATAAAGTGATGAGTAAGATATCGTTCCCACGAGGATTGATTCTAATTGAATTTGTTATTTTCCAGCGACAATAACCTAAATAAGGGGGGTTTTGTTGAACGATTAACTAAATGAAATAAGAATGCTAATGAAGAATAACAAAACAGAAAGTTAATTTGAGTGAAAAATCAATGAGAAAAACCTGGTTAAGGGATCCTTCTCTACCACAAGATATGGATTTGCGAATTAATTGTAGAATTGTCATCCAATTACACCATTGAAATTATCAACCGTAGATAACAACAAGCTCTGTTATCCAAATCTTTCCTTACTTTGTTGTTAAACAAAACAGGCTCTTTATTTAATCTCTATCCATTAAACAACCTAGAACAAGCTCTCTAAATTTAATTCAATGGATGCATTACGATAAGAAAGATAGGTTGATCTAAGCAATAAACACACAAGCTCGATTATTTAACTTAGGTTGTATTCTCCAATTGCAATCTCTGATCACAATTTTGCTATAAGGATTAGAAATTCAAGACAATTACGGATCAAGATTTCCAGTCTAGCAATAGACAACAACCAGATTATATTCAGTTGGTCATTCGAAATACAATCCAGCAAGCAATCATAAGCATTAGATATGGGAAAATACAAGCAACTTCAATTAGAGAATTGGATAACAATTTCTTACACAATCAACTCACAAAATCCATATCAAGGGCTTTGAAATCACCATCAACCAATTCAGATTTAGTTACACATATTCAGATAGAATACAAATACAATACAATATGGAGACATTCCAGAAAATGAAAGGGAAAGGGAAAACTTAGCAAATTTGATGAAATCTCTTAGGATTTGTAGTTCTTCCTCTTTCCAAGCCTTCAATCTACTTCAAGAACTCCAAGAGATGAGAGAAATCCAAAGATGCAGCCTCCTCCACGTTCTCCCTTCTTCCAGTTATCAAAATAAAACCCTAAAATGTGTTTAAATACTCTGCTACAGTAACCTGCTACAGTGTCCCGTATTATACATGCTACAGTGATTTGTGGAATTACATTTCTATACTTCTCACACTGTTTTGATTACAACTTTTGGTACACTGAATGGATTTATAAACGTAAATTTCTCCAGAAAATAGACTTCGAGAGCTTTCCAACGGTATATAACATGTCGTCGGGTTCATTGTATATTAATACAATTAAATCGGAGAAGATCACTGACTAGCAGAGGTGAAAATGAAGGGTTTTACTCCATTTTTGTGCAAGTTGCTCCAAAACTCCTACAAACATCAAAACCACACAAAAACATAAAAATACCAAGGAATATAGCAAGAAACATGGACGAATTGATATAAAAGTAATACATAAATAGACACCTATCAAATTCTCCCACACTTAGAGTTTGCTAGTCCTCGAGCAACTAAAATGATACGAAACAAAACTAAACCGAAACAGAATCAAAGAAAAATTAAAACACAAAAATGCTTCAATTTGCAAATAGGCCTCAAAGATTGTACTTAATTATAACCCAAGGAAAACTTCAAAATAATGCACTTGATCAAGAATTTCATCTCAAGGATTAGTTTCGCTTCACATCAATTCCTCAAGTGTGTGTGTGTAGAGCCATTCTCACCTAATCACTTGTAACCCGGATGAGTTTATGCATAAAATGAATCATATTTAATATTGAAGATGTGTGTATAAATGAACTCCATAGGCCTGCTTTTCAAGTCACTCTCCACTAATGTAGACATGCACAACACCAATGATCAAGTAGGACTTTATTAAGCTTGTAACGTTTGGCTTGGGTGAAGGTATGATAAAGGATAATAATTAGGCTCAAATCACCCACAAACACATAAAATCATTCACTATTATGTGGAGCTCAAGCCCATGACATAAAAAATTCATTCTTATTCATCAAATGACTCTCCCAAACTTATTTAGAACACTCGAACTCTCTTTTTTTTTCTTTTTTTTCTTTTTTCTTTTTTTTGTAGAAAGCAAAAGAAACTACACCCCACACTTTGTTGTTTCATTCTTTTTAAGAACGCCCAAGGGTATAGAACTCTTTTTTTTCTTTTTTTTTTTTAACTGCAATTCCACTCCCCCACACTTAAACACTACATTGTCCTCAATGTTTAAGTACGTGAAAGATAAGTACAGATTTTTTTTTTTTTAACAAACATAATAAAACTCACTTGCATTGCTCATGGCATAATCCAACCTCCTCTAACTTCCCAAAACCAGAAAATAGCTCAAAATGTAATTGCGAATGATTTACATGCTCATAGGTAAGGGATAAACTGTTTGGAACAAATTCAATTAAGGTTAAGAAATCTTTTAGTGAGTTAACAAAGAAAAAGGTTTACAGAGGCTCAAAGGGGGAACTAGGGATCAATTTTAGTCAAGGTTGGCTCTTAAGGCTCAAACGATCCAAAGATGGCCTAAATCATTTCCCTAATGTTGCACAGTCTAGGATTTCGCCTCGAGTGACCTTCAAACAAGTTCTAGAATTCATTAAAATCTAGAGAAACACTTAAATTACATAAACTTTCTCTAAGTAAACAAATAACTCAGTGATAATGGCTCGGTGCTCAATTTTGTGCAAGGAATCAAAGGTAAAGCAAAAACCAATAGACATTTCAAGCACACAGATCCATGCATCATTTATCATTTTCCAAGAGTTATTCTTAATTCAATCATTATCTTATCATCGACCCACAAAATGCAAGAAAAGAGGTACTTGGCGTTGTTACACCTGAGTCAAGATTGTATATTTCAACAATCCTTAGGACCAGTAGCCCGCAGACTTAAGGTTTCCAGCCTATATACCTTTATTATGAAAGAACAAAACAAGAAACAAGACACTTCAAACAACATGAAATAAACAAACTACAGATTGATTGAGAGAGAATGCGTTTCAAGAGTTAAGAAAACCCCATATTCTGCCATTCTCAGGTTTTCCACAATGTTTTTTTTTTTTTTGAATCGAAACTGATAAAGACAAAAACACACAACAACTCAAAATTACATAAAACTAAACTTACTAAGAAAATAATAAAGTCCAACAAATCAGTAAACACAAACAAGGCCGTTAGAATAGGTCTAAAAAGTTTAGAAGTTAGCCTCCTTATTCAGCCATTATGGATTGAAGAGATCCAGAATGCGTTTCAAGAGGAATTAAACTTTTTAAGCCACCACTCTAAACACCGAGATTAGAAAATATTACCTGGGACGAAAGAAATAACCTGAAAAAGCTCAAAAGAAACGACATGAAAAATCTCAAATAAACACACTAAAAAGAAAGCAAACAAAACGAAGCAAACCAGCAAATAGAGATTACAGATGGAGGGTTAAATCCAGTTGACGCCTTTTGTTGCCTTCTCCAAACAAATTTATCCGAGCCATTGTTGGATCAGGTGAATAGACGAATTCTTGTAGTTTGTCAATTAACTCTCCTGCAGTTGAAGCTGTAACCAGCATTTGCCTTGCTGACGGTGAGATGAAATTTTTTTCCACAGCTTGATCAAGAAAGGACAACAAACCATCAAAAAAATTATTAACATTTAACAAACCAATGGGTTTCCGATGGATGTTTAGCTGTGCCCAAGAGGTGATTTGAATTATCTCCTCTAATGTACCATAACCACCAGGCAAAGCTATAAATGCATCGGAATTAACAACCATATGTGCAATACGCTCATGCATGCTAGAGACCTGTAACTCTTCCCCGATTGTGTTGCCTACGATATCTCGTACAGCTAATGGTTAAGGGATAATGCTGAGAACTTTGCTCCCTCCTAGGGATGCAGCTGTGGACACACACCCCATTAACCCAAGACTACCCCCTCCGTAAATCAAATGAATACCCCTTGCAGCTAATGTCCTACCAAGATCAAGAGCTGCTGTGGTAAACTCTCCCTCTTTACCAAATTGCGATCCGCAAAATACGCATATATTGCGGAATCGCCGAATTGGTGTTTTCTCCATTTCTACAAGTGCTCTAATCTTGTGTAAGACACGCTAGATATTATGCTTTTCAATTGCAAGACAGGTTATGGAATGACATATGAAAATATGCAGAATGTATATAAACACCCATAAAACTCTCAAATTTTGACACATGGGGACATACTTTCGGTGGGGGTTGCTCGATGCAGATTTATCGCCCCAAGATTTGAAAAAATGAGATATGCTTTCGGCGAGGTTTGACAAAACCTACACACTTGTCTCCCACGTGACGCATGGAAAATGGAGTTACACTTTCGGCGGGGGTTGACAAAACCCCCACACTTGTCTCCCACGTGAAGCATAAAAAATAGAGATACACTTTCGGTGGAGGTTGACAAAACATCCACACTTGTCTCCCACGAGTACTTATGCCATAGGGTAGTCATATGGTTTGTCAAAAAGAAAACTTGAAATTAAAACAAACAAAATCAACAAACAACAATAACACAAAAACAACATTGATAATCAGATCAAACGAAACAAGAAAAAAAATTCTACAACAACAACACATATTCGAATATACAAGTAGTTGTGATTGTGGCTCACATCTTCCTCTGGTTTTACGTCCAGTAACGGCTGAAACGCCTTCTATGAGTCGGGGATTTGCTTCCCATCCAGTTTCTTATAAACTGGCAAACAGGGTCGTTTTTAGTCAGATTCCCTAGACTATAACACTGCAATTCATCACGAAAATGTGTCCATAGATTAAGCAATTCACGCTGAACAAGTCCACAAGAATGTGACTCGAGAGTTAACAAAACATTATCCAGCGACTCATTACTCGAACCATTCTTAATAAATGAAAGTTTATCTTCTCTATTCCTGGACGCAAAACCTAATGAACGACAAGTCTGGTTACAATTCCATCTAGCACATTTAAAACATACTTGTAACCTTTTCGCTCTTCGCCTCTTGGCGTAGTAGCTCTTTCCTAGACCAGGCATGTATTTTGCGAGATTAATGTCCGGCTCACCGGACAATCTCACCTTGGCTTCGATAAGCCATCGGATATCAGCAGCACATTTAGGAGCATCAATGCCCAAAGTCTAGTCATCCGTACTTTATAAATTTTAAACACAGCATTTTGAAGAAGTGAAGGGAAATATTTACGAAGGTTCGATAGAAAGATATCAGCATCCATTGAAGAGAAGAAAAGGAGAGATATTACCGATAATGCGATTGAGTTTGTTCTTATCCCAGATATGCACGTTTCAAACCTTCGAACAATGGCTTCAACTCCCGTTTGAATGTTTCCACAAGCTGCTGCACAAATGAGCTCAAAGCACAGAGTAATCAAATTAAACAAAAGAAAGGAAAAGAAACGAGCAGAAACGAAACTAAAGACACATAAAAGAGATAACAACACAATAGCAAACAAAAGTCAAAAACAAGTAAAAAAAATATAAAAACAAATGAGACAGATGGCAAAGAGAGATAAAACCTGATCAATTTGATGGTCTACGAAAGGAATCCTCGGACTAAAAATCGATCATTACCTTATTTTATTTTTCTTTTCTTTTTTTATTTATTTTTTTTTAAACATTGGGTTGCCTCCCAATAAGCGCTTGGTTTAACGTCCTCAGCCCGACATTGGTTCCATCATGGCAGGGTCCAATCTTCGCTGTGCTTCTCTAGTGGGCTGGGATCGTTTTTCCAACAAGATACGGTCCATGCATATGGCTGGGCCTTGGATGTCAACAATCGTCCACCCAATAGCTGTTTTGTGATCTCTAAGTACTCAGACGAGTTTCTCTTCTTGTAGTGGTGCAAGGCCCATTTCTATTTTAACTGGCAAAGGATTATTCTTATCCAAGAATCCATGCTTCAAATGATCTGGAAGAGGCTTAAGCTCCAAGATAGGGGCTTTCATCATAGAAGGCAAAAGTTTCACATTAGATAAAGGAAATTGAATGCACGAAACATCATACCTATTTGTGGTTATAGCTATGGTCTCATCTAAGCTTGCACAGCTTCCCTCCATTCTTGAGAATTGTATCAACCTTCTGGATTCCTTGTAATTTTCGTTCCCTATGTGCTCCCACTAAAAAAAAAAACACTCCGATCCATCCTTGCCGAGTTAGTTAGTTAACCTCAAAATGTTGTTGTGGCAAAGAATCAATAAACATTAACTGCAAAAACAGAATGCAAGTCACTAGGGTACCTAATTGTCTCAAAAATATTGAAACGAATCACCTCGCCATCGAATTCCATGGTGAGAGTGCCATCATGAACATCAATCTTAGTTCGAGCAGTTTTCAAGAATGGTCTCCCCAAAAGAATTGGTGTTGGATTAGGAGATGTCTCATCCTCCATTTCAAGAACATAGAAGTCTGATGGGAAAACCAATTGATTCACCTGCACAAGCACATCTTCCACAACTCCCTTCGGATATGCATTAGAACGATCAGCAAGTTGAATGGTAATACCAGTTTTCGCAAAAGGTCCAAGATTTAAAGAAGCATAAATAGAATATGGCATGACATTAATAGATGCTCCTAAATCTAACATAGCTCTTTCAAACTTGTTATTACCAATGGTGCATGGAATGGTGAACGTACCTGGATCTTTGCATTTCGGAGGAATTTTTCTTTGCAATACAGCTGAAACATTTTCCCCTACACTTACCTTCTCATTTCCTTTCAACTTTCTCTTGTTGGTGCATAAATCCTTGAGAAATTTTGCATAACGAGGTACTTGCTTAATAGCATCCAGAAGTGGTATATTTACCTCGATCTTGCGAAAAGTTTCCAGGATTTCCTGTTCTTGTTCCTCCTTCTTTGATTTTGCAAATCTGCTAGGAAAAGGTGGAGGAGTAACATATGAAGGAATTTGAGTTTTAAGGTCTACCTTCGAAGATGATGTTTTGTTCATGGTGGAAGTGGTGTCATCCCCTTCATTAGTTTGTGACCTTTTTTGTGGAACTTGTAATTGCTTTCCACTTCTCAATGTGATTGCACTAGCATTCTCTCTTGGATTGATCACTGTCTGAGAAGGTAATTTTTCTAAGCTCTTGCTCTCGAATTTGCTCATGTTAGTAGCCAATTGTCCCATTTGATTTCCAGGTTTTGGATACTTGCCCTAGTTTCCTGCTGAAATTGCATTGTGTTAGTAGCAAGTACTTTAACAATGTCCTGGAGATCCACTACCTGGAGTTTTGTGGAGCTAGTGTGGTGCTTTTGGTGGTGGTTCCATTTGAAAAATGATTGCTGCACTCTTGATTGATTGAAACCTGGTGGCTGATTTGGTAATGCATTTGGAGTGATTGGTTGATGATTACTATAACTTGGCTTGGTTGTCTAGAAATCCACCATCGCATGGCTTGTTCCGTATCCCTTCTTGCAAAGTTGGACACATGGCGGTTTGGATGCTCCGTGGTAGAATATACTCCCAGATACATAAGAGTGATGCATATGTCCTACAGCCTTTTTTTTTACAAGAGAGGTAAGTTCACAAAGTTGATGTTCAATATTTGAAGTACTTACCTCATTTACTCTTTTTGGTAGTTGGGGCTCAAATTGATTGCTGAATTGTTGGGAGTTCGCTGCCATGTCACTAATCAAACGTCTTGCAACGGTCGTTGTTTTATTAACTAGTGCTCCACCACTAGCAGCATCAATGATACTCCTTTCCATTGGTAAGAGACCCTCATAGAAATATTGAATTCGGAGTCCATCACTAATTTGGTGGTTTGGACAGCTAGCACATAACCTTTTAAATCTCTCACAATATTCATGAAGTGATTCTCCATTGTGTTGTCGAATGCCACTAATATCTTTTTTATTGTTTATAACTTTCGAAGTGGGAAAGTATTCTCTAAAACAGTTTACTTTCTCATTCCACGTGGTAATGGTACCCGATCGTAGATAGTATAGCCAAATCTTTCGCCGAATCTGCTAAGAGAATGGAAAAGCTCTCAATTTTATTTGCTCCTCAGACACGCCAGTTGCTTCATACTTTGAGCATACAAATGAAATCCTCTGAGGTATTTGATAGGATCATCTCCCTCCTCCCCATGCAAAACCATTGAAATTTAGCAAGAGACGATTTCGTACAGATTTAAGTTCAAAATCTATCTTAGAATTGGTGATTATGCATAGCGGGTGTTGATCAATAATTGGAGCTGCTAACTCCTTAAGAGTCTGATCGTTTTCCATCGCCATTGCTTCTAATTCAGATTTGATTGAACTGCAAGAAGATGGGAGGGAAGTGTGTCGTGCAAGGTCAAATTCTGGAGGTGGAGTTGAAATTGACCAATTTAGCCTTAAATTCGAGGATTGGAGAAACTCCTTAATTCTCTTAAGTCGTTGATCCGCTTCTCCCTAGGACATAAAAGCCTAAACACAAACAATCAGGAAATAACAATCAAGAATCAGTAGTAAAAACAGAATAACAAATTGATTAGAAAATCAATCCCCGGCAACGGCGCCAAAAACTTGATGCGTTCGAAACTAGCAAGTATACGAGTCGCACAAGTAATAAAGTGATAAGTAAGATATCGTTCCCACGAGGATTGATTCTAATTGAATTTGTTATTTTCCAGCAACAATAACCTAAATAAGGGGGGGTTTTGTTGAACGATTAACTAAATGAAATAAGAATGCTAATGAAGAATAACAAAACAGAAAGTTAATTTGAGTGAAAAATCAATGAGAAAAACCTGGTTAAGAGATCCTTCTCTGCCACAAGATATGGATTTGCGAATTAATTGTAGAATTGTCATCCAATTACACCATTGAAATTATCAACCGTAGATAACAACAAGCTCTGTTATCCCAATCTTTCCTTACTTTGTTGTTAAATAAAACAAGCTCTTTATTTAATCTCTAACCATTAAACAACCTAGAACAAGCTCTCTAAATTTAATTCAATGGATGCATTACGACAAGAAAGATAGGTTGATCTAAGCAATAAACACACAAGCTCGGATTATTTAACTTAGGTTGTATTCTCCAATTGCAATCTCTGATCACAATTTTGCTACTAAGATTAGAAATTCAAGACAATTACGGATCAAGATTTCTAGTCTAGCAATAGACAACAACCAGATTATATTCAGTTGGCCATTCGAAATACAATCCAGTAAGCAATCATAAGCATTAGATATAGGAAAATACAAGCAAATTCAATTAGAGAATGGATAACAACTTCTTGCACAATCAATTTACAAAAACCATATCAGGGGCTTTGAAATCACCCTCAACCAATTCAGATCAGTTACACATGTTTAAGAATGTGGTAAATACAATACAACATGGAGACATTCCAGAAAATGAAAGGGAAGGGAAAAACTTAGCAAATTTGATGAAATTCTCTTTGTATTGTAGTTCTTCCTCTTTCCAAGCTTCCTTTCTCCTTCAAGAACTCCAAGAGATGAAAGAATTCCAGAGCTGAAGCCTCCACCACGTTCTCCCCCCTTCAAGTTATGAAAATAAAACCCCAAAATGTGTTTAAATACTCTGCTACAGTGACTTGCTACAGTGCCCCGTATTATACATGCTACAGTGACTTGTGGAATTATATTTCTATACATCTCACACTGTTTGATTACAACTTTTGGTACACTGAATGGATTTATAAACCGTAAACTTCTCCAGAAAATAGACTTCGAGAGCTTTCCAACGGTATATAACATGTCATCGGGTTCATTGTATATTAATACAATTAAATCGGAGAAGATCACTGACTAGCAGAGGTGAAAATGAAGGGTTTTACTCCATTTTTGTGCAAGTTGCTCCAAATCTCCTACAAACAACAAAACCACACAAAAACATAAAAATACCAAGGAATATAGCAAAGAAATATGGACGAATTGATATAAAAGTAATACATAAATAGACACCTATCAGAAGCATTTATTAATATCATGCCATATTCTATTTATGCTTCTTTAAATCTTGGACCTCTTGCGGAAACTGGTATTACCATTCAACTTGCTGACCGTTCTAATGCATATCCCAAGGGAGTTGTGGAAGATGTGCTTGTGCAAGTGAATCAATTGGTTTTCCCAGCAGATTTCTATGTTCTTGAAATGGAGGATGAGACATCTACTAATCCAACACCAATTCTTTTGGGGAGACCATTCTTGAAAACTGCTCGAACTAAGATTGATGTTCCTGATGGCACTCTCACCATGGAATTCGATGGCGAGGTGATTCGTTTCAATATTTTTGAGACAATGAGGTACCCTAGTGACTTGCATTCTGTTTTTGCAGTTGATGTTATTGATTCTTTGCCACAACAACATTTTGAGTTAACTCACAAGGATGGATTGGAAGTGGTTTTAGTGAGCACATAGGGACAGAAAATTACAAGGAATCAAGAAGGTTGATACAAGTGTCCAAAGAAATGGAGGAAGCTGTGGCAAGCTTAGAGGAGACCATAGCTATAACCACAAATAGGTATGATGTTTCGTGCATTCAATTTCCTTTATCTAATGTGAAACTTCTGCCTTCTATGATGAAAGCCCTTACCTTGGAGCTTAAGCCTCTTCCAGATCATTTGAAGCATGGATTCTTGGATAAGAATGATCCTTTGCCAGTTAAAATAGAAATGGGCCTTGCACCACTACAAGAAGAGAAACTCGTCCGAGTACTTAGAGATCACAAACAGCTATTGGGTGGACGATTGTTGACATCCAAGGCCCAGCCATATGCATGGACTGTATCTTGTTGGAAAAAGGATCCAAGCCCATCTAGAGAAGCACAGCGAAGATTGGATGTGCCGTTCGAAACTAGCAAGTATACTAGTCGCACAAGTAATAAAGTGATAAGTAAATATCGTTCCCACGAGGATTGATTCTAATTGAATTTGTTATTTCCAGCAACAATAAACTAAACAGGGGGGATTTTTGTTGAATGATTTACTAAATGAAATAAGAATGCAAGTAAAGAATAACAAAAAAGAAAGTAAATTTGAATGAAAAATCAATGGGAGAAAGCTGGTTAAGGGATCCTTCTCTACCACAAGATATGGATTTGCGAATTAATCGTAGAATTGTCATCCAATTACAGCATTGAAGTTATCAAACGTAGATAACAACAAGCTCTGTTATCCCAATCTTTCCTTACTTTGTTGTTAAATAAAACAAGCTCTTTATTTAATCTCTATCCATTAAACAACCTAGAACAAGCTCTCTGAGTTAATTCAATGGATGCATTAGGATAAGAAAGATAGGTTGATCTAAGCAATAAACACACAAGCTCGGATTATTTAACTTATGTTATATTCTCCAATTGTAATCTCTGATCACAATTTTGCTACTAATGATTAGAAATTAAAGACAATTACGGATCAAGATTTCTAGTCTAGCAATAAATCACAACCAGATTATATTCAGTTGGCCACTCAAATACAATCAGCAAGCAATCATATGCATTAAATATGGGAGAATACAAGCAAACTTCAATTAGAGAATTGGATAACAATTCCTTACACAATCAACTTACAAAAACCATATCAGGGGCTTTGAAATCACCCTCAACCAATTCAGATTCAGTTACACATGTTTAAGAACGTGGTAAATACAATAAAACATGGAGACATCCAGAAAATGAAAGGGAAGGGAAAAACTTAGCAAATTTGATGTAATTCTCTTTGGATTGTAGTTCTTCCTCTCTCCAAGCTTCCTTTCTCCTTCAGGAACTCCAAGAGATGAAAGAATTCCAGAGCTGCAGCCTCCACCACGTTCTCCCCTCTTCAAGTTATGAAAATAAAACCCTAAAATGTGTTTAAATACTCTGCTACAGTAACGTGCTACAGTGTCCGTATTATACATGCTACAGTGATGTGTGGAATTACATTTCTACACTTCTCACACTGTTTTGATTACAACTTTCGGTACACTGAATGGATTCATTAACCGTAAATTTCTCCAAAAAGTAGACTTCGAGAGCTTTTCAACGGTATATGATATGTCATCGGGTTCATTGTATATCAATACAATTAAATCCGAGAAGATGGTTGACTAGCAGAGGTGAAAATGAAGGGTTTTACTCCATTTTTGTGCAAGTTGCTCCAAAACTCCTACAAACATCAAAACCACACAAAAACATAAAAATACCAAGGAATATAGCAAAGAAACATGGACGAATTGATATGAAAATGATATATAAATAGGCACTTATCAAATTCCCCCACACTTAGACTTTGCTAGTCCTCGAGCAACTACGACAATGTGAAATAAAACTAAACCGAAAACAGAATCAACAAAAAATTAAAACACACAAATGCTTCATCTTGCAAATAGGCCTCAAAGATTGTACTTAATTATAACCCAAGGAAAACTTCAAAATAATGCACTTGATCAAGAATTTTATCTCAAAGATTAGTTTCGCTTCATTTCAATTCCTCAAGTGTGTGTGTGTAGAGCCATTCTCACCTAATCACTTGTAATCCGGATGAGCTTATGCATAAAAATGAATCATATTAATATTGAAGATTGTGTATAAATGAACTCCATAGGCCTGGTTTTCAAGTCACTCTCCACTAATGTAGACATGCACAACACCAAGGATCAAGTAGGACTTTATTAAGCTTGTAACGTTTGGCTTGGGTGAAGTATGATAAAGGATAATAATTTGGCTCAAATCACCCACAAACACATAAATCATTCAAGACTATGTAGAGCTCAACCCTATAACACAACTTTATTTCAATTCACCAAGTTACTCCCCCAAACGTATTTAGAACACTCAATCTTTTTTTTTTTTTTGCAGAAAACAAAAGAAAACTACACCCCCACACTTTGTTGTTTCATTCTTTTTAAGAACATTAAGGGTATAGATCTCTTATCTTCTTCTTTTGTTCTTTTTTTTCTTCTTTTTTTCTTTTTTTTTATTACACTTCCCCTCCCCCACACTTAAACAACACATTGTCCTCAATGTGTAAGTACGTGGACGATAGGTACAGATTGGCTTTTTTTTTCTGTTTTTCTTTTTTTTTTCCAAACACAATGGAACTCACTTGTATTACTCATGATACATCCCAACCTCCTCTAACGTCCCAAAACCAGAACATAGCTCAGAATTTAATTGTGAATGATCTACATGCTCATAAGTAAGGGATAAACTGTTTGGAACAAATTCATTTGAGGTTAGGAAATATTTTAGTGAGTTAACAAAGCAAAAGGCTTACAAAGGCTCAAAGGGGTAACTAGGGATCAATTTCAGTCAAGGTTGGCTATTAAGGCTCAAACGGTCCAAAGATGGCCTAAATCATTTCCCCAATGTTGCACAGCCTAGGATTTCGCCTTGAGTGACAATCAAACAAGTTCTAGAATTCATTGAAATCTGAAGAAACATTTAAATTACATAAACTTTCTCTAAGTGAACAAATAACTCAGTGATCATAGCTCAGTGCTCAATGTTGCGCAAGGAATCAAAAGCAAAGCGAAAACCAATAAACATTTCAAGCACACAGATCCATGTATCATTTATTATTTTCCAAGAGTTATTCTTAATTCAATCATTATCTTATCATCGACCCACAAAATGCAAGAAAAGAGGTACGTGGCGTTGTTACACCTGAGTCAAGATTGTATATTTCAACAAACCTTAGGACCAGTAGCCCGCAGACTTAAGGTTTCCAGCCTATATACCTTTATTATGAAAGAACAAAACAAGAAACAAGACACTGCAAACAACATGAAATAAACAAACTACAGATTTATTGAGAGAGAATGCGTTTCAAGAGTTAAGAAAACCCCATATTCTGCCATTCTCAGGTTTTTCCACAATGTTTTTTTTTTGAATCGAAACTAATAAAGACAAAAACACACAACAACTCGAAATTACATAAAACTAAACTTACTCATAAAATAATAAAGTCCAACAAATCAGTAAACACAAACAAGTCAGTTAGAATGGGTCTAAAAAGTTTAGAAGTTAGCCTCCTTATTCAGCCATTATGGATTAAAGAAATCCAGAATGCGTTTCAAGAGAACTTGAACTTTTTAAGCCACCACTCTAAAAACCGAGATTAGAAAATATTACCTGGGACGAAAGAAATAACCTGAAAAAGCTCAAAAGAAACGACATGAAAAATCTCAAATAAACACACTAAAAAGAAAGCAAACAAAAACGAAGCAAACCAGCAAATAGAGAATACAGATGGAGGGTTAAATCCAGTTGACGCCTTTTGTTGCCTTCTCCAAACCAATTTATCCGAGCCATTGTTGGATCAGGTGAATAGATGAATTCTGGTAGTTTGTCAATTAACTCTCCTGCAGTTGAAGCTGTAACCAGCATTTGCCTTGCTGACGGTGAGAAGAAATATTTTTCTACAGCTTGATCAAGAAAGGACAACAAACCATCAAAAAAATTATTAACATTTAACAAACCAATGGGTTTCCGATGGATGTTTAGCTGTGCCCAAGAGGTTATTTGAAAAATCTCCTCTAATGTACCATAACCACCGGGCAAAGCTATAAATGCATCAGATTTAATGACTATATGTGCAATACGCTCATGCATGCTAGAGACCTGTAACTCTTCCCCCATTGTGTTGCCTACGATATCTCACACAGCTAATGGTTTAGGGATAATGCCGAGAACTTTGCTCCCTTCTAGGGATGCAGCTGTTGACACACACCCCATTAACCCAAGACTACCCCCTCCGTAAATCAAATGAATACCCCTTGCAGCTAATGTCATACCAAGATCAAGAGCTGCTGTTGTAAACTCTCCATCTTTACCAAATTGCGATCCACAAAATACGCATATATTTTGGAATCGCCGAATTGGTGTTATCTCCATTTCTAAAAGTGCTCTAAACTTGTGCAAGATATGATGTGCGTTAGGTATATGTGTATCTAAGTGGCAAGCACAGGGTTAAAAAGACATGTCAAAAATATGCAGCATGGATATATACACACTTAAAACTCTCAAATTTGACACAATGGGACATAATTTCGGTGGGGGTTGCTCGATGCAGATTTATCGCCCCAAGATTTGAAAAAATGAGATATGCTTTCGGCGAGGTTTGACAAAACCTACACACTTGTCTCCACGTGAAGCATGGAAAATGGAGATACACTTTCGGTGGAGGTTGACAAAACCTCCACACTAAGAATGAAGAGAAACCTATTGTTCTCCACATGTGCATGAAAAATGGAGATATACTTCGGCGGAGGTTGACGAAACATCCGCACTTGTCTCCCTGCTGTGTGCTTATGACATAGGGTAGTCATATGGTTTGTCAAAAAGAAAACTTGAAATTAACAAACAAAATCAACAAACAACAACAACACAAAAACAACATTGATAATCAGATCAAAACGAAACAAGAAAAAAAATTCGACAACAACAACACACATTCAAATATACAAGTAGTTGTGATTGTGGCTCACATATTCCTCTGGTTTTACTTCCAGTAACGGCTGAAACGCCTTCTATGAGTCGGGGATTTGCTTCCCATCCAGTTTTCTTATAAACTGGCAAGCAGGGTCGTTTTTAGTCAGATTCCCTAGACTATAACACTGCAATTCATCACGAAATTGTGTGATAAGTGTCTATTTATATATCATTTTCATATCAATTAGTCCATGTTTCTTTGCTATATTCCTTGGTATTTTTATGTTTTTGTGTGGTTTTTGATGTTTGTAAGAGTTTTGGAGGAACTTACACAAAATTGGAGTAAACCCCTTCATTTTCACCTCTGCTAGTCAACCAATTTCTTGGAGTTGATTGTATCGATATACAATTAACCGGATAACATGCTATATACAATTGAAAAGCTCTCGAAGTCTATTTTCTGGAGAAATTTACGGTTCACGAATTTATGTAGTGTACCGAAAGTTGTGATAAAAATGGTATGAGAAGTGTATATTGTAATTCCATATATCACTGTAGCATGTTATTAAATACGGGGCACTGTAGGCAAGTTATGTAGCAGAGTATTTAAACACATTTTAGGGGTTTTATTTTATAACTTGAAGAGGGAAAAACGTTGGGAGGAGCTGCATTTCTGGCACTTTCTCTCATCCCTTGGAGTTCTTGAAGGAGAAAGAAGATTTTGAAAGAGGAGAAACTACAATTCCAAGAAGATTCATCTACAAAGAAGATTTTCAAAGAATTGCTAAGTTCTTTCTTTCCTTTTCAATTCTGGAATTTCTCTGTATTGTATTTGTTATTCTGATTGAATATGCGTAACTAAATCTGAATTGGTGAGGGTGATTTCAAAGCCCTTGATATGGATTTTGTGAGTTGATTGTGTAAGAAATTGTTATCCAATTCTCTAATGGAAGTTGCTTGTATTTTCCCATATCTAATGCTTATGATTGCTTACTGATTGTATTTGGAATGGCCAATGTGATATATTGGATATTGTTTTTGCTAGACATGTATGTATATATCTTTGATCCGTTAATGTCTTGAATTTCTAATCCTTAGTAGCAAAATGGTGATCAGAGATTGCAATTGGAGAATACAACCTAAGTTAAATAATCCGAGCTTGTGTGTTTATTGCTTAGATCAACTTATCTTTCTTATCATAATGCATCCATTGAATTAAACTCAGAGAGCTTGTTCTAGGTTGTTTAATGGATAGAGATTAAATAAAGAGCTTGTTTTATTTAACAACAAAGTAAGGAAAGATTGGATAACAGAGCTTGTTGTTATCTACGGTTGATAACTTCAATGCTGTAATTGGATGACAATTCTACGATTAATTCGCAAATCCATATCTTGTGGTAGAGAAGGATCCCTTAACCAGCTTTCTCTCATTGATTTCTCATTCGAATTAACTTTCTGTTTTGTTATTCTTCGTTTGCATTATTATTTCACTTAGTTAATCAATCAACAAAACCCCCCATTTACTCTGTTTTTGCTTTCGAATAACAAATTTAATTAGAATCAATCCTCGTGGGAACGATATCTTACTCATCACTTTATTACTTGTGCGACGTTAGTTCCATCATGGGAGGATCCAATCTCCGCTGTGCTTCTCTAGTGGGCTTGGATCCTTCTTCCAACAGGAAATGGTGTAAGCATATGACTGGGCCTTGGATGTTAGCAATCGTCCCCTTAATAGCTGTTTTGTGAACTCTAAATACTCGGACGCGTTTCTTTTCTTGTAGTGGTGCAAGGCCCATTTCTATTGTAACTAGCAAAGGATCTTTCTTACCCGAAAACACATGCCTCAAATAATCTGGAAGTAGCTTCAGTTCCAAGGTATTGGCTTTCATCACAGAAGGAAGAAGTTTCTCATTAGATAAAGGCAATTCAATGTACGAAACATCATACCTGTTTGTGATTATAGCTATAGTCTCATCTAAGCATGCCATAGCTTCCTCCATTTCTTTAGTCACTTGTATCAGCTTTCTTGGTTCTTTGAAACTTTCTGTCCTTATGTGTTCACAAATAGCAACATCCACTCCATTCTTGCGAGTTAACTCAAAATATTGTTGTGGCAAAGAATCAACAACGTAAACTGCAAAAACAGAATGCAAGTCACTAGAGTACCTCACAGCCTCAAAAATATTGAAACATATCACCTTGCCATCAAACTCTATGATGAGAGTGCCATCATGAACATCAATCTTAGTTCTAACAGTTTTCGAGAATGGTCTCCGTAACAGAATCGAAGTTGGATTAGGAGATGTCTCATCCTCTATTTCAAGGACAAAGAAGTTTGCTGGGAAAAACAATTGATTCACCTGCACAAGCACATCTTCCACAACTCTTTTGGGATATGCATTTAAATGATCAGCAAGCTGAATGGTAATACCAGTTTCCGCAAAAAGTCCAAGATTTAAAGAAGCATAAATAGAATATGGCATGATGTTAATAGATGCTTTTAAATCTAACATAAACTTGGTTTTACCAATGGTGCATGGCATGGTGAACGTACCTGGATCTTTGCACTTTTGAGGAATTTTTCTTTGCAATACAGCTGAAACATTTTCCCCTACACTTACTTTCTCATTTCCTTTTAACTTTCTCTTGCTGGTGCATAAATCTTTGAGACATTTTATATAACGAGGTACTTGCTTGATAGCATCCAGAAGTGGTATATTTACCTCGATTTTGTGAGAAGTTTCCAGGATTTCTTGTTCTTGCTCCTCCTTCTTCAATTTTGCAAATCTGCTAGGAAAAAGTGGAGGAGTAACATAAGAAGGAATTTGAGTTTTAAGATCTACATTAGAAGATGATGTGTTGTTCATGGTGGAAGTGATGTCATCTCCTTCATCAGTTTGTGATTTCTTTGTCAGGTTTTGGATACTTGCCCCAGTTTCCATTTGCTCTCCAATTTGAATTTGCTCTCCACTTTGCAAAGTTATCGCACAAGCATTCTCTCTTGGATTGATCACTGTTTGAGAAGATAATTTTTCTGAGCATTGGCCCTCGAATTTGCTCATGCTAGTAGCCAATTGTCCCATTTGATTTGCCAGGTTTTGGATACTTGCCCCAGTTTCCTGCTGGAATTGCATTGTGGTAGTGGCAAGTGCATTAACAATATCCTGGAGTGACATACCTGAGTTTTCTGGAGCTGGTTGTGATGCTGGTTGTGGCATTGGTGGTGGTTGTATTTGAAAAGGTTGCTGCACTCTAGGTTGATTGAAACCTTGTGGTCGATTTGGTATCACATTTGGCGTGATTGGTTGATGATTCCAGTAACTGAAATTATGTTCATCTTCCCATCCAGCATTGTAAGTGCTAGAGAAAGGATCATACCATTGCCTCGATTGTCCTGGAAATCCACCCATGGCATTGGCTTGTTCCATATATTCTTCTTGTAAAGTTGGATACATGTCGATTGGATGCTCCATGGTAGAATATATCCCACATGCATAAGATTTCAGCATATGTCCTACAGCCATGTTTTCCACAAGAGAAGTTAACTCAGAAGTTGTTGTTCAATGTTCGGAGTGCTTACCTCATTTACTCTCCATGGTACTTGTTGCTCAAATCCGCTACTGAATTGATAGAAGTTTACTGCCATGTTGTCTAAACACAAACAATCAGAAAAGAAAAACAAAGAAAATATGAATCAACAATGAAAACAAAATAACAAATAGATTAGAAAATCAATCCCCGGCAACGGCGCCAAAAACTTGATGCGTTCGAAACTAGCAAGTATACTAGTCGCACAAGTAATAAAGTGATAAGTAAGATATCGTTCCCACAAGGATTGATTCTAAGTGAATTTGTTATTTCCAACAACAATAAACTAAACAGGGGGGATTTTTGTTGAATGATTTACTAAATGAAATAAGAATGCAAGTAAAGAATAACAAAACAGAAAGTAAATTTGAATGAAAAATCAATGGAGAAAGCTGGTTAAGGGATCCTTCTCTACCACAAGATATGGATTTGCGAATTAATTGTAGAATTGTCATCTAATTACAGCATTGAAGTTATCAACCGTAGATAATAACAAGCTCTATTACCCCAATCTTTCCTTACTTTGTTGTTAAATAAAACAAGCTCTTCATTTAATCTCTATCCATTAAACAACCTAGAACAAGCTCTCTGAGTTTAATTCAATGGATGCATTATGATAAGAAAGATAGGTTGATCTAAGCAATAAACACACAAGCGGATTATTTAACTTAGGTTATATTCTCCAATTGTAATCTCTGATCACAATTTTGCTACTAATGATTAGAAATTCAAGACAATTACGGATCAAGATTTCTAGTATAGCAATAAATCACAACCAGATTATATTCAGTTGGCCACTCAAATACAATCAGCAAGCAATCATAAGCATTAAATATGGGAGAATACTAGCAACTTCAATTAGAGAATTGGATAACAATTCCTTACACAATCAACTTACAAAAACCATATCAGGGCTTTGAAATCACCCTCAACCAATTCAGATTCAGTTACACATGTTTAAGAACGTGGTAAATACAATACAACATGGAGACATTCCAGAAAATGAAAGGGAAGGGAAAAACTTAGCAAATTTGATGTAATTCTCTTTGCATTGTAGTTCTTCCTCTTTCCAAGCTTCCTTTCTCCTTCAAGAACTCCAAGAGATGAAAGAATTCCAGAGCTGCAGCCTCCACCACGTTCCCCCCTCGTCAAGTTATGAAAATAAAACCCTAAAATGTGTTTAAATACTCTGCTACAGTAACGTGCTACAGTGTCCCGTATTATACATGCTACAGTGATGTGTGGAATTACATTTCTACACGTCTCACACTGTTTTGATTACAACTTTCGGTACACTGAATGGATTCATAAACCGTAAATTTCTCCAAAAAGTAGACTTCGAGAGCTTTTCCACGGTATATGATATGTCATCGGGTTCATTGTATATCAATACAATTAAATCCGAGAAGATGGTTGACTAGCAGAGGTGAAAATGAAGGGTTTTACTCCATTTTTGTGCAGGTTGCTCCAAAACTCCTACAAACATCAAAACCACACAAAAACATAAAAATACCAAGGAATATAGCAAAGAAACATGACGAATTGATATGAAAATGATATATAAATAGACACGTACATTGGACCTGCATGATGGAACCAACGTTGGGCTGAGGACGTTAAACCAAGTGCTTATTGGGAGGCAACCCAATGTTTTTGCAAAATAAATTAAAAAAAAGAAAAGAAAAATAAAATAAGGTAATAATGATCGATTTTTGTGTCTCGAGGAGATCCTTTCGTAGGCCATCAAATTGATCAGGTTTTATCTCTCTTTGACATCTGTCTTATTTGTTTTTATTTGTTTTTACTTGTTTTTTACTTTTGTTTGTTATTGCATTGTTATCTATTTTATGTGTCTTCAGTTTCGTTTCTGCTCTTTTCTTTTCCTTCCTTTTGTTTAATTTGATTATTCTGTACTTTGAGCTCATTTGTGCAACAAATTGAGGAAACACCGAAACAAGAATTGAAGCCATTGTTCGAAGGTTTGAAACGTGCATATCTGGGAGAAGAACAAACTCAATCGCATTATCGGTAATATCACTCCATTTCTTCTCTTCAATGGATGCTGATATCTTTCTATCGAACCTTCGTAAATATTTCCCTTCACTTCCTCAAAATGCTGTGTTTAAAATGTATAAAGTACGGATGACTAGACTTTGGGCATTGATGCTCCTAAATGTGCCTGCTGATATCCGATGGCTTATCGAAGCCAAGGTGAGATTGTCCGGTGAGCCGGACATTAATCTCGCAAAATACATGCCTGGTCTAGGAAAGAGCTACTACGCCAAGAGGCGAAGAGCGAAAAGGTTACAAGTATGTTATAAATGTGCTAGATGGAATTGTAACCAGACTTGTCGTTCATTAGGTTTTGCGTCCAGGAATAGAGAAGATGAACTTTCATTTATTAAGAATGGTTTGAGTAATGAGTCGCTGGATAATGTTTTGTTAACTCTCGAGTCACATTCTTGTGGACTTGTTCAGCGTGAATTGCTTAATCTATGGACACAATTTCGTGATGAATTGCAGTGTTATAGTCTAGGGAATCTGACTAAAAACGACCCTGTTTGCCAGTTTATAAGAAAACTGGATGGGAAGCAAATCCCCGACTCATAGAAGGCGTTTCAGCCGTTACTGGACGTAAAACCAGAGGAAGATGTGAGCCACAATCACAACTACTTGTATATTTGAATGTGTGTTGTTGTTGTCGAATTTTATTTCTTTCTTGTTTCGTTTGATCTGATTATCAATGTTGTTTTTGTGTTGTTGTTGGGATGGTGACATATTTTAGGATGACTGTTATATCAATTCGTCCATGTTTCTTTGCTATATTCCTTGGTATTTTTATGTTTTTGTGTGGTTTTGATGTTTGTAGGAGTTTTGGAGCAACTTGAACAAAAATGGAGTAAAACCCTTCATTTTCACCTCTGCTAGTCAGTGATCTTCTCGGATTTAATTGTGTTGATATACAATGAACCCGATGACATGTTATATACCGTTGGAAAGCTCTCGAAGTCTATTTTCTGGAGAAATTTACGGTTTATAAATCCATTCAGTGTACCAAAAGTTGTAATCAAAACAGTGTGAGAGTATAGAAATATAATTCCACAAGCACTGTAGCATGTATAATACGGGGCACTGTAGCAAGTCACTGTAGCAGAGTATTTAAACACATTTTAGGGTTTTATTTTCATAACTGGAAGAGGGGAGAACGTGGTGGAGGCTGCAGCTCGGGAATTCTTTCATCTCTTGGAGTTCTTGAAGGAGAAAGGAAGCTTGGAAAGAGGAAGAACTACAATCCAAAGAGAATTACATCAAATTTGCTAAGTTTTTCCCTTCCCTTTCATTTTCTGGAATGTCTCCATGTTGTATTATATTTACCACGTTCTAAACATGTGTAACTGAATCTGAATTGGTTGAGGGTGATTTCAAAGCCCCTGATATGGTTTTTGTTAGTTGATTGTGTAAGGATTTGTTATCCAATTCTCTAATTGAAGTTGCTTGTATTCTCCCATATTTAATGCTTATGATTGCTTGCTGATTGTATTTGAGTGGCCAACTGAATATAATCTGGGTGTGATTTATTGCTAGACTAGAAATCTTGATCCGTAATTGTCTTGAATTTCTAATCATTAGTAGCAAAATTGTGATCAGAGATTACAAATTGGAGAATATAACCTAAGTTAAATAATCCGAGCTTGTGTGTTTATTGCTTAGATCAACCTATCTTTCTTATCATAATGCATCCATTGAATTAAACTCAGAGAGCTTATTCTAGGTTGTTTAATGGATAGAGAGTAAATAAAGAGCTTGTTTTATTTAACAACAAAGTAAGGAAAGATTGGGGTAATAGAGCTTGTTATTATCTACGGTTGATAACTTCAATGCTGTAATCGGATGATAATCTATGTTAATTCACAAATTTCATATCTTGTGCACAGAGAAAGAACCCTTAACCAGGATTTCTCTCATTGATCTTTATTCTAGACATTTCCTTTCTGGTTTTGTTATTCTTTACTTGCATTCTTATTAATTTAGTAAATTCTCCAACAAAATCCCTCCGTTTAATTATTGTTGCTGGAAATAACAAATTCAATTAGAATCAATCCTCGCGAGAACGATATCTTACTTATCACTTTATTACTTGTGCGACTAGTATACTTGCTAGTTTCGAACGCATCAAAGTTTTTGGCGCCGTTGCCGGGGATTGATTTTCTAATCGATTTGGTATTTTGATTTTCATTGTTGATTCGTAGGTTGTTGTTGTTCTGGTACACTGATATTGTTATTGTGTTTTGGGGCAACATGGTAGTAAAATTTGCCAACCAATTTTTCAAGTTTTAAAAGGGGGGGCCCATATATATATTTGAGCCACAACTACATTGGAGCGTAAATGAGGTAAGCACTCCGAACATCTGTCTCTTATACACATCTAGATGTGTATAAGAGACAGGCTGTAGGAGATATGCAAAAATCTTATGAATGTGGGATATATTCTACGATGGAGCATCCAATCGACATGTATCCAACTTTACAAGAAGAATATATGAAACAAGCCAATGCCATGGGTGGATTTCCAGGACAAACGAGGCAATGGTATGATCCTTTCTCTAGCACTTACAATGCTGGATGGGAAGATCAACATAATTTCAGTTACTGGAATCATCAACCAATCACTCCAATGTGATACCAAATCGGCCACAAGGTTTCAATCAACCTAGAGTGCAGCAACCTTTTCAAATGCAACCACCACCAATGCCACATCCAGCACCGCAAACAGCTTCACAAAACTCAGGTATGTCTCTCGAAGATATTGTTAATGCACTTGCCACTAACACAATGCAATTCCAGCAGGAAACTGGGGCAAGTATCCAAAACCTTGCAAATCAAATGGGACAATTGGCTACTAGCATGAGCAAATTCGAGGGCCAAGACTCAGAAATATTATCTTCTCAAATGGTGATCAATCCAAGCGAGACTGCTAGTGCGATAACTTTGCGAAGTGGAGAGCAATTAGATGTCTTACTAGGAAAATCACAAACTGATGAAGGAGATGACACCACATCCACCATGAACAAAACATTAACTTCTCAGGTAAATCCTATAACTCCTATTCCTTCATATGTTACTCCTCCACTTTTTCCTAGTAGATTTGCAAAATCGAAGAAGGAGGAACAAGAACAAAAAATCTTGGAAACTTTTTGCAAAATCGAGGTAAATATACCACTTCTGGATTCTATCAAGCAAGTACCTTGTTATACAAAATGTCTCAAGGAGTTATGCACCAGCAAGAGAAAGTTGAAGGGAAATGAGAAAGTAAGTGTGGGGGAAAATGTTTCAGCTGTAGTGCAAATAAAAATTCCTCCAAAATGCAAAGATCCAGGTACGTTCATCATTCCATGCACCATTGGTAATACCAAGTTTGAAAGAGCTATATTAGATTTAGGAGCCTCTATTAATGTCATGCCATATTCTATTTATGCTTCTTTAAATCTTGGACCTTTTGCGAAAACTAGTATTACCATTCAACTTGTTGATCGTTCTAATGCATATCCCAAGGGAGTTGTGGAAGATTTGCTTGTGCAGGTAAATCAATTGGTTTTCCCAGCAGACTTCTATGTTCTTGAAATGGAGGATGAGACATCTCCTAATCCAACACCAATTCTTTTGGGGAGACCATTCTCGAAAACTGTTAGAACCAAGATTGATGTTCATGATGACACTCTCATCATAGAGTTTGATGGCAAGGTGATATGTTTCAATTTTTTGAGGCAATGAGGTACTCTAGTGACTTACATTCTGTTTTTGCAGTTGACGTTGTTGATTCTTTGCCACAACAATATTTTGAGTTAACTCGCAAGAATGGATTGGATGTAGCTATTAGTGAGCATATAGGAACAGAAAATTCCAATGAATCAGGAATTTTGATACAAGTGTCCAAAGAAATGGAGGAAGCTATGGCATACTTAGATGAGACTATAGCTATAATCACAAACAGGTATGATGTTTCGTACATTGAATTGCCTTTATCTAATGAGAAACTTCTTCTTTCTGTGATGAAAGCCAATACCTTGGAGCTTAAGCTACTTCCAGATTATTTGAGGCATGTGTTTTTGGGTGACAAAGATCCTTTGATAGTTACAATAGAAATGGGCCTTGCACCACTACAAGAAGAGAAACGCGTTCGAGTACTTAGAGTTCACAAAACAGCTATTAAGTGGACGATTGCTAATATCCAAGGCCCAGCCATATGCTTACACCATTTCTTGTTGGAAGAAGGATCCAAGCCCACTAAAGAAGCACAGCGGAGATTGGATCCTCCCATGATGGAACCAACGTCGGGCTGAGGACGTTAAACCAAGCGCTTATTGGGAGGCAACCCAATGTTTTTGAAAAATTAACAAAAGAAGAAAAGAAAAATAAAATGAGGTAATAATGATCGATTTTTGTGTCTCGAGGAGATTCCTTTCATAGGCCATCAAATTGATCAGGTTTTATCTCTCGTTGCCATCTGTCTCATTTGTTTTTATATTTTTTTACTTGTTTTTTACTTTTGTTTTTTAATTATTTATTTTATTTTATTTATTTTTTTTTTTTTTACTTGTTTTTTGACTTTTGTTTGCTATTGTGTTGTTATCTCTTTTATATGTCTTGTATTTTCTTTTCTTTTCTTTTCTTTTCTTGTGTTTATTTGATTATTCCGTGCTTCGAGTTCAGTTGTGCAACAGCTTGAGGAAACATTCAAAAGGGAGTTGAAGCCATTGTTCGAAGGTTTGAAACGTGCATATCTGGGAGAAGAACAAACTCAATCGCATTATCGGTAATATCTCTCCTTTTCTTCTCTTCAATGGATGCTGATATCTTTCTATCGAACCTTCGTAAATATTTCCCTTCACTTCCTCAAATGCTGTGTTTAAAATATATAAAGTACGGATGACTAGACTTTGGGCATTGATGCTCCTAAATGTGCCTGCTGATATCCGATGGCTTATCGAAGCCAAGGTGAGATTGTCCGGTGAGCCGGACATTAATCTCGCAAAATACATGCCTGATCTAGGAAAGAGCTACTACGCCAAGAAGCGAAGAGCGAAAAGGTTACAAGTATGTTATAAATGTGCTAGATGGAATTGTAACCAGACTTGTCATTCATTAGGTTTTGCATCCAGGAATAGAGAAGATAAACTTTCATTTATTAAGAATGGTTTGAGTAATGAGTCGCTGGATAATATTTTGTTAACTCTCGAGTCACAGTCTTGTGGACTTGTTCAGCGTGAATTGCTTAATCTATGGACACAATTTCGTGATGAATGGCAGTGTTATAGTCTAGGGAATCTGACTAAAAACGACCCTGTTTGCCAGTTTATAAGAAAACTGGATGGGAAGCAAATCCCCGACTCATAGAAGGCGTTTCAGCCGTTACTGGACGTAAAACCAGAGGAAGATGTGAGCCACAATCACAACTACTTGTATATTTGAATGTGTGTTATTGTTGTAGAATTTTTTTTCTTGTTTCGTGATCTGATTATCAATGTTGTTTTTGTGTTGTTGTTGTTTGTTGATTTTGTTTGTTTTAATTTCAAGTTTTCTTTTTGACAAACCATATGACTACCCTAGGGCATAAGTACACGTGGGAGACAAGTGTGGAGGTTTTGTCAACCTCCACCGAAAGTGTATCTCGATTTTTTATGCTTCACGTGGGAGACAAGTGTGGGGGTTTTGTCAACCCCCGCCGAAAGTGTATCTCCTTTTTCCATACTTCACGTGGGAGGCAAGTGTGTAGGTTTTGTCAAACCTCGCCGAAAGCATATCTCATTTTTTCAAATCTTGGGGCGATAAATCTGCATCGAGCAACCCCCACCAAAAGTATGTCCCCCTGTGTCAAAATTTGAGAGTTTTATGGGTGTATATATACATTCTGCATATTTTCATATGTCATTCCATAACTTGTCTTTCAATTGAAAAGCATAATATCTAACGTGTCTTACACAAGATTAGAGCACTTGTAGAAATGGAGAAAACACCAATTCGGCGATTCCGCAATATATGCGTATTTTGCGGATCGCAATTTGGTAAAGAGGGAGAGTTTACCACAGCAGCTCTTGATCTTGGTAGGACATTAGCTGCGAGGGGTATTAATTTGATTTAGGGAGGGGGTAGTCTTGGGGTAATGGGGTGTGTGTCAACAGCTGCATCCCTAGGAGGGAGCAAAGTTCTCGGCATTATCCCTAAACCATTAGCTGTACGAGATATCGTAGGCAACCCAATCGGGGAAGAGTTACAGGTCTCTAGTATGCATGAGCGTATTGCACATATGGTTGTTAAGTCCGATGCATTTATAGCTTTGCCGGGTGGTTATGGTACATTAGAGGAGATATTTCAAATCACCTCTTGGGCACAGCTAAACATCCATCGGAAACCCATTGGTTTTTTAAATGTTAATAATTTTTTTGATGGTTTGTTGTCCTTTCTTGATCAAGCTGTAGAAAAAAATTTCATCTCACCGTCAGCAAGGCAAATGCTGGTTACAGCTTCAACTGCAGGAGAGTTAATTGACAAACTAAAAGAATTCGTCTATTCACCTGATCCAACAATGGCTCGGATAAATTGGTTTGGAGAAGGCAACAAAAGGCGTCAACTGGATTTAACCCTCCATCTGTAATCTTTATTTGCTGGTTTGCTTCGTTTTTGTTTGCTTTTCTTTTTAGTGTGTTTATTTGAGATTTTTCATGTCGTTTCTTTTGAGCTTTTTCAGGTTATTTCTTTCATCCCAGGTAATATTTTCTAATCTCGGTTTTTAGAGTGTGGCTTAAAAAGTTTAATTCCTCTTGAAACGCATTCTGGATCTCTTCAATCCATAATGGCTGAATAAGGAGGCTAACTTCTAAACTTTTTAAACCCATTCTAACTTACTTGTTTTTGTTTGCTGACTTGTTGGACTTTGTTATTTTATGAATAAGTTTAGTTTTGTGTAATTTAGAGTTGTTATGTGTTTTTGTCTTTATCAGTTTCGATTCGAAAAAAAAACATTGTGGAAATACCTGAGAATGGCAGAATATGGGGTTTCCTTAACTCTTGAAATGCATTCTCTCTAAATAAATCTGTAGTTTGTTTATTCATGTTGTTTGAAGTGTCTTGTTTCTTGTTTTGTTCTTCATAATAAAGGTATATAGGCTGGAAACCTTAAGTCTGCGGGCTATTGGTCCTAAGAATTGTTGAAATATACAATCTTGACTCAGGTGTAACAACGCCACGTACCTCTTCTCTTGCATTTTATGGGCCAATGATAAGGCAATGATTGAATTGAGAATAACTCTTGGAAAATGATATATGATGCATAGATCTGTGTGCTTGAAATGTTAATTAGCTTTTTGCTTTACCTTTGATTCCTTGCACAAAATTGAGCACCGAGCCATTATCACTGAGTTATTTGTTTACTTAGAGAAAGTTTATGTAATTTAAGTGTTTCTCCAGATTTCAATGAATTCTAGAACTTGTTTGTGGTCACTCGAGGCGAAATCCTAGACTGTGCAAAATTAGGGAAATGATTTAGGCCATCTTTGGACCGTTTGAGCCTTAAGAGCAAACCTTGACTGAAATTGATCCCTAGTTACCCTTTTGAGCCTCTGTAAACATTTTTCTTTGTTAACTCACTAAAAGATTTCCTAACCTCAATTGAATTTGTTCCAAACAGTTTATCCCTTACCTATGAGCATGTAAATCATTCGCAATTACATTTTGAGCTATGTTCTGGTTTGGGAAGTTAGAGGAGGTTGGATTATGCCATGAGCAATGCAAGTGAGTTTTATTATGTTTTTTAAAAAAAAAAAGAGAAAAAAAAATCTGTACTTATCTTCGACGTACTTAAACATTGAGGACAATGTATTGTTTAAGTGTGGGGGAGTGCAATTGCAGTTAAAAAAAAAAAGAAAAGAAAAAGAAAAGAAAAAGAGTTCTATACCCTTGGGTGTTCTTAAAAAGAATGAAACAACAAGTGTGGGGGTGTAGTTTCTTTTGTTTTCTACAAAAAAAAAAAAAGAAGATTGAGTGTTCTAAATAAGTTTGGGGGAGTAACCTGGTGAATTAAAATAAAGTTGTGTTGTAGGGGTGAGCTCTACATAATCTTGAATGATTTATGTGT